>CM033120.1:17935213-18535213 GCA_019321725.1 Paulownia fortunei
GTGGAGCATCAGATGGAATGAACCTGGGGACTTTGTTTCAAATTCTTGACTCATTTTCTCAAAGAGGTGGTGCATGTATTCAGGATAATATATACACATGATGTTCTCATACTTTGGTGGAAAAATGTTCCCATGTATCTTCATCCAAAACATCATAATCCAGCATATAGGGCGGAAACTTTAGTTCACAATGAGAAGATCCAATGTTGTCGGGCATTTGGAGGTAATGAAGCAAACAACCAGCAAGAATTGATCGCAGCTTAATTTACCTGAGGAGATGCTAAGTGGCCTTGGTCCTGGTGCTGAATAATAACCAGGCAGTGTTTAGTTGTTCAAACCTATATGGATAATAGCCTCAAATAAATATATACACTATCATGAAACTTGCACTACCATCTTCAGCTGAAAATTTTGTTACGTCTAACACTCAAGTTACTTTAACGAAGATGAAAATAGAAGATATCTAATGAAGAGACTAAATGTAGATTTGCAATACTAGAATAAAAATAACTAATTTGTCCAGATTTTTCTTAAAAATTAAAATAATAGTTAGATTTTATCATCATTGTGAGAGCAGGCACCATATGACACTAAGGATGACAATGGGTCGCACTATCTTAAGGGGTATGAGTTGAATTTGGTTGGATCTGAGACCCGACTCGTTAAAATTTTTAAGGACTTATACTCAAATTTGGTTGGCAGATCCGTTAGATCCATTTATATTTAAGAATTATGTTTTAAATATTTTTTATTTTTTTTAAAAAAATATATTTTTTAAATATAATATTATACAAAAGTATATATAATATTTTTAAAAATTAAAATTAAAATTAAACAGATCGATTCTAGATTTAAAAAATGGTAAATCAGGAATTCGACCTTAAACCCAATTATATTATTAAAATCTATCTCAAATGGGATGCATCTGAAATAAATTCGAATTTGATCTAAACTCACTGTATCACTATATAAAATGATATTACTAACAGCCTCAATTATCACATACTCAACTATTATGCCCCAAATAAAAGGAGTCCAAATTAAGTTCGAATTTTATGTTAATCCATTGTCATCACTCATTAGACGATATAACTAACTCCTACATCATTGGTGATATGCCAACATCATTTAAAACGTTTCTCAAATACCGGCAGAGACAATTCTACCCTTATATTTATTGCCATTATCAGCCCCCAGCCCCCTCACGTACCTTAAATCCAATTCGTCCATGGTTCTGTCTGTCCCCATTAAATTTAATTAGTTTTCCATGTTTTTTTCTCTTTCCTCACTAAATTATATACAAACACAGGTTAGGGCCTTTCTCATTAACAATTTTATTATTCATTGAAGAACCTGGTATACGTAAAATGGTGCATTTATTCATTCTTGTCGAGAATTTTTATAATAATATGTTAAATATGCCAAAGTTATTTTAATTAGTAATACATCTATGTTTAAGTTTTAACTAGGAATAAAGAAAATTAAAAACCAGAATAGTTTTATTCGGCCCAACTAGCCCATAGGACTCTTTTCATTGCCCACGAGGATCAAAACTTTGGTCCCATCAGAAAAATATGTGAAGGATATATCAACTCAAAAAAATACTCATGAAGTGGCAATATTCGATCATTCATGACCTCATGACTTAATTTTTAATTGATGAATTTTTAACCTAAATTTTTCAATAATTCTTTAGTTCATTCATGATCTCATTTTTAACCTCAATTTTTCAAGATGAATTTTCGAGTTATTCATGATCTCATCTTTTTTAAATGAATTTTCAGGTCATTCATGACCTCATCATCTTATCTTTAACAGATAAATTTTTGACCTAAATCTTTCAATAAATTTTCGATCATTTATGACCTCATTTTTTACCTCATCTTTTCAAGATAAGTCTTCAAGTTATTCATAACCTCATATTTACCAGATGAGTTTTTGGGTCATTTATAACATCATAACCTCATCTTTAGTAGATGAATCTTTGACATAAATTTTTCAATAAATATTCGGGTCATTCATAACCTCATATTTGACCTCTTCTTTTCAAAGATGAGTCTTCGAGTTATTCATAACCTCATCTTTTTCAAATGATTTTTCAAGTCATTATGACCTTATCTTTTTTACATGAATATTTGTTAGGTTGACTTGTAATTAGGCTCTTCGATCATTTTTTATACAGTTGCGTTGTCATTTATTTTAACCTTTGAATGAGTACCTTTTGGTAAAAATTGTCAGTAGATTGATACATAATTTTGACAAGAAAAGAAATATGTATAACTACAAAAAATTATGTATAAAACTTTCCTAGATTTCGAATCTTCTAGAATGAGGGAGTTCCTTTAATTTCACTTCCTACAACCTTTGACTGTAGTACTTTGAGGTTTTTATGACCTTGAATGGTCTTTCTATCTCATGATTCTCACATTTGTGGCCCACTTTTAGTCTTTAAGAGTATTCACCTCCTCTTCATAAATATATCGTTGGGTCATTTTCATTAATTGCTTCATATTCAAAAGTGGGTCTTTAGCCAATGCCAAAGCTAGAGGGCTTTTCTTTAATCCATGAATAAGTGTACTAACCACCATATCGGTTCTGAGGTCTTAGACTTCCAAGACCTCATTGTTGAACCTATTTATAAAGTTCCGTAGGGTCTCCTCTTTTTCTTGTATGATGGTGAACAAATATATAGTTGATCTCTTTGTGCTGGCGAAGTGGTAAAGAAACTTCCTCACCATCTGTTTGTAAGAAATAACCTAACTTGTTGGTAAGCTTGTAAACTACTCTTAAGCACGACCAATAAGCGTGGTAATAAAAAATCAAGTATTTATGGCGTCTATCTGACCATAGAGTTGCATAACATGCTCAAACATAGTCAATTGCTCTTGTGGGTCTTTACTACCATCATACTTGGAGAGGTTGGGAAGCTTGAAGTTCGAGGTCACCACTTCTACTAAAATCTCTAAAGCGAACGGAGAGCCCCATTTTTTTAGAAATGACATCACTAGCCACCTCTTATTCAACTCATTAAGCTTTCGATTCAACTTATCCATTTGATTACTTATTTTATTCACTTCATCATGAACATGAACAAGTCATCCCTTCGTTCCATTTCTTTTAGGTGATATTTGTTTAGTCATCTCAAAGTGCCTGGCTCTAGGCTTCTTGGTTATGCTTGCTACATCTTCAGGTTCACACCGAGGTCGTTTGATGTGAAAGCCATTCATCATTGCCTCTTTGTCGGCCATGACCTCAGGGCCTCGTGAGGTCGGCTCTTTGTCGATCATGACCTTTGGGTATCGCGGGGTCGTCTCTTTGTCGCTTATGAGCTTTGAGCATTGCGGGGTAGCCTTATTCTTACCCATGACCTCTTTCCGTCGCGGGGTCATGGGAGTACAATCGGAGACACTTGAGGCATATGTGTGGCCCTTCTTCTATTGTCATGTTCACTAAGAACATGTATACTGATTTTTTGGACCGTACAATTAAAGTTTTGGTTCCTCATTGAGATCATCCAGTCAGGGTTTTCGAGTGGCGAGTTAGGATGAATTTGAAGTGAAGGTGAAGATGATGAAATGTATTGTGGATCGGTAGTTTTCTTAGGTGTTTTCATCATTTTATTAGGTATTTCTAGCATACTAATTTGATCGGACCTTTCCTACAGACGACACCAACTCATTTCGGAATCAATATTACATTAAGATCAGGTTTGGTTGGATCTCTAAGATTAGGTCAAATTGGATTTCTTTGATTCGGGACGAGGTGTTATAGAACTGAGGTAATGATCCCCGACTAAGACCTTTGATGCTCAAGTTAGGTCGAGGTCTTTAGGTCATTAAGATCAAATTAAAGAATTAAGTCAAAAATAACAGTTATCTTATAATAAACCAAATGGTGATTATTTATACACATTGAGATGTAGGCGTGACTTTTCTATATTAAGACAAGTGTCATGATTTAATAGACATGATGTACGGATATTAAGATGATCAACCATTCATGAATTGAGTTGGACCCAATCATGAGATCGAACAAAAGAATGTGAGTCTTGTCCTATTCGAACATTTTGTACATTTTCAAGAGGTAAAATGATAAATTTAAGATTTTCCCTGTCACCACTTAATCCTAAAAATAGTTATTAATACAGTAAAAAATTCCCATTGAGACACAGACCACATACATAGCTATTAGCTTTACAATGCAATTTTTATTGTGTGTCCCACATGCATACATTCTGCTGAAATTATTGGTTTATAATTATTCACATTGAGATTGTTTAATAATTTAAACTTGTACAATCTTTGTAAACAAGTCAAGCATGACATCCTCACTCATAAAGTAGAAAAAAAAGAAAAAAAAAAGATAAAATATTCTAGGAATTAGTGTAGGAGCGATATATAGTCTTTTAAAAAAAAAACAAATATCAAATAAAGAGGTTTTTTTATTTTTTAGTGAAATAAAATTTTAAAATTTAATAATTTTATATAAAAAATTTATCCTAGTTTAAAGAAATTGGCCTGAACAAGTGGACACTTAAGCTATATGGATTTAAAATTTTGTAGTGGCCACTCTATTCAAAATTAATTTAAACTCAATTTTTATACACTTCTCATTTAATATATATTTAACATTCGCATTTATTATTTTGTCATTTAATTTTTTTTTCTTTCAGCAAGTAAACTTTTATAAGAGCGCTACCCACCCCAACCCACCCAAAAAAAAAAAAAGAGGAGGTGGATGAAATTGTATGGAACCCCACATGTCGGAATTTGAGGTAGGGGGGAAAATGTGAATTAGTTTGCTCACATAATTAAGTTGCCACCGACAGATAATACTATTAAACTGGCGACAACTCCGCATGTCAATTGTGAAAGACGAAATTTGAGTTGCACTTTTATCTTTCCAGAAGGGCAGCAAATATTGCATGCTTTTGGTATGGTGTGTACTGTTTACTCCACCACTATCTTTTTCGAAAATAAAAAATCCCACAAAAAAATGTCTTACATTTGCTAAATGCTCTATCGACATAATTATGAAGCGACAGTTGATCCTCGTACACAACTTCTTAAAACAAAAATCCTTACAACGTGCTTCTTAATTTTAACTTCTTTAATACATTTATGATCCCGAGATCGTTTGTCTTCACATTGGTAATTAAATTCCTTATAATATCTTATAAAACATTTCAGAATTTATAAAATATCTTAAAACAATACGTAACTGATGCTAGTTCTAGAATAAGATTTAATTTTTTAGATTCTTAGTTCATTTTATTGATCCAATTATAGTATCCGAATTTAAACTATCTTCTATAGGTAGTATAATAAAGTAGAAACCCCATACTCACCAAAGTAAACATTACGTGTCAGTACAAGAAAATGTAATATTAGTGATAAATATTAAGTAACAATAAAAAGTTGTTACTTAATGAATATAGTTAGTTACAATAATTCTTATTTTGTCATAATTATGATTTTTATAAATTTAATAATGACATGAGTTATATTTGAATTGTCACTATTAACAATTAATGACATAAATATAATGATAAATCACTAACAACATAAATATAGTAAAAAATTATTATAGTTGCCACTATACATGTGTCTCTAATTGTGAATAATAACAACTTATACTTATCAATAATTTATGAAAGGTTACTAACTCATCAAATGCATTTGTTTGAGACATTGTTAGATAAGGCAAGAAAATTTATGTTACGAAACACAATTCTAGTCATTATTAAATTTGTTAAAACCATTATTATGACAAAATTAAATTCTTGTTATTAAACATATATAGGTAGTGACAATTTTAATATTATTCCTATATATATTGTTACTAATATTCTTTTTTCTTTCTTGCATTGTGTTCATACACAATTGATTGCCTAATTAAAGTTAATCTTACCTATAGTTATTCGTCTTTATTCAAAAGATTGCTCCTTTTCTTAAGATAAGTTAGTTAATAGCATAATTTAAATACAATTATTTATAGCTTATATATTTTTCAATTTATAATACTTGTTGATTACTTTAATTTTTAAAACCTGAATTATTTATCAATTTTTTTTATCTTTACATTTTTATTGGAAAGGCGTTTTCTCGTACCTTGCTACAAAACAAAAAAACTAGTTATCTTCTCAGAAGAATAGCAGCAATGCTACTTACTTTGGGTAGTGGATCAATATTGGGAAGAATTAATAATATAGGATGTCGGTCAAATTAATTATGAATCATCAAACCTTACTTGGGTAAAACAGAAACATGTACAAAGTCAAAAACTAAATATTCAGATTTGAGGTAACTTTTATATTGATTAAGAAAAAAATTCTATTTTCATATTCACAACCTATTGAGTTTTGAAACAAGTAATAGTAATCAATTAATTAAGATCACAAAAATAATTTATACCAATATAAAATTATAATATTTAATGCATGTGTGTGGAATGTAGCATTTATAAAATAATATAAATTATACTATCGCATCCAATATAAATGGAAAAATGAATAGTTTAAACTAAAAAAAAGAGACAATCATCCCAAATATAAAATAAATTGAATTATAGCATCAACAGAAAATTCCAACTTTTGAGTTCTTGAAACATTATTTTGAAAATCAGACTAGACTGATTGATTCAATCGATAATTGGAGATCGGTCATATTCAATTAAGGATATAAAATAAAAAATTCAGTTTAACCGGTCAAATTTGATTTGATCGGTTTTTAACTTTTTTTAAAAAAAATAAATTAAATTTGATATGTTATTATATTTATGTGTTTATTTAAATTTTATATTTTGTTAAATATTTTTTATGTAGTTATTTTTTTATATTTAAAATATATTATATAATAATTAATATATTATATTATTATTTTAAATAATATAATAAAAAATATATAATTAATTTTTATTAAATCAATCTGATTGAATTGGTTACACAGATTAAATAAAATCCATGTTTTCAGTTATGTAATTATAAAAATACTGTTTGCCTAAATGAAAATCAACTTTTATAATTAAGGAAAAAAAAAAAGGTGGGGGGAATAAAGTCGTGGCCGACTATGGCACATGTTCGTATCCCAACGTGAAAGCAATAAAATATTCAAAACAAGAGTTATCATTTTTGAGCAGCAGCATAGACCTCATGATACACGTGATTAATATATATTTTGTCCACACTTTTCCCTTTTCTTTTCTCTCTTTCTTTTCAACTTTTTCCATTTTTAAATGACTATACTATTAAAACACGTTGCTTTTTAGCCCTCATCCCTTTCACCGCAATTCAAGATTCATATTTATATGTACAATATGTATGATGGATCCGATCAATCTCCCGTCTCTCTCTCTCTCTCTCTCTCTCTCTCTCTCTCTCTCTCTCTCTCTCTCTTCCTGAATTTTCTCTCTCAAGACTCCACACACATTGATCATATCAGAGATTGCAGTACAACAACGAGAGATGAAAAGAAACTGTAATTTGGAGCTTCGGCTTGTAACGCCTTCTGTCTTTTCCCATTCCTCTGATCACAACGCCCATTACCCCTCCATGTAACTCTCTCTCTCTCTCTCTCTCTCTCTCTCTCTCTCCTCTCTCTCTCTCTCTCACACACACACACACACACACACACACACACAGATGCAATGTAATTGGGTTTTCGCTCATTTGGTTATGTTATTAATGGGATATTAGGGTAGATATGGAGGGTGGGAATCCAAACGAGAAGCAGCAGCTGACTATTTTCTACAATGGAAGAGTTGCTGTTTGTGATGCTACTGAACTACAGGTATGGGCGGCTTCATTCTCCAAATATTTAATTAAGAAAAAATATTTGTACTAATTAGTATTTTTTATTAGATCTATATTCCCAAAGTACAAAATGGTGGCCTTTTTGTTTGACAAAATGAGTGGATCTTGATTTTTTTATTTATAATTTGATTTAGAAATAGTTATAAATTAATTATGAGATAATTAAAGACTAATTCGGTGCTCTCTTTTGTTACAATTTTTCTAGGTAAGAACGATTCTATTAAAAATTTCAACCTGCAACAACTTAATTCATGTGAAAATCCCTTTTCAAGAATTAACCTTGGTGTAAAGGGATTGGTTTTTTTTCTCTATAAATATGCCAAGAAGACTCTGATTTTAATGTTAAGCATTGTCATATGATTTTAATGCAGGCTCGAGCGATTATATGGTTTGCAAGCCGTGAAGGTGACTCGCCGGGATCCGACCCGTCTCCCCCATTGCTAACTTCCTCACTTTACAGCCCAACGGCTGGCCTTTCCATGAAGAGATCACTGAAGAGGTTCCTTCAGAAAAGAAAGACTCGGGCTCAAGCAACATCTCCTTACCCTGTTACTAGGCATTCCAACGAGGATTAGGATATAATTTCAGTGGCTTATTTGTTTCTTTTTATTATTGATGTGAAGACAAGAAATCCATGCTACGAAACTTACTAAGTTAATTTCTGAGAAAATCTTGGGGAATGTTTGTATTTAGACGGAAATATATTACAAAAAAAAAGGTGATGTATGTTAAATTTTTATTTTAGGAGAATGAAAAAAAAAATAGAAAAAGGAGTGAAAAAATGAATCCGAACATAACTTGATTTCTTGATGGACCTTATAATTAGAATAAAGTGTAAATTATAGTGTTGACGAACATAACCATGTCTATTTAGTTGAATCACATTTCATTGATTGTTTTCTTCAATTGTTTTTTTTTTTTTTTTTGAAGGAGATTGTTTTGGGTGGTGCTGTGCTTCTTTTGATTTGTTCATTAAAATTAATTGTGTTATTGCTTTTAATCACATTAAATATCTCATATTTCATTTTTAATAGTGTTTTGTGCTATTATTGCACTGTTTCCGGAATGGAATACTACCAATTTATTCTCTTGGAATCCTTGTGTATCTTTTGTCCAACACAACCCACTTTTCCAGGGTCCATGTCCATCTCCTTTTCCTTCACTTCATAAGACTGTTTAATCTGGCCCAAGAATACTATTTCGATGGAGGGATATCTACCTCAAAGAAATAACAAAATTCAGAAACAAAAACAGTTAGGTCAGGTGTTGGTTACCTTTTTTTTTGTTAATTTATTGCTTTATTAATTAACACGCACATGATTATCAATCCAAGAGATGAACCAACAACTGTAACGGCGGCGGAACATGATTTCAATAAATTGTGAAAAATCAAAATAAAGGTTCTTTCTGACCCAACGACAAACCTCCTAATCAGTTAGGTATAGAAATTGGTGCAAACCTAATTGGCCTTTGGGAACACGCCCTATCAAAATAGCTATGATTCACATGTAACATTAGGAATTATATTGTGTGTTTGGATAAAATTCGGCTTGTCCTACTTGAGAAAGTTCGGAAAGGTTCAACAGATTTTGTCGGCGGATAAATAATTTTTTTTTTATTTTTCCTTTTGATATAAATTCGATCGGATCCGGTAATAGATCCGCTCGAACCTACTCCATATTAATTTTTTATTTCTTTAAAAAAAATATAAATGGCTTTGATTTTGGCAAGTCAATAAACCACATTGAATTTGTGGCTGGAGGAGGCGCTTTGATTTCGGCAAGAATAAGGGGGCCATGAGTCACCAGACCTTTTCCTTTTACTATACCCGAAACTCTTTTAATTAAGAGTGTCATTTAAATATTTATAGGATTAAGTCTAAGATTCCAGTGTTTTTGCCCAACTGATATGAAGTTAACTGATATAAGATTTTCATGTATTTAAGTGGGATTGCCACTAGCCATAGTTATGAGGGTATGTGCCTTGGTGATTACTGCTGTTGATCTTGAAATTATTTGATTTTTTTTGTTTTATTTGTTCCTATCATTTGCTAGTCAATATTAATTATTTTAATACAAAACCAAAATTATTAACGGTCTCTGCAGGTTGGATTCATCTGGGTTTGGGGTTGAGACGTGATAGACCGGCACATATCTCGATCCAATACTTTTTTTACAAACAAGTTTTAAATTTGACTAAATTCATGCCGCTATTTAATATAACTAATCTATTTGTTTAATGATTGCAAGTAGATGGTGTTTGGTTATTTATTTAAAATAATTAATAAATTCTTCATATTTTTTGAACTTTTAATATTTTTGTTTTATTCTGAGAATAAGGTTTGAACTTGAAAATGATGTTAGTAATAATAACTTTTGTAATTAACAATTATTATAAAAAATATTTGCAATCCATGGTTTTTAAAACTGGCTCAGACCCAAAACCAGAAGAAACTGGCAACCCGCGAACCCACTCGACCCAGTTCGAGTCACTTATATTTTATTCACAAATTTTAGATATTCCAAGAAGAGAAACAAAAAAAACCCTACCAGCAGCAGGGAAACCCCTCCCAACTTCAGGGTGGCGTGGGCAAGCAGCAAGCTTTGCTGTCCGCTGACTCACCTTTCTTCTTTTTCTTTGCTCCGAAGCTCTCTTTGTATCAGAAAGGTTTAAATCTCACTTCTTCTCCTTTGATGCTTTGCCCCGTCTGATAAAAGTGAAAATTAAGAAAAGTGAACCTGTGCTGTAGATTGGGAAAACTGAAAATGCAATTTTTAAAAGGCTTTTTTTTTTTTTTTTTTCCTGTAACAATTTTTGATTGGAAAGTGAAAATTGGGAAAAGTGAACCCGTGTGCTGCAGGGATGCATGGAAACATTGTCTAGGTAAATTGTAAATGTTTGATGAAATGCCTGTAAGAACTAGTGATTAATTTAAAAATCGACTGGCACCAGACGACTTTGCAAATCTTGATTTTTTTCAACTTGTCTGCCACTTTATGGGGATTGTTTTTTCCTTCTTTTTAATTGTTTTTGGTTTTGGTTTTTTGTATTTTTATATATTTGATTATATAATTTTATTTAATTTAGATTGTACTTTACATTTTTAAATTTGTTAGTTTTATCACGTTAATACTCGTATTAGGTTTGATATATATAGACTCAACTGATTTTAAAAAAAAATATTCAGTCAATTAATTTAACGATTTAATTAATTGTTTGATTCAGTTTTTTATCCAAATTTAAAAACATCGGTGCAATGAAAATGCTTAGGAGTAAGAAAGACCGAGTTGAATTACAAATTCTGCATTTAAATAGCTTCTACGAAAGTTGAACTCTCAATTATTCTTTACTTGCAAAGAACTGGTTCTGAAAATCATGACCTTTGTAAGTTCGAATTTTGTTTAACGGGCTTTTATAGTCTATGGGCCGTTACGGCTGTATGTTAATGTCCACTCCAAATTTTGGGCCCGAGTCCATGTA
Source organism: Paulownia fortunei (assembly GCA_019321725.1). Lineage (NCBI taxonomy): Eukaryota > Viridiplantae > Streptophyta > Magnoliopsida > Lamiales > Paulowniaceae > Paulownia > Paulownia fortunei. The sequence goes on from CM033120.1 coordinate 17,946,504, forward strand.
GGGTTTGTAGAGATTTAACTGTCTTGCCAAGTTAAAGACATTTATCCTCAAAATTGGCAAATCTTGGCAGATGACTTCTAAAACTTTTCCAACGTATTGCAGACTAGACTCTTTATCTTTTTTCTGTTTTCTTTGTCTTTTAGATAGAAACATTTTTTATTTACAAAAAAATTATGCAACTCAAATGCAATTTTGTTTTTGCTCACAAATTGTATTAATTACAAATTAGCATTTACAAAATCCGATTTAAATGCATCTTTATACCATGTGAAACATTCACTTGCTACTTTTTTTTTCACTTTTTACTTAATTCACTATTACTATTCTTTAGATTTTTCCATTCAAAACTTTTTCTTGAGAATTAGTTGTCCTAAGCTTGAACCAATTATAATCTTAGTAAAATTAGTCGATCCCCTTTTATTAAAATAAAACTCACTAGAAAACAAGATTAAATACAATTGCTAAACTCATCGATCCTGGTAGTATTGAAGCTAAGAATATATATATATATTGCCTCAATCCAACTTTATTTCTTGAAAAATTTTCACCAGTGGCTCGACAAAAATAAGAAATTGCAAAACAAGTACGAGGACAGGCTATACCATCCTAAATCAAAACAAAATATAATTGTTTTGGAATTTTCTTACAAAATCCTGTTGGTTAAACAACGATTATGACACGCGGTTATCTTATCTAATCACGCAAGATAAACAAGTCATCAATGGGCTGATGCCACATAACCAACCTCGTTTTGCACCACACCTGTTTTGGCTCCCCAAGCCAACGTTAAAATATGTTAAATCCTACTACTTAAGCAATGATTATCAAATAACTTAATTAGTAGACCAAGAATTTTGAATTAAAGGCTAAAAACAAAATTCTGCAATGATCTCCAGATTACAGTAATAATTCATACTTTAAAATGCCGAGATGAAGACGGTTATTAAATGCCACTTTTACAATTTATGTCATGATTCACACGTGGCACAAATCCAACGGTTTCTGCAGTATGATTGGGCAGCCACGTCATGGAAGATTTGAACTTTTTGTCCGTGTTAAGACAAGAGAATCAAATAATTAAAGAGGCGGGCCATGTTCAGAATTTCTTGTGCAGATTTTTGGAAGATGGGGTTTTATGAAAAACATCAAATTCGTGGATTTTTGTATCAAACATGAAAACTACACTTGGAAGAGTTAAAGATGCCCGGGGGGGGGGGGGGGGGGGGGTGCAGGATGGAATTAAGTGAAACGTGGAACAATTTAGTGTTAGCAAATTATTTGCTAAGTATGATTTTCTTTTTCTATTTTTTGGTGAAAGCATGCATCCTTATAAATTTTTCATGTTTTGGTGAAATAGTATAATTAAACATTTAAAGCCTCTGCGGAGAACATAACATTGGATATATTTTCTACTTTTTTTATCGACAACTATTTATGTTTGTAATTGAACTAGTAGGAAAAATCATATACTGAATTTCCATCAAAACCCCAAATAGACCCGAAAATCCGTGGGGGCAGTTATGATTTGCTCAGCTTGAGATCATCAAGATGTAGGATAGAAATCTAAATAAACAGGGATAAGAATGTAATTTCGGAAGAATCAATGATTAACCGGCTTCAATCATAGTACAAAGAGTTTCCAGTCCTCCCCATTCAGATCCCCTATAAATTCCCCTCTTCATTTGCAACAACTTTCACAAAATCCTAGCTCCTATATTACTCTGATTCTTTCACCTCAAACAGTCCCCCATTTCTTCAATAATGGCCATGCCATTTTTAAAATTCCCCGGAAATCCCCTGAATTTCGAAAAATTCAAAAAGAATACCAAGAATCTGAATTTCGAAAAATTCAAGAAGAACCCTAAGAATAATTCCAATCTGAAATCCTTCTGGGCCTTCCTATTATCTGTTTTTATGTACATTTCTGTATTTTATATTTTCAAACTCTCACCTTCCACTCTTTTCTGTAACACCAAGTTCTGGTTTTTCATATCAAACAACCTCGTTCTCATCATTGCAGCTGATTTTGTGGCATTCTCTTCGTCCAAAGAACATGATTTTCACGCAGAATACGTGAAGAGCACTGTAAGAGCAAAAAGTATTGTTCCATCTTTCGAGGCCCAATACATGAAAATTGTCGAGAAAACAATGACAAATGATCAGAAAGAAAAAGCTGACGAAAAACCTCATGAAAAGATAATAAACATGGTAGTGGATACTTCTGCTGATCATAAGAATCATCAAACCAAGGAATATAAACCTCAAATTCTCACTACCAAAGAAAAAGATGATGATCCTGAAAACCCGAATGAGAAATTCGAGAAAAAGAAGACAGAAATGCTGATCAGTATTCCAGAAGATGGAAACGGAAGCCGTGAACAAAAGAAGAGCGAAGCGAAATGTGTTCGGAGTAATTCGGACAAGGCCATCATTATGGCGGCGGCTGAAGAAAATGAGAAAAAATTGGTTCTGCATAGGACATTGTCTGAGAGACATGATCAGGAGCCAAGGTTAGATCAAGAAAACGAGTTTTCAAGGATGTCCGATGAAGAACTTAACAGAAGAGTTGAGGAATTCATTCGAAGGTTTAACAGGCAGATTAGGCTTCAAGCTGCCAGGAGCCAACAAAATTTGCAGCTGCACCCAATTTAGAAATCCAGGAGATCATGCGGTTCAGAATCATCATTTTGTTTTGATCTTTTGTCTTGTGCTTCTTTTTATTTTGCAGATGTAACTCGAGCCTTTTTGATTGTTAATCGTTACAGAGTATTTTTCTCTATCTATTCATTTTCTTACTTAATGCAATCATTTCCTATGCCTAAGTATTTGTTCATCATCGTGATAGTGTCACAAGTAAACATTAGATTACCTAGGTACATTATGTCTATGGATCACTAGGTTATTTAGATTTCAGGGATAGTATTTTTCACTTATATGCCCCTCCATCCAATGGGGAGGATGAACACATGATGTCTTATATATTCATCCAAGAGTTTAATTCTTTACTATAATTCTGTGATTATACAAAAGAATCCAGTTTGCTGAGTCGATCTTCATATCTGAATAATGTCAAATCAATATCAAATATTTTCTCTACATGATGCCATGATTGCTAAGATTGGGAAAATTAATTAATTGCGGTCGGGTGTTTGAATGATAGGTTAATCATGCAAAAACAATAAAATTTACTCTCTTTTTTTCTTATTTTGTATTGGTTCACTATGAAAACCAGTTGAGAAAATGTAGAATTAGTCATAGATGGAAAATAAAGCAACTAAGACCACACATTTTTTCCCAAGAAGAAGGGAAATTTGGTAGCTTCACAACTTTAATGCCGTGCCACATTTTTGCTGGTACACATGGATAATTTGCCAAGCACCCACTTTTCATTTTTCATTTTTTTTTAATTTTTTTTTTTTATTTTGGGTTGTTGCTGGTACTAGCGTCAAATGGTTTGATTAAGGGTCTACTTCAAAATTTCAGGGATAGGATTAAAAATAGATCTAATTTAATTTGCCTAACCAAGATTCTCGTAAACCACATTTCACATATCCTAATTTGGCTAAGTTGAGTTGTAAATTAGTTGAAATGAAAACTAGTTTTAAGCTACTTAATTCCTTATAGAAATAACAATTATTTTGGCTTAAATTCATAAAAGTATTCTACATCAAAATTTTCAAATTTGACATAATAAGAAAATAATAATATGCTAAGTCTACCTAATAGTTGGAATTAATTAATATTTTATTAACCAATATCAGACAAATAAAATATAATCGTTCTCACTAAATTTAAATAAAAAATTTCAAACACTACCCAACAGTGAATATATGAATACATAATCGAAACATCTTATGTATCAGTTAGTATTCCAAAGTCTTTACAGAAACCCAAAAATATAAAAAATAAAAAAAGAACAGTAGATTGGCAAATAAATACAAAGTAAATCTTAATAATTTTGTGGAGATCTCAATTTTCTTATCATACAAAGGACAGCAAAATAGAGACTTAAATTGTAGGTGTGACATACCAAAAGTATTTTTCTCATTGATTGGTACTTGGACGTTGCCATCTGATTAATTAGGTAATTTATAATTAATTTATATGCTTCATTGAGAGCTTTCTCAATGAAATTGAAACATAAAGTATATAAAACCTTTTGGTAATTCTTTTGAGTACTGAAGTGTCACGCAATTTTCCATTTTTGTACACCAATAAATTTATAATTCTTGATCATCCATGGACCTATTTTCACATCCCAAAATTGGAATAGTCCTTGTACAATCAAGGCTCAAAAGGTCAGTTGTGCAATTGCTAAAGGAAAAAAACAAAAAAAGAGAAGATACGTAAAAAAAATTAGAAATCTTGAGAGCTTTATGGTGAACGTTATTGGTGGATGATTTTTTATTTTTTTTTGGGCAAAGTATCAATGAATATGATTATATATATTACTTCATTCAAATAACTCGACATTTCTTTGGAGGTGGTATTTGGATACTAATCTTCAAATTTGAAACAAGATCATAAACAACTATTTTAAGTTAATTCCATTTTATCCTCCCTATTTTCATCATTCTTCACTTTCTTTACTTTTAATTATCTCATTTTGTCTCATTTTACCATTGTACACTTAAAAAATAACCAAATTAACATATTTGTATTTACATTTTGATAATTTTTTCAACTTAACTAATTAACACTTAATATTAATGTAAAATTACTTTAAAATATTTTAAAATTAACATATTTGTATTTACATTCTGATAATTTTTTCAACTTAACTAATTAACACTTAATAATAAATTTATTTAAAATTATATTGATTTTAATGATTATTTTTTTATTAACACAGTTCCTATTGAATTTTTATATAGTATGGTATTTTTATTAACACTTTATTTATAAATTTCCTACTCATTATAAATATTAAAAATATATAGCATATTTCTAAATAACATGTTGTTAAATATGTAAAATATTAATAATATTTTTTTCATTATTAAAGGAATTATCAAAATTTTATGGAAATAATTTTTTAATTTTAGCATAGTTTTTTCGTGAACTTATGATAATCTTATTAATAATAATAAAATTATTATTAATATTTCACATATTTATTAGAATAGTATTTAAATATATATTATATATATTTAAAATTTATAATGAGTAGAAAATTCATAAGTAAAATATATTATTAATAAAAGATATCCTACTATATAGAAATTTCATAGGAACTATATTAAATTAAAATAACTATTAAAATTGAAGTACAATATAATTTTAAATGAATTTAATGTAAATTATAAAGTAATCAATTTGATAAAATTATAAGAACATAAATACAAATATATCAATATTAAAATATTTTAAAGTAATTTCATTAAAAATAATAAGTAATGATAAATTGATTATTTTTAAGAGTATAAATGGGTAAAGTGAGACAGTGAGGGTAAAAGAGAGTAAAATGAGATAAAATAACATTATAAGGGAGTAAAGTGAGGGAATTGAGAGTAAAAGGAGTAAAGTATTATTCAACAAAAATACAAGAGAGTAAAGTAAAATTAACCCTACTATTTTTACACTATTAAATTTTACGAGCTTTATGAAATTGTTGAAATAACGCAATTAACTACTACAATTATGTAACTAACCAACAGGAAAACAAAAAGGATACCTAAATTAGCTTATCCAGTCTTTAAGATTTTGCATAGTAGATTTTAAAAAAGTAACATGAAAAAATGGCAAAAGTATGACGTCAAAAATGTAATAATATGCCAATTTAATTTTCTTAACCCTGATTTTAAGGTTCTAGTACTAAAAGACTAATTTTTAATCATCCATGCCTTGTTTGTAGACTGTAGAGGAAGAATTGGTCCAACTTGAAGATGGAGTAGCATATAGAAAGCAAATGGGCCAAATTATCAGATCCTTACAAGCTCCCTAATGGATTAAAACCCCATATAAACTATTGCTGATGGGCCTTAACCCATTGCCGTGCAAAAAAGCATGGTAACCCGGAGAAAAATAAATCTAAATTGGCCTGTTTGGCTGTTGTACTTTTTTTCTCGTTCAATGATGAATTTTCATGCACTTGACAAAAATTCACTTCCATACTTATTAATATTTTACATTTTTTTCATATAAAAAATATTATTAAACAAATACATTATCATTTCAAAACTTATATAGTCAATATAAAAATATAATTTATTTAAATATATTTTTATTTTTACATAAAAATTAAAAATATTTTTAATCCTAAAAATATAAAATTGAATTTGAAGATAAATTCAAACGGGGCTCTTGGTCTTTGTCCACAAATAATGTACCTATAACGCTAAAGAAAAAAAACTGTGCATGATGTGGATGTGTTCGCGTATTTATAGATATATTCGAAATTATAGGGAGAGCTAGACATGGTGGCGACACAATAATGCTGAAATCTTTTCTTTAGTTACGAAATAATATTGTAAGAATAGCATCTTCTGCTTGTAATATAAATAATCAGCCAAAACTACGGTAGTTCTGCAAAGCCTTTGAGAGTCAAATAATACCTGGTTTAGGCATTATTTAAGGCCCTTACCTGGATTTCATAATCAAAATTTGTCATTAAGATAAGCTTAGCTGTTACATATGATTATCGTATTTTTAAGATAAGAGCTTTTAATATTTTATTAATGTAATAATAATGTTAAAGTTGCTGAAACTCTACGACTAACAGATCTTGATAAAAATAAAATTAAAAAATAAAAATAAAATTTAGATTATGATCAATGAACGTGACATCATATTCTTTTAATTGAATATTAATCTTGGCGGCCATGTCCATCGAGACTGTAATGATCAATGTATAGGTTGATTGGATTTTCATGGCATATGAGCATGGGCACCAAATGGGTTTTGGCCAATTCTTGGATTCGAAGCACGTTACATAAGTCCATTATTTTGTTCATCCCATGTAGCAAAATTTGCTTTTTATGTCTGTAGTTGATTAGATAATGACTTTGGTCGCTCCCAAAGTTCAATTTATCATTTATTAATAAATTAATATTGTTATTCTTATGTATGTGCATGGAAACATCATTTTCAATATTCTAGAATCTATCACAATGGGGGCTGCACAAACTCTAGTTGAGGGCAATGTGGGGTTTGAAAGGGACACATTGTCTCCTTTTAATTGGCAATTTTGAAGGGCTTTGTGGGGATAGGCTCATCTTTAGGCTTTAATTTCCAAAAGTCTCTTTCAAGATTTCCGAGAAGGAATACATGGAAGAGAAGATGGGATAGTGTAGACTGTAGTGTAGTAGTGTAATATGATATGGACCAAAAAATTACTACCCCTCACCTAGAACAGGAGGCAAATTGATAACGAAACAGACGGAATTTCTTTTGAGGGAGACAATAAGAAATTTTCTTTTATTTTTTTCTAAGTCAAAAAATAAAATAAAATGACGATCCAATCTAGAATGAATTCTGACACGGCTAACAATTGAGCATCAAATAATTTACTTTTTCTATATAATTTATATAGTGAATTTAAGGTTTCGCAACCCAATTTTACAAATAGTTTCGCGTTCCAAATTTATAAATTCATAATTTTACCTGCAAAATAATAATAAAATATTAGGTGGGAATCTGAGTTTGCATTAGGAGGGAATCTGGAATCTGAGTTTGTGTTAGGAGGGAAACTCCCCGCGTAGCCTCGGTTGCATGGGTAGCAGAGTAATTCAAATAAGTTTGAGGTTAATGATACTTACCTTGTTCCATGGATGAGAAAATGTTTTATGGGTAGAAGAGTTACTGAAGTCTTCTTTTCCCTATTTGATTAAAATATTCAATCTCCGATTTTTCAAGAATTATATATTAATAAAACTTTGCAAATTATATCTATAAAACAGTTAATATTTATATTTAAGTATATTATATTTTATTTAAGTTTAACTAATAAATCAATTCGATCTAAAATACGTAGACTTAAGTACCAGAGCTAATTTTGACATCATCAAATTTAGCCCTTTTTTAAAAATAAAATAAATAAAGATATATAATGTATTTCATATTCTTGTGACTTAGGAAGGCGCACACATTTCTTTCTATTAAGCTAATAACAGATGAATTAGCATTTTTCTTTTCCTGAAAACGAAAATATGTGTGTGTGGAAAAGGTCCAAAGGATGAAAGATGAAACTAGTAGCCTTTTCCTAGGAATTACATGATTAGGACCCAAAAATCTCTTACAACACAAAATTAAACAAGAATGGACCCAGAGAAAGATCTCAGTAGAAAAATCAGAAATCTTAACTGTAATTATATATTATTTATCAAACAGTTTCTATGCTAATTGTGCTGTGCATGCTTATTAGTGTTGATTTTCATGCAATGCTGATTCTATATTTAAGTACGGATTGCACGGGACCGTATGCTCCAAATCCCTATTTAGAAGACTGTGAACTTTTTTTTGGATATTTTACTAAAGAATGAAAAATAAAAAAGAAAAGTAGACATAAACATGAACACATGCCGTGACGTATGGGGTTCTATCTTTTGACAACAAAATTATCCGGGATCTAGGGTTTGCACATTTGCACATGATAACTGATACCTACAAAAGGGACACACAATACACATCTTATAAAAGCCCATGATGTAGTGAATTTATTTTTAAGACAACATCTCATTTCATTGATGAATCAGGTAGATGTGAATACCTTAAAATGTGTGTACTTGTATTAACTGTATTTATGTGGTTATACTACTTAGTTGTACCAAAAAAATAAATTATGTGGGTTAGTAACCATGTGAGGGACGATTCAACATAAGTGCTCGTGTTGTGCATGTGTGATTGTGTGATTATGTGCAATGTAGTGGTTAATTATCTTATATAGGATTAATGAATCTATTTTATGATTCGAGAAAACACAAATAGGAAAGTCATGGAAAAATGTTTAGTTTTCAAAATTCTATAATTATGAGGTGAATTTAATATTAATTCTAAGGCTTCATTTTCCTTCTGTAAACAGATAGGAAAGCTGTTGAAACCCGATCATTCGAAACAAAACGTTGAGGTCTTGGTGTCTATGATGTCATTTGTCAAAACATACTCAATGGTCAAAATTCTAAGACAATAATTCAACTTGATTGATTGAAATGAAGTCAAAATAATAATTCAGGTTATTTCAGTTATGGAAGCCATCTCTTCCAACACAAAATATTTAGAAAATGTTAAAAACTTGGTATTAAATTCATATAGAATTGCATTTTCTCCATCAATGTCAGAATAATTCTAAGACTTTATTTTGGTTTCATTTTGAATGTTTTGAAAAAATGAAACCAAACATTACATTAAAATATCCCCTCCCCCACTCTCCACACACACAGATACAATTTTCTCTTTCCCTAAAATATTTCTGAAAAATACTGTACATATATATATATTTCAATCATTATATTAATAGAAAATTAATATATAATAATGATGTGACACCAATAATAAAATAAAATTTTATAAGACGTATCATCTACAATTAATATAAATCATCTCATTCAAAAATAAGACCAAACATACTTCATATTCCATATTTTTTCAAAATATATTTTTTTTCAAAATATTTTCTCCAAAATATACAAAATAAATAAAAATAAAACCAAACAAAACCTGAGTTTTCTTCAAGTAATTATGCAAAATCTCTTTAGAATCTACGAAACACATGAACCCAACATATTGCGTAACTTTCATGTTAATTATATTTGTTTTCAACTCAACTTAATAATTGATAAACTATCAACTTGAGGTTCAAACTATTATGAGTCGTTATAATAATTAATTTTGCAGCAATATTTAGTTTTATTTATTGTATTTCTATGTTAATTTATATTTGTTCTAATAATTCAGGCATACCATAAGAGCATATTGTGATGGACTTGTTCCCTAAAAAAAAAAACACAATCCACACAATGAGTGTTAGACAAAAGAGCTGGTTCAATATTTTACAAGTGAGAACTTAATCCTATTATATCATGCACCTACTAATGAACATTAGAGATAAAAAAACATTCAACGAATGAGAGTGGCTCTCTAAAGTTGTCAAAAAAATAAAAAAAAATCCTAGCATATTTCACTAAATATTCACAAAGGTGACTTTTCTAAAAATTTCACTATCCATTTATATGTTTCTAAAAAGATCTATTTAATTCTACACATAGAATACTTAAGAACCATCTACAATTTACTTGTGTGAAATGTTCTAAAACCGTCTAAAAATTTTTAGAAACATTCTAAAAACTTTTATTAATATATGTAAGTACATGTTCAATTTTTTCACAATAATGAGTAAAATGTCTATTTTGAACCTCTAAGTTTCAAATACTAAATATCTATTTTGGAACTCTTAATTTACATCTAAATACTAAATATAATTTATGTTTCCATAAGCTTCTTCTTAACGAAACCTTTGAATCATTCTTTTGTAAAGAAATTACGATCATTCATATAATAGGCGTGATTCATGATATATTATTAGTTGAAATTTGGAATCCAAGATCTCCTAAGGATTGTAAGATCTGCTGGGCTTTTTGTAATCAGTGCACGTGAAATAGATAGTATTGGCAAAATCAAAATGGGAATAGAGAATAGCGATTACTTAGTTAAGAAAACACAAGTGTAAAGTATAAGCAATATGAAAAGTGAATTATATGGAATCTCTCCTACTTGTCTGTCCTGTTTTTTGCTGTCAAATTATGCTGCTCCTATTTAACCTCTCATCTCATTATCATCTCATTATTAATACTAAAACAATTACATAATATATATATATATATTTATATATTAGTATTTTGACATTACCACAAATTTAAGCTACATAGATAGGATTGGAAATCTTGATAGTGACTTCCATTCCCTTTACCTTCTTTATCCCGCCACGCTCCTTATCATTGCACCAAGAAATAAAAGTAAAATCTCAAAAAACAAACAAAAAAAGAAAATATTATAATGAACTACAAATAGTTTTTTAACAAAAAATTATGTATCCGTGCATATATGTAGGGAGGGAATTTCCTATTACATATAATATAATAAATAATGCAATAAATCCACAATAAAAAAATATGCTTAGAAAAGAACTTTTCTTTTCTATTGCTATATAAAAGAAAGTTTTTATCAATATTTTCATGATTGAATCGATGATCAAATTGGTATTGGTATTGATTAGCGGTTCAACTGATCGGATCAGTTCAATCGTCGATCAGATCGGTCTAATAAAAATTAATTATATATTTTTTATTATATTATGTAAAATGATAATATAATAAACTAATTTTTATATAATATATTTTAAATATAAAAAAATAATTACTTATAAAAACATCTAATAAAACACAAATCCAAATAACCACATAAATATAATAAAATATCAAATTTAAGCTTATTAAAAAATTAAAACTAAATATTAAAATAAAATAAAATAAAATTGATTAAATATATTTGATCGATTTTGACTAGTTTTAACTAATCAAATTGAAAATTTGATTTATATGTCTAATCGGATCGAATTGACCTCTGATTTACATTTGAACCGATCAATTAAATCAAAACATGGGTTATTACAATGATTTTTTCATAATACTTGATAATTTAGCATTAGATATTATTGAATATATATTAGAATTTGAATTTTTTATTGTAAAATTATATTTTATTTTATATTTTATTTATCAATATACATCATATATATATTGAGAATGTCATCATGCACCTGTAACATATATTTGTGAAATGATGTATGAAATAAATATTATCTTGCAACAAATGATTACGACTGAAAGAATACATGCTTTAAATCTTTTATTTCACTTGTCCTGTTGCTCTTGTATTTTACTATTTGAATTTATTATATGTGTTATTTGTGTTCATGCCATAAATATGTCTTGCTAAATATTTGGATTAAATTTATTTTATAAATACTTGTTATGAATTCAAAAAATAAAATACAAGTGAAATAGAAAAAAATAAAATAGAAAATTTGAAGTCGAGAATATAAAAAAAATTAATTAATGCAAAATTTTGCATTCCATAATTAATTTGTTGTTTGCCTATAAATCTACCCGAAAAGCAAAACTAATTGATCAAAATTCAGCAAATATCAACTTGACATAAATAATTATGTCCAAAAATAGTTAAACCTAGCAACTAACATCAAAGACATCAAATTCAGTGGAGAAAATAAAGGGTGTAATTGTTTGGCATCTCATTTCTGAAAAATCATATTATTGATAAAAAAAGAAGATAAAATAATTTTAAATAAAGAAAAAATAATTATTAATAGTATATATTAATGAGGAATAAAAGTAAAAATATATGAAATGAATTTCTTACTTTCAAAACAATAACGGCCTAATGTATATTGTGAAAATAAATACGTTACCAAACGCCACATCAGATTGTCGTTTTACCTTCCCCACTCCCATTCCCCATCACATATCTTCCGTCCAACACACGGAAAAACACACACAAAAGGTGTATCCTTCTCCTCCACCATTTTCTCCATCATCATCTCCTTCACTCCCCTCTGCCCCAACTCACCATAACCTTATACCCTTTACACAGGGAGACACCAAACTAAAGAAACAAGTAGTAAGAATCCCCTTCTTATTTTTATGTTTTTCAGATCCACAGTTTCTTAAACTCTCTTTCTCCCTCTTAGATCTTGCCTACAAGAAACCCAGCCATTGTTTTCCGCCAATACAGACATACTTGGTAAAGGGATAGTAAGTTGCTGCAAAAATGGGTTCGATTTGGGTAGATCTGGGCAGCAGAATCCACCCGGGACCGATCGACCACTTCGACCGACTTCCGGACTCCCTTATCCTCTTGATCTTCAACAAAATCGGCGACGTCAAAGCCTTGGGCCGATGCTGTGTCGTTTCAAAGAGATTCCATTATCTCGTTCCCCAGGTGGACGACGTCATCGTCCGCGTCGATTGCGTCATATCCGACGACGATCCCTCGGCAACCTCTTCGTCCTCTTCAGCCTCCTCCACCGCATCTGACAAGTTCCGCCATCCCATCTCTTCCATCTTCCGCTTCTTTTCTGGACTCTTCAAACCCTTGCAATCTCTCACTCAGCTTATCACTCCTTCCGCCCGTCGCCTTCCCTCACTTTCGAACGATTTTGATTGCGACAGTGAGCAAAACAGCGTCACCCACCATTCACCTACTCAAGTCTTGAAAAATTTTAACGAAATCAAGCTCCTCAGGATTGAGCTTCCGAGTGGGGAGTTAGGGATTGATGAGGGTATTTTGCTTAAGTGGAAGGCGGATTTCGGGTCTACGCTTGATAATTGTGTTATTCTTGGAGCTTCCAGTGTCATTCAGAACATGAACAGTGTATGCGATTGTTTGGGTGCTTGTAATGTCAATAATACTGATAATGGCAACAACAATTATAACAGTAACGGAGTGGAGAATGATAATGGGAGCATACCAGAGTCATTTTACACGAATGGGGGTTTGAAGTTGCGTGTTGTGTGGACAATTAGCTCGCTAATAGCTGCCTCAGCGAGGCACTATCTGCTGCAGCCCATAATAGCCGAGCATAAGACTCTGGAGAACTTGGTTTTGACAGATGCAGATGGGCAGGGAGTGTTATCTATGAACAAAGAGCAGTTGGAGGAGCTGAGGGTGAAGCCTTTGTCAGCCTCATCAGCCTCGAAGAGGACTCTTGTTCCGGCTCTGAATATGAGGTTGTGGTACGCACCACAGTTGGAGTTGCCAAACGGGATGGTTTTAAAAGGGGCGACTTTGGTTGCAATCAGGCCTAGTGAGCAGCCGAAGAAGGAGGTGGTGAGTTCAGAAGGGAATTGGGTTGCCTCAGCATTTGAAGAGCCGTTCGGGACTGCTGCAAGGATGTTGGTGAAGAGGAGGACTTATTGTCTGGAAATGAACTCATTTTGAGATGGGATTTGGGCAAGGATGGACGAATGGAAGTTTGAGGTAATTTCCATATAGCTGCAATTCATCACACAAGTTTCTGATTGATTTTGAGATCTGTGTGTTTATATCTAATAATTGTTTTTATAGAAGCCAAAGAAGAAACTGAGTTGAGATTCACTGGGGGTATAATATTGTGTTATTTATTGCTATTGTCTTTTGGCTTGAATGTGATGTTTTCATGAGTTTGCTCAGATGTTTTTGTGAAATATGTGTATAAATCTTCAATAGTTACTCAGTCTTATTTTTTGGAATTGGTTTATCAATCTTTATTATCCACGACTTGATATGTGTGGTCGCCTGAAATCATCTGTGAATTTGATTGGTCAAGTAAGTTCCTTTTACTGTTAAGGCACAATATCGACTTAACATTACCTATGCCGCCCTGAATCACATGTCTTATTATTGTACATTCCTCATTAATTGGCTTATGTGAATATTCTGTGTAAGGAATTTATTGCGACAGAAGGTACAGAGCTGTCGGCCCATAATCAGATACTCTATCTGTCATCTTCTGAGTAGTTTTGTCTGTTTTATTTTCAGTGTGATCCCAATTCTGTTATCACTAGACTGTTGACGTCTCTTGCGTTTTCCACATCTCCTCATTCTATTGGTTCGCCATTAACTACTCGTTTGCCCATGATTATGCTTTTCGTGGCATTTAAATTATATGGTTAGTCTTGATTCTTATCTGGTGGGGTTGGATTGGGAATTCATATCACTTTTCATGTAACCTTTATTAGATGGCTTAGTGTGGAAGAATGCCTTCTGATTGTGATCACTGCAAGCCATTAAGCAGTATGTTGAGTGAAAAACAAGCTGCTGGGATGGCTTTTGCTTGTTCTTATGCATCTTGAGAAACCTTATTTTTGTGGAATATGTGAGTGTGTGTATTTCGATATATGCCTATTATGCTATGCCTGACTTTTCTTTCTTTGATTACTTCTCTGTTGTAAGTTATGGAATATGGGTACTTGCATGTATATTTGTGCTACTCCGTTAACATAATTTTTATTTAAAGACGGGTTCTTTTTCTCCATATCCTGTGTGCATGCTAGTTTTACTCTGCAGTATTCCATGTATGTCTGCCCCTGTAATATGGGCGCATCTCTGAGCTTATATCTTTTTCAGTACTTTTTATACTTTATATGGTAATTCTAAATAAATTCATCTTTGATACCAATGGAACTTCCAGGGGAAGCGCAGCTTTTGGTTTTTCAAGGAAGGAGGATTTACAAGTTCAGAGAAACGGAGTATACAGTTTTGTCTTGAAGACAGCATACAACAAGTGAGTAGTCAGCGGAGTTTATCTTGCTTCCTATCATGACTGCATTGTCAGTCGTTTGATTATGAGCCTTAGAGTATCCACCTTCTACACTGAAACTTATGGATGATGGGCATCTGCTTTCATTTTGAACTCAAGCATATGCTTTTAAGAGTGCATACCATGCACCTGGATTATATTGTAAGAATTATTAGCCTTTGACTCTTGTTCATCTGCCTATGTTAGTTATCCATCTGTGAATATTGTAGGTTTGAAGATTGTATGCTTATGAGATGATGTCCTTTTAACGGTTCACTTGGAAATGTATCATCAATTTCAGCTGCATATTCTATGTTAGCTGATTAACTGCCATAATAAATATTTGGAATTGGCTGGCATTCCTATTTGTAAAGGATTTCATCTTCTTCACCTTTTACTTGGTATGAATTGTTATTTGTTCATTTGCTTAACAGAAGGCATTGAACCTTATTTATCAGTTTGAGCAGGGAGTTGTGCGAATAGACTTAGTATGTCTGGATTTTAGGTAGAGATCTGAGTTTTAGGTGTTGGTAATATAGACCAGGATTCTGGTGGAAAAGGTGTGATGACTAGGCAGGATGTTTTTGCATGCTTAATGTTTCACCAGGTTTAATGTGGATGATGATACATGTTTGTGAGTCTCCTTGATTTCAACAAACCATTTTTCTGTATGCTGGCACCAGCTTTTTTGCCAATGGCCTGATAAAAAATTTCCCATTATTTTATTTGAGTTTTAACGGTTAGAGTTGGATTGTATTTTAGATATTTCCCCTTGGTGGTGGCCTGATTAAGCGTTAGCGTGGTACTGGTTTATTTGCTGTAGGTTATAATTTTTTATTTTATATATATATATATATATATTAAATGTTTCTGTTTAGGGGCTAGAAATGGCCTGTAGGATTCAGAAGGATTCAGTGGTAAATGGTAGCACCGGTGTAAGTGTGATTTTGACTAGTAGCAGTTTGCTTTTGTGAATGAATATGGTTTCCACTCCCTTTTTAGATTATGTTGTGAAAATACAAATTGGCCATGGTAGAATTTGTAGTGAATGTGGGACAAATATGATTTGGTCGTGCACCAAAGCAGTTTAGGCTTGAATTCTGGTGACAAGTTAGTGGTTGATTGTATAGAAAGGAGGTGCTTTTATAACGTAGTAGCGAAGAATCTAGACTTCCGACGATATGAAGGTCTGCCCTAACATTACTTGTTAAGAATGTCTTGTAAGACTTTTTCCCACTTGTAAGAAAATCAACAAAGCAAAAAAAAAATTCTAAGTGCTGCCTGCAAGCAAAGCCAAGAAAGTGGAAAGCCACCCAATTTTTCAAAAAGCTATCAAAGGCCGGCAAGGCCAGTGCTTTCAATGGGTTCTAGAATTTCTTGTAAGAAGTCCTCGTGTTGTAAAAAATGTCAAACGTGATGCTAAACTATCATCAGTTCTTGTGGGGTTGTTATATATCTAGTGATGATAACCTAGAACAGGCCCATCATCAGTACAAGAGAAAAATAAATAAATTGTACTTTCAATTTACTGTTTGAATTTTGATCTTAACTTTAAAAATTATATATAAACTTGGTTTGAATGTTAATCAAATTAAATTTAATAAATTTTAAGGGAGTCGAACTCGAATAGTTTGTTTTATATATATATATATTTTATTATAGTTTTATTAATTGAGTCGAACTCAAATTAATTTTTAAATTTTATAAAATAAAAAAATATTTAAATTTAATTTATTATATTTAACGAATTGAATTCAAATAAATTTTTAATTATTGATCTCCCACAAATGTTAAATAATTTTATTTATTTTTCATCCACACCCAATTTCATTGAAAACACTTGCTTTGTGACAATTGGGTCTGCCATATTGGTGGTGCCCCTGAGTGGGTGCACTTAATGGTGCGTAATGTGTGTTTCATTAAATTCCATCAATGCTGTATGGGGGTCGTAAAGGATGTATATTTTCCCCACCCCAAGAAAAAAGTTGAAGTTTCCTACATTCCTCCTGGGGCTTATGGATTTTCAGAGTCAGGCAGGCAGTTTTGTCGAAGGAAAAACTACTATTGGGTCTAAAAATACCTGGTCCTGCGACAGCATGAAAATAATTCGAAAATGTCCATTTTCTAAAACCACAAAATTATATTTTTTGTGGGTCTTCTTATTACCCAATCCCCAAGCATATGGAACATTGATTGGATTATTCCTATGCATTTTTAAAGTCGGTGCTCGTGAACATCGGTTGTTCTATGTTGTGGGTTTGGGCAAATTATTAAGTAGCTGTTTCCAGCTATTAATAGTGTCCATTATTGACAATCCTTTTTTCTTAAAATAATAATAATAATAATACTAACAATAATAATAATTGGGTGGGCAAATGGACATGCATTTCATCAATAATTGACTAGTCACACGGGTAGTCATGTGAATAAAGTTTGGGGGCACCGACTCAACTTCATGCATTAATATTATTATATCATTTTATTATTATTATTATTCTGAAGACGAGAAATATCTGATTTCTCTTTGTTTTCCATATCTATCCTTTTTTTTTTACATGATATAGCTACGTCTAAAAAAATCTATAATTTTTAGTTACTTTATCCAAAAGGAAGATGTGATGAGAATTAATTTCTGATCATTTTCTTTTTATTTTATTTTATCACACGCCTGACCCTGTCATGGGCGGCCATTGGGAACTCAGATGGTTTGTTTGTAAAATATAGAAAAAGAAAATAATTTTATGTCATATTTAATTTAATTTAACTTAATGCTGAAAGTAGAACATGGAACCTAAGGTGCCTCTTCTAGATAACTATCCTTAACTCCTCAATAAAAAGAGTTTATCTTTCAGTTACTTGAGTTGAAACTTTGATGTTTTGGCGAGCTGGGCCCAGGTTAAAAGGGCTTGTTCGAATGATCTAAAGCCGGAAGCTTAAAGGCAATCAATCCCAAGCCCATGTACTTAAGACCAAATCAAATTAAAGACTAACATTCTTACCCTTCTATTTTTTCTCTTTTCCAAATATAACTATATATATCATTACAAATTAAGTTTAATTATTAAAAAATAATTATTAGTCAATTAATATGGAATTAGACAAACCCCCCTAATTTCAATGGAATTAAAATTTAACACCTTTACAATTTTGGGATCTTAAATTTAAATTTGCTAAGTGGCATAGATATCAATAAAGAAACCACATTCTTGTTGAATATCATCAGTCTTTGTAAATGATAGATTTCTCATTTCATTTCTGTCATAAAAAATTGCTTAATCATAGATATTAGTGTGGTTTTAAAAGATAAGACGCAACACAATCAAATCCCCAACCTAAAAATCCAAAACCAACGTCAGCAAGCACAATGACCTTAATATCACTTACCAACCCACCAAGTTTAACTGATGTAAACTTGTTTTAGGAATATGCCAAAACCTCAGACAGACCACCAGGAAAAAAAAAACCTTGTTCTAAATCTAGTGGATGATCAAGAAATGCAAATATTACCTTAGCAATGATGTACAGACGGCCAACTTCAATACGAAATTCGGTGACCATCCTTATGTATTATGTTCACAAATGAAGATACCATTCAAGAAATTATTAACTAGGAAGAAAGGGAAAAAGGATAATGGATTTACAGGACACTTGCGGAAACTTAGACTGTGATGATTCAGCTTCATCCATCCTATTCAATCACAAGGTTCTCTTCAAACAATGATATGAACAATTGTCTGGAAAAAAACAAATTGGAGGTATGAATGTGGTTTATCACAATTGTCTGGAAAAAGAAATTGGAGGTAAGAAACCCACATTATATCAGAGAAAACAATTGTCTCAAATTGCCAAGCAGGGAAAGCAATGATTTGCTCAGGAATTGTGGCTGCTTCTTCTCTTCGGTTACCTGCACCCACTATGGACTAAATACATTTAGCTTGAGCATCCAAACTGAAAAAAATGCAGAGTTTCATGTACTGGGTTGCAAAAATCCAGTCACCTTGTCAACGTTTCTCAAAGACAGGAGAATGTTAAATCAGAATAATGATCTCTAGAAATGCAAATCCAGAAAAGATCCATTTGCACAATTTTGTTACTTTTCCTGTGTATTTATTCTATTTGGCTAACATATTATTGTTGCAAACCAAATCCATTTGTAAACACAGCACAACCAAAGTAGCTCATCACTAGACAATTGTGTTTGGACCTCCAACAGTAAAACCGTGCATTGGAACAAATGACTATCCTATTTAATCCTACCTCATTAAAACCTAAAAGGAAGTAAGTCAAAAGTAATAAAACACAACAAATATATTTATAAACAGTTCTAACATAAGATCAATTCAATCAACATCGTTCGTATGGCTTGATAGATTGGAACTAAAGTTAACAGCTGCTATCTTCCTAACATCCAGTAATTCTCATTGCCACTAAGCCAAAAGTATCGGACATAATAATCACAACCATATTTGCAACTGTGTGGCAATAAATTTATATAAAATCATTCTTTTAATCTGCATATAATCAGATATACTTGACGTCAAGATTAAGAAATTCAGTGACATCAAAACATGAGGAGAATGTACAAACCCTCCAAACCTCCCTACTTACACAAATCTAGAAATGCAATTTCCACTTAGCCCTTAGGAAGATAGTTCTTTATACCAAGTTCCACTTTAGGAAGTGCATGGGTCAGTGTGAAAAGATTAAAGGAATTTGCTAATGGAAAAAAAAAAAGGACTGCTGGAAATATATGACAAAGAGTGTCAGAGGAAAGAACACAAATAAGTGGAAAAATAGAAATATGGCATGTTGATTGAAAGATTTTTTAAACAAAAAGAATTTAAACTCCAAATGTTCATAGATCAGATAACACCTAAATGACATGTGATTTTTTTTTTTTAATTTTGTATCATGCCTGCTCTGTAAAATTTAATAATCTCAAGTGGATTTATAAGAGCTTTTGAATCAAACTGTCAATTCACACTCAGGTTAGGGTTACATAGTTATGCTCTAGTAATTACTAGAAATATGTAACCCTTATAAAACCTTTTGGCTAATCTTTATGTTCACAGACCAAGAGAGCAAAACTGAAACAACAGCTTTGTGTTATTCATACTTCAGCAATTTTATTTAATAGTAGAAGAGAAAAGCCAGAAGCATAATCTGGGATATTATAGTCCTTAAGCAAAACAAATACTTTGCAACATTAATTACAACCAGTGGTGGACATAGCAGGACTTAAGCATAGGGAGAGAGCTCAGATTCAGGCCAAAAAAGATCACCAAAGATTATTAAGAGAGATGCATTTTGCTATAAAAGTACATAATGACACTTTTATCCTTACCTTATCATTGGTTCCAATTGATCCACTAAAAAAGATCACCAAAGATTATTAAGAGAAATGCATTTTGCTATAAAAGCACATAATGACACTTTTATCCTTACCTTATCTTTGGTTCCATTTGATCCACTAAAAGAAAATGATGATTCCACAACAAAGAACATCAAGTTAAACAAAAATTTTGGCCTCAATAAACTAAGAATAGTGGAGACATATTTCTCTCTTAGTGCAAGTTGGAAATGGGAATTAATATTAACACTTTGCTTTTAATCACTAGTATTTCAGAAAACAATTGCACGACAAGTTGTCGTAATAAAGAAAATGAATGCCAATAAAACTGCCAACTAAAATGAGTTATTGCTCACATGAAATGTAAGCATCTCTAAAAGTAGTGAAGAAAATAAGTCATATAAGATCATCAACGCTTTATTTTCCTTAAGGTTTTTACTTCTAATTCATGTATCTGAAAAAATATAAAAAATCATTAGCTCCACACTTAACAGTGATTTATCTACTCTAAAATTAAAAAAAAAAAAAAAGTCCTAATTAAGCACATTTTATAAACATCTCTTCTCTATTGATAAGTAAAATCATTAATTAAATGCCCTATTAGGTACACAAGCATGTGCTTCACACTTTTTTTTATGTCATTTGTGTCACATTGTGAGTTTAACAGGTGCTATATTCTTAGTAAAAAAAATTATGTGATATTATTTCTTTTCGAGGATCCACCAAAATACCCCACAATTCTTCTTATAAAAGAGGATGCTCACGAAGGAGCAGCCCTATAAGGCAGGGTCATATTTCCAATATAGATTGAAGGTAAATGAGAGATTTGGACCTAAGGACATTACACTTAGATAGTGGATTCTCAGCTAGAATATTTACACTTGATAGAGGAAACAAGAGACACTCAATTTAGCTCAAATAAATCAAAGATGCATGTCTGATGGTGATGGTGTTTTGGCTGAGTTATAAGTTTTTTATGATATTTTATAAAATATTTGAAAGATTATAAAATGTTGTAAAATATCAAAATTGTAAAAGATGAGCTTATAATCTCTTAAAAAAATAATATTAAAATCTTATAAATTCCTTAAAAAAAAAATGTTCTATTTTTTAAAAAAATTCAACAAACTCTTTAATTTTACAATATAAGTTACAAATTAGTATTAGGTCAAATACCCCTATTGTATGCCTATAGGGGTACATTTATATAATATAGTAGAGGCTATTATGTTTAATATGTAAAAAAATAACTGAAGGCAGGGGTATTTTTGTTACCTTTTAAAATTTAGGGGGTGAATACGACCATAGACATGCTATAAGAGTACAAACTATAATTCACCATTTTTATTATTATTTAAAATATCTAATAAACTCGTTAATTCTATTATATCAAAACATTTCAAAAATATATTTTTTAACAATTAAATATAACATGTTATAAACTTCAAAAACATCTTATGAAATATAATAATTATAAAAAATTTAAATAAACTTAGCAAATCAGCCTCGCCCTCGAATATGAACAATATTCTAAAGATAAGACTTCCTAAACCAAGTACAATTTTCTCTCTCGTTCAATAGGGTGCAGGTGAAACTACACCAAGAAAAAATAACATAATAAATCTACTCCATGACAGCCATAAATAAAACTTTTTATAACAATTAAATACACAGCCATAAACACGCAGAATTGTGCAAGAGATGTCCGCTGTCCCTTACTACCATTAAATGTAGTTTTGTCTTTTTGTAGTTCAGTTCTTGGTTTAGTAGAGATACCTTAGTATATAATAATTAATCAAAAAAATATTGGATCACTAATTAACCAATTATTCTCCTTTTGTTCAGTAATTATCCCTTTTCTAATTATTGGCAATAAATTAGTAAAATAACTCGACAAATATTTTGAGTTCACCGATGATTTGGTTATAAAATAAGGGGTGGCTCCTCATGCGGAGTTAAGGTTTTTGGTAGTGCCTTTTTGAGTGAGATAAAACTCAAACCCTAAGGGCTGTTAATTAAAAACTCGACAGAGCGCCGATGCACTGACAAGTGTTGAGCTCCGGCTAGAGGCTTCCTGTCACTGATCTATGGGCGGGGCAGCCACAATAAAAGGCGACAGAAAATTTTGTGGAATTAAATAAGTTAAAGTTCCCTTCTAACCCACACAAACCTCACATGGTTGCGCCACCAGATGCTAAAGTGCGCACCTCACACTCTCATATCAACACCTGGCTCCGCCGTAGACATGCTAGAAAGAAGGGAACCAAACAGAGAGACAAGATAACACAGTGGAGAGATGTTCCCTCCAATGCTCATGCTTTTTGTGAAACCAAGAAAATGAAAACTGTTCAGAGTACTACAAAACGTCAAATCCAAAAAGCACGCAAATAATGCAAATGCAGAACGATATAATATGAAATAAAGAAAATTGAAAATAGCATTATGAATAATTAAATCAGTCCTCAAAGTCAAGAATATTGAGATTACCAGGAAGGAAGAAGTGGTTTCAAAGGAAGACGCTCTTCAATGACCTCAGTTCTTTCCTTTCCCCTTCTGGCCAGCATGATGCCTGCCATTATTAGCATGAGCATCGCCATAGTAGAGCTGCAAGCGGGCATCGAATCCAGAGAGGAAATGGTTCTGGTTCTCCACAGGCGCCGTGGCGCCGATGAAGAAGTTTGGAGGAGATCCGTCTGTGGGAGGAAACCTCTGGACGTGAGGCAACAGAGACGGCGACGAAGAATTGGACTGAAGGGTCCCCCTATTAAAGCCGGCCAGGCCGGATGAATTAGCAGAAGAGATTGTGAAGTTCAGGTTGTATTCACTGCTGCCATTATGGTGGTTATTACTACTGTTAACGTTCCCACAAGCAGCAGCATTGACAGCTGGGACTAAGTGGTCTGGGGCAAACGATAAGTGTTGGAGCTCCGTGTGGTGGTCCCCCGCCACACTAAACAGCGGTGAAGCTACTGGTTTTAGCGAATTTAGAAACTGCATTTGCCCCGGACGAGTCGCCGGCGGCCCTAAAAGCCCACTACTAAAGTAATCCATTGGAGTTGAGGACCACTGCCTGTGAGATTTCTGAAAGAAAATTGACTCATTTGTATTACCACCCCTCCGCTATTGGGGTTTTGATGAACCGAGCCACTAGGACTAATGGAGTTGTTATTGTGGCGATTATTGATATTGTCAATCCCTCCACTCAAGAGCTCAGTGAAAGATGTGGTTTGGGAGATGGGATTCAAAGAGGCAACATGAGAAGATTCGTTCTCTTTTTCCTTCTCCTTCCCCGTAACCCTTTCCTTCGCCCGCTCCCGGGCTTTTGTCCGACTTACGGATCTGGAAAGCGAGAGCCCGGAAACCTTACTAGTTTCAGAAGTGCTACTACAGGCGGAAGATTTTGTCACCTGCTGCTGTTGGAGGTAGCTGGGATCCCCACCACCATCATCTATATCTACTTCAGCTGAGTCGAACCCGAGTTGATCATTTGCCCCCGTGCTCGACCTCTTCTCATCGCTCAGACGGTTGGGGGTGTCCGGGAATGGAGTATTCATTGGCGGCAGCTCTGCAATAGAGCTGGCCGCCGCCTTCAGCAGCCATTCCACCGCCTTACTCGGCTGGTCGTAGCCTAACCGATCTTGTAAATCATAGAATTGAATAGCGGTGTTCACCGAGAGCCTTACCCGCCGGTCTCTTAGCCCCTTTGATGTCAAAACTTTGCTGTGCCGATCTTTTCCACCGGACGCTCTGGAAACCCTAACAATTCGCGACGAGGGCCAGCCGTAAAACCTTGCAACGCCACCGCCAAGATCGACGCCTCCGCCACATCCGCCGTCGTTGGGTGTACCCCGTTTGTTCTCTCCTTCTTCATCTGGATGCTGGTCATCCATTTTTTTACTCTGGCCTATTTTTGTTGGGACGAGTCTTCCGTAACTATTGCTGATTCTAGGGAACTTACATTGAATCTGATCCACCTCCATATTACCACTTTCATGCCTTTTCTGAAGCCCCTTTCACCTATTTTCTTTGTTATCTATGCTTAGACAAATTAAAAAGTGAAAAGCAAGGAAAAATTAAGTGGAATCTGAATTCGTAGAACTAGGGTTTTGAGTGAAAAAGAGAGAAAACAGTTGTTGGGGATGCAGTTGGGTGGTGGATGTGGGGAAGACAGTGCCGTTCTTCGCATTGATGACGATTACACAGAGTACTTTGGCTTTTGTAGTGACATATACATACAACAGATATATAGAGAGAGAGAGAGTAGGAAGAAAAAGAGATAGAAAGGCTTTTTTTCTGCTACACGATATTTCACAAGGTCAGGAAGAGGAGACCTGGGGTGGGAGGGTGGGGGGTTGTGAAGGAAGCAATGGCTTCGTTTGAAGCTTTTTGCAGTGCTTTCAAAAGCGAAAATCAAAGCCTGTGTACTTGCTCAGAAGTCTCTTGTCTCAGGCTCTCAGCCCTGCTACAATAAACAAAAAAAAATAAAAAACAATAATAAAACAGTCAAAACCAGAACCACATATATCAATCCAACCAAAACCTTAAAAAGAAAAAAAGGAGGACAGAATCAGATGCTAAGAAAGAGTATAAAAGGTAACAAAAAAAAGTAATGTGCCACGCTGCTTTTAACTTCTCTAAGAACACAGATTGCTAAAAGTTAAGCTAAAAAATGAGAATTAAGCTTAAATTTCAGCACCAAGTTTTTATTTGATAGGTACAGATAACAAATTAAACTAAACCATGTGATTTAATTTTTGAGTTAAGAATTGGGTTTCTATACAACAGAGATAGAAGAAACCCGGGAGGAGGATGAGTAATTAAAGTTTGTCTGACCCTGGAATTTGCAGCCATCATCGCTATGTGCTCAAAGACCAACCACATATAAAAATGAACTTAAAAAATTAGTAACCAAGTACCTAGTAGAGAAAATTAAATAAGGACTACTATATATTTCTAAAATTACAGTTGATTCGAAGACAATAATGAT
Source organism: Paulownia fortunei (assembly GCA_019321725.1). Lineage (NCBI taxonomy): Eukaryota > Viridiplantae > Streptophyta > Magnoliopsida > Lamiales > Paulowniaceae > Paulownia > Paulownia fortunei. Next base: position 17,972,130 of record CM033120.1, read on the forward strand.
AAATATAAAAAAAGCAATATATTTGTGTGTTGTCTGTTTGATCAAAAACCTTGTCAGAGGAAGAGATGTTAATGAGACGAAGACAGAGAATTAATACAAATCCAGAACTGTTGGATCTGTACACTTTGAGCCCCTCTCCCTCTTTATAAAACTGCGAAATTCTGCAGATCAGCTTGTCATCGTATACTTCAGAATATAAAAGAAAAGCGCAAGAAAATTCACGGGGACAAAATCTTGACCAGAATCAGATAATCTTGAACTTTTTAGTAGCAGTCATCACACAATCAGCATAAGATTCACCAACAAAAGCTGAGTTGCAGCAAGCTAAGAAAAACTTACAGACGAAAGTAGAAGAACATACAAGATTTTCAAGAACATGACAATTATGTAATGCTTTAGACCAAAATTAGAGTAAGTAACACTCGTTATGCCTTTTTTTTTTTTTTTTGGTTTTTGCCCTCTTGATAGCAAAATCTTTGAAACCCTTTACCTGAAAAACGTGAGGGCAAAAAAATAAAAATAAAAACGAAAATGCTGGAGAGAGAGAGAGAGAGAGAATGGAGGAAGAGTAGCTATGTGGAGGCAAATGACCCGACTTTAAAGATTGTTAATGGGTTTACCCGAAATTCCAGTGGAGTTGCTTCCTTATCACCCGACTTTCCAAACTCCAAAGCCCTGCGAAAATGCCCAGAAACAATAATGCTTTCTGTGTGCCTTCCTTTTGGGCCACTTTAAATTCAAGAAAAAAGTGATGATGTATTTGATGTAGAAATCAGTTGAGGATAGGATGTTAGGGTTTTTATGCTTAGTTGTTTTCCTGGATTATTATGGATATCTGGAATGAAAATATTTATTATTACTACAGGGATTTAGGGGGCAAACGAGGAGCAAAGCCCTAAGTAATAGGTTGAATCCATTGGAGCAAATCACCGGACTTATAGGGAAAGGACAGACACAATGCCTTTCCTTTCTTTATATACCTCCTCTTTTTCTCATTTTTCGCCCTTAAACTTTTTTCCCTATTTACCTCGTTAGGTCTAATTTTCTTTGTTCTCCTCTTCTTTTTTTTTTTTTTTTTTCCTATTTAACACACATAATACATATTGGTAATTACCATTATTATTTTGCAAATACTTTTCATCTTTTTTGCCTTTTTTTTTTTAAAGTGAATTGTCAAGGGCATCATAATTAATTGTGTGCATGTTGTAATTAGTGAAGTTCACTTATCAAGTGTCACTTTAATTTCATTCTCTCTTCGAAAATAGAATATTTTGTCCGTTTACAATTACTCAAAACTATTGAAATAAGATTTGATATTGTCTAAATTTTAATATTTAAGAGGCTTAAGGTCGTTTGTTGAAGCTATATTCAAAAGGGCTATCTTGATCTTTTGCTTATATCTTCTAAAATGTCATCTTGGTGTATTTTTTGAATATGCAATCATCAAAATTACATCTGAGTGTATCTCCATGCGATGTCTCATTTTCTAGATGAACGTGAAACGTTTAATGACATTCCCACTCTCTTATAATTTAGAAAATTTTGGTCTTTTTTCTTGGTACAACCTTAAGTCCGACACATTAACTTCCAGCAACTTGTCCAACAAAGATAATATGATTAAAGGACAGAAGAAGAACCATGGATTGATTGGCATATGTATGAGTTATGGCATCGATTATTATTTTACAGCTAGAGGAGGGAAATTGTGTATGCATATGGGATTCTACATGAAGTAGGAAGATTTATTAAAGGCCAATACCTTGCTTCAATATTTATTAAAAAGACAATACCAAATAGTAATTACTGATAAATGTTGAGTGATAATAAAAAAATTCTTTCTAATTCAGTGGCTACAATAATGTTGTCGTTAAATTGTTACTGATGACAATTTAAAAAATAATTCTTGTCGCTATTAAATTTATGAAATTTAACAAAATAGATATTATTATTACTTAATGCATATAATTAGTGGTAATTTTGATATTATCACTTAATATTTTATTACTATTTTTTTAAGAGTGACTTTAAATCACAATATATTGAATTCACATTATTTCAAAAATGTTGGTAATTACCCTTTTACCATATATTTCTAAACAACATAGAATAATGAATCCAATTTGAAAAATTGATGATTTGCTCCAAGAGAATGTGACATGGGACAGCACCAAGCTCCCCAAAGTGGTGTATAAAGTAAAGGTTCTTCTCCACCACCCAAATGTCAAGTTGAGAACTTTGCTTACTCATTCCCCCAAAGCCCACAGTAAATATCAAATCTTTTTAATAAAGGTGATTTTGGTTCCTTATATTTTACAATAATCCATCCTATAAAAAGGGCTTTAAGGATAACAAAGGACACTTTATTGTGAGATTAAAAATAAATTAATCTTGCCCATGTAGTAATGATGTGTCTCATTGCCTCCTCCATTTTCACCATTTAAAATAATGCATACCTGTTGATTATGGGTGATAGCAGATGATGGATCATTTGCAGTACAGAAGAACCAAACCATTAGTGATCCCTTTATATATATATATATATATAAAAAAAAAAATTCTTTCTCTCTGTCTCTCTTTTTCTCTTGCTCCCAAACAAAAAAACAAAACAGCAAAGGAAGTTGCAGTCCTATTATTACAAAGAATTGTTGCCATATATAGAAATATGATTTAATTTTAAATTTTGAATTTTGAATTAGATATAAGGACAAATCCAATCAAAATTCGGGGAAGAAGATTTGATGGTTTTTTGAGTTTTAGTAAGAGATTGTGTTGATCATTAAAGAACAATTCAGTATGTGTTAAGGAGACAAACAATAAAGAATTTTCTAATCTTTTAATAACTTAAAGTATGAGATAATGTCGTAAGATTACTTCTCATTTGTCATCATTCCTCCATGAAAACTTTCATGCGTTTTGAAAGAAACTTCAACTTAAGATGAATGGACACTATAATAAAAATTTGCATAAATGAATTAGACACGTGAAGTGTTCATTCAAGAATAAGAATAATAAAATATTTAAAGATAGCAAACCCCTGTCAACACCTTCTGACGTAAATTATAAAAAAATATAATGCAATTTTGGCTTTATACGAAATGAAAATTTGAAGTGAGACACTCTTAATAAGATCGAACTCAACACATCACGAACATCAGAAAGCATGGTGCTTTGTTTTTTTTGTTTTTTTTTTTTTTCAATTTAAAATGAAATCTCTAACTTCTTAATGGTTGATTTTTTTATTATTCATGTGCAAAACGAGCTTATTTCCATTTAGGATGTGTTTATTACAGGTGGGGGTGGGGGTGGGGGTGGGGGTTTTCACCAATGGGATAAATCCACATACCCCCAACCCACCTGAGGAGGAGAAGTGCTGAATAAACTTGCATCAGTCATTAAGATCTGAGCAGCCCCAGTTGATCAGCACAAGTTTTGCTTTCACCATTGAATACTCCTTATTTGGACCACATTCTTGTCCCCATCTCCATCTCCAGCCAAAAATCCCTATCCTTATCCACATGTTACAAAATAATATTTTTCACAATTTTAATTGTAATTAAGGTTCACATATTTGGAGTTTCACTTCAGGAGTTGTCCTTTGCCAGTCATTGATCCAACATTTGTTTGACAAGATATATAATTTTTTCGCCAAGATAATTACTGATGGGGGCTAGTAATAATCTAGGCCCGAGTATTTAATTAAATCCAATTATCAGGCCGGGCTCAGAGAATTATTAAAATATAAATAAGCCAGATTCAATAAAACCAAAACTTGGCATTCACACGCACTTGTTGCATAGTATTATACTTTCAAATCTCATATCTATAAGTACATTTCAATCTCTCATTAACAAGTATGAATAATTCATTTGTTACTTTATTTTTCTTAAAAATTTTAATATTCCGGTACGATGGTTATCACTGAAGAAAATATCGGTGCCCCTTACCATTTGCTCGTGTCATAGACGAGAACCCTTTGTTGATTCAATTACTCAAATGAGACAATCTTCGTAAATAGAGAAGAATCCACATCATATTTAAATCTCGATGCCCTTTATCATTTGTTTGTGTGGCGGATGGGAGTTCTTTGTCGATTTATTGAAGGGGATGAACGGATAAGAATCCACATCAATTACCAATTATCCTCACAATGATTTAACCCCATACAAAAAATATGAGACACGTATAACTTAATTATGCTCTTAGTAGATTTTAATGATAATCGTTAAATTTATAGATTCCACATGTGAAGACCCATAAATCATAACTAGAATACTTATAGATCGGATTGTTTAAAAAAGTTCATACATTTTTTTATGAATTTCTTTTTTATGCCAATATGAAAATGGGAGTGTGTACCATGATTCTTATCCAAGTCATGTTAATGTCCCTAAGCACAAGTCACCAAAATAAAAATGCATTAAAATATATATATATATATATATGTATATAAATAAATACATATAGATTAGTGCTAGATTCAGCACCAACTCACTTAAGATGTGTTGTCGCAGTTCAAGACTGAGTCATTTGCCGGTTAAAAAGAAGCCAGACTATAATTAAATCATAAATCCCACCAAAGATTATTATTGATCCCACCCCTTAGATGGAATCTATGTCCTAGTACTAGCATTACTGTAGCACTGCACTAGGAAAATATAGTAATAATGAAAATTTTTTAATCAGAAAGAAAAGATAATTAAAAAAGGATGGGAAAAAGCTGTTAAAAGTGCATTGATGTGCAGAAAACTACTTTTAAGAGAGGGTTGGCCAGCTTAGCTATGTGCCTAAAGGATTCAAAGGGCACGTGTGGATATTTAGCAATAGAATAGTATTTGGCAAATATCTCATCTGTTTTTAGTGAGAAATGGATTTTGTTTTAATTTTTGCAAATCATACTACTTTAAAATACATGAAATTTAATTATTTTTCCCGTACTATGCTGTTAATACATGTCTAAATAGTGGAATTTCTTTCATCAGGCCAAGTGAATATGATTCGGACTAAATTCATATGTAAGAGATATGTATTTATATTTTAAAATACGAAATGAAACACTAATAAATAAAAGATCCAATTTTACTAGCTATCCAAACCAAGGTGGAAATGTAGATTTGGAAAGTTTTGGTAGGTCCAAATGTTTTTTCCCAAAATTCAAAACCCATTAACATGAGAAATGTCAATTCCTATTTGGGCCGTAAACTGGGGTGGCCTTATCACAGCAGATAGCTATAAATGGAAGAAAGAGAACTTCAATTGGACCACACAATTTTGGGCAATAGGCCCACTAGGCAGGGTTGTGAGCCCACAATATTCAAAATTCAGAAACTGAAATGGTGCGGGCCTGGAAGAAAAGACAATTATATCGTACATGGCCATATTTGTAGTACTAAAATTTCTAAGCCCAGATTGAGGTAAGGCAATAGTCCAGCCCAGATGATGAGAAAATTGTTATTTTCAAAAGCAAAACACTTCAACTGTATTAATCCATTAATTAATTATATTTTTTATTCTATCATGCATGATTTAAATATTTTCTAATTTCAAAAAATACCGTACCAGCCACAATATGTAACATGCATATAAAATAAATTTATTAAATTCTTTTACTCATTAAATGTAAATGTAATAATACAAATAGTGTATTGTTACAGTAAATATATAAGATTTTTCTCTTGAATTTCTGAATAGGTAATGTTGCACCAATATAATAACCAACCACTGAGCGATTGTAGTACCATTGTGTTTGAAATAATTAGTGTAAATTTGGTATATTTGTAATAAATTGTTATTCTGATTTATGTGTGATAATCAGAGGTCAAAATTATGCATATGATGAGAAAATCATCATTTTGAAAACATAACACTTTGAGCAATTATCTTTAATTAAGTATAGTATTAAATATTAAGTTGCACTAAAAATATAACTTGTGTTTAATGTCAATCATTTATTACTCTTTTATTGTGCACATTCATAGATATAATTTATTTACTTGAGGAATGATATTAGTTACTTCTATTTTATACTTCATATGGTCGATCATGATATGCAAAACTTATTATATGAAGACTTGAACATCGATATGAATAGCATAAAAATTGTTAATTTATAGAATTATTTGACGTTATGAAAATCTAATATACTAAGATAATATTTACGAACAACTTATTATATAAAAAATTGATAAGATGAAACAATTGGAAAAACTCAGGTTGGGATGGAACTTAAGCAAAAAGTGGTTGGAAACAGATAAATATAAATTCAAATTAATCATCCCCTAAATTAATTAATACATGTTAATTTTCATATATTTGCTACCGAATGCCACATCAGCAAAATTTTAACCGCTATCTGATCGAAAATTAAGGATAAAGGGGTAAATGTGTTAGTTTTTTTAAGTACAGTAGTTAGGTATGAAATATACAAAAGTACAGAGAGTAAATTATATTTTATCTAATTATTAAAGACGAGATATAAAAGAAAATGGATATTATCCAATGGAGATTTCAATTTTCATAGATCCAAGAATGAGAAAGGAAAATTATGAGATGACTTTACTGCTGTCATAGTAAAGATATAACATTTTATTTGTTAAGTTGTACATAATAATATTAATATTTTATTTTATTATATTGTTTTATATCTATATATATATATTCAACGATTTCCAATTTGTATAATACGGTAAATGGGTAAATATGAAATTTGTCATGTACCGAAGTCATTTAAAATCTGTGTCCTGACCCTCAAACGACGGCACGTAAGCCGTTACTTGTCGGCTTGTCGGTTTACTGCTTAATAACAATTCAGGGCAATAACAACCCCCATTGTGTCCCTCATGATTCCCCTGTCAAAAGGACATTCCAGCAGCATTATTAGTCTAATCTCTGTCACTTAATTAATCTCTGTTGTTGAACATGTCCGTACGAAGCGTGATGCTCATGCTCTCCATCACGCTTCCTGAGAAACAAGTACAGCGCCCAACTCCCTCCCTCTTACTCACTGTGTCCTAACTCTTGTGCCTTTGATATTCCCCCACCCCACCCCACCCTCCACCCCCCTCTGTAAAAGTGATGCTATAATTGTACATGCAATGCTTGCCCTAATAGTAGCATCAATGAAAAATGTGTCCCTCCTTTTAATTTCTATGCCGGTCAATATATGTTAAATAGAGCGCGTCTCTTCATTTCCTTCTCATTTGCTGTGTTTTCATCTACCTTTCTTTTATTACCAGAACATGCAGGTGACGAAAGACTTATCATCGGCTATCCGGACGGAGAACGGCTGCGCAGAACCGGCGGTGGTGAACATGGACGCCATGTATGAGAAAGTGAGCGTTTTGGTCTCGGGCAACGCGGTGGTGGTGTTCACTATTAGCGGCTGCTGCATGTGCCACGTGGTGAAGCAGCTTCTCTTTGGCCTAGGCGTTGGCCCCACCATCTTGGAGCTCGACCGCGACGCTTCAGGCGGCGACATCCACGCCCTCCTCTTCCGTCTCTCCGGCCAGAGGCAGCCGGTGGTGCCAGCTGTGTTTGTCGGCGGAAGGTTCTTGGGTGGCATCGAGACAGTCATGGCTCGCCACATTAGCGGCACTCTAGTTCCTCTCCTCAAGGACGTTGGAGCTCTCTGGCTTTGATCTCCGGCGGCCCCAATGCCATTGTCATACTCATATCAATAGCCAGTCCTGTAGTATTATTCCCTAACTTCACTTTACCATTAATCGTTATGATTATTATGGTCAAATAACAAAATCAAACTTAGAAGATTTATGTTATGCTAGCTAGGAATCAATGAACTCGTTCTAGCCTCTTCTAGCAGAATAGTCAGGAGTTCTGTTATGGGGATTGTTGTTAACTTTATTACAATGCAATCTAGCTTTTGCTTTGTTGATAACTTTACTTTCACGGGCAGGGCAGATTACTCATTTTCATAAATGCATGCCTAGTTCATTTTGTGTTTAAATTATAAACGGTAGCTAATAATGAATTCGCTTTGTTGAGGTGGGTCCAAAACCCGACTAAGCATATTTAGTCGGGGTATGAGTTTAATTTTGTAAATCCAATCCGATTTGGGACAACGTGTCTTAGTGGATCAATCGCATATTAATGTTATTAATATTTAATATAAATTTTAAAATTATTAATTAGTTTAATTTTTGAATTAAGTGAGCATGCACATTACAATACTATTAGATCATTTCAAGAATTATTCAAAAATTATTTTCAGCTTTTAGCTTCATTTCAAAAACCTTATAATTAACTTATATACAACCCAATATAAAATGCATTATTGATTAGCTATATTAAAATTGAAGAAACTATATGCATCTAAGTTATATAAAATATTTCAAAATAATAAGACACATAATTTAATTATATTTATCTCCTATAAATTAATGTTACTATCACCTCTAGTAATTAAAAAAAAAAAAACATAAGAAATATATTTTATCACAAGTTGGGTTAAAAATATAAAAAATTAATAGTCATATAAAGAAAAGTAAACATTTTTTTTTAGTGGGTTGGCTATACAAATTGAATCTATTGGGTTTTGGGTTCAGAGTAGAACAAGTCTTCAATGGAGCCTAGACAAGACAAGTCTTGAGTTTAATTTTTTTTTGACAAGACGACATTTAATTTGCCAAACTGCTTCCAAACCTGTCCAAGTGCTATCCCTGATGCAAATTGGATTTGTGACGTACTTATGTTGTATAGTTGTGTTTCATGAAAGTTGGCCGTCCACTGGCAACCGATGGAAATAATTAAGAGAGGACAAGACCAACACAGTAAAGCAAGTTGGTGGTGGTGGCTGCGTCATGATGGCCGTCCTTATGCTATATTTGGATGGTTGGAGCTTGACATTAAAGATGTCTTGATATCGACAGTAGAAGTGCATATGCAGATCTTTATTCTCTGTCGGGAATACCATTAAGCCAAAAGTTCTGAATGATGGATTGATTTGTATGAATCTCACAGCCATTCCCAGGCCAAATTTTCTGAGAATACCCCACAAAAATATCAACAAGTTCAGCATTGCTGCATCGAAATTGTTCAGTGTAGAGAGGAACTAATCTAACAAGAAGAATTCAATTGAAAATGAGATGCAATCCTCTATTCTTTATCAATCTAGTATATATTTCACATTATATATTCAAATTAACTGTATAAATATCGCATATGCATATTAAACGCATAAATTATTTTTTAAAATATACTAATTAAATTAATTATATGCACTTGTTGTGCATATATCATATAAAATATTAAATGTAATACAAAATTAAAATGTGATATGAGTGTATACCTGATGTGTGTTTTGAAACACAAATTAAAATAAAAAAATCACAGTGCTAGAGTCTAACGATCGAATTTAAATGAATCCAATTTTTGAAATATTTTCAATCGATCAAAGTACAAAATCAATTTTATTCGACTGCAATTAGCAATCAAGTTTTAATGGAGGGCTCCATAACTTAATTCAAACAACTAATGATTAATATCTAAATCACTACACTAAACACCAGAGGATTAAAGAAGATCAAACATATTTGTATTTAATAGTAGATGAAATAATCCCAAAAAGAGCATAAATAATTTTAACACGCAAACAGTTGCTTTGAAGTTGCATGCCTCCACGGTCATCATACAATCCGGGAATCAAATCGTTATGAAATTGGTGATTTGATGCCGATTATGCCCTTCCGCAACAGATTTCAGAGTCAGTTGTTCCCATTTCCAACGGGAGTCAAAAGAGAGAGTGGGATTCGCCAGTTTGTTGTACCACGGAGATTTTATAGAACTTTCCCTATGGATCAATGATTATCATCATTGCATGATTGTCTTGCTTCTTATTTTATCTTTTATTTTCGAATATTCTGCTCCCTCCCAAAATCAGAATGACATATGCACTTTTGACCATCATGATAAAAATTTCTCCACTGATCATATACAGTCACAAAAACCATTTACATTTGGATCATTCTTGCCGGATTCTGGACTTGTGAGTCCCTCAACATCATAGACAAACCCAGGGTTGTGATATTATGATACTCGGAAACCTTAAGGTATGATAAGAATTACATTTTACATTAGAATCCAACTGTCAATTTTTTCCACCAAACATGATTTTTTATTATATATAAATTCTATTATGTTCTTAATTGTATTGTACTGATAAAACGAATTATTAATACAATGATTTAATAGAATTTACCATAAAAAATTCTATTCAAACAACGTGGGGCAGCCTTATTTATCAATACAGGGATAAATTTAACTTTCCATGCATGTCAAAGGGAGCTGTAGGCTTTATTAGTTCCACCTTAGTGTCCTTTAAATTGAGCACCAAATATTGCACTATTACATTAAATATGGTGTAAACACCAAATATTTCATAAAATTTAATGTAATGCATGCATTAATTTCTATTTTGGCCCTAAATTTGTTCTACTCCAAACATTAATTCCATTTGTATCCTATATTCTATATTTAATTAATTTATAACTTAGTTTTATTTATTTAATTTTAATTTAGTTATTATTTTACAAAAATATTTGTAATAATTAATTGTAGTATTTTTTATAGTAATATTTTTTTGTAATATAATCAATAAATATAATATTAATTATTATTATTTTTTATTTAGTAGAATTTTTAGTAATAAAATATAAGTAATTAAATAACTTTATAAATAAATAAATTGGTGATAATTAAAAAATAAGAAAAGTAAGAATAAAATATTCATTTAATGTAAAATTTGGTGTATTGGGTTAGAGATAATTTAGGTCAAATTACACCAAAATACCAAATTTGGTATAAAAGTTACACTAAATTTGATGATATGGATTGTAGATGGCCTTAAGAAATATGAATGAATAATTTTGTATTATTATCATTATATTTTTGTTTTTAAAAAAAAAAAAAAGAGAAAACGTGGAGACTATTGTTATGTGATTTTATAAATTAAGTTGCCAACAAACTTCTTAAAATCCTTAATTATTATGTTATCATGCAAATATTTTAAATGATAAAAATTGAAACAATATTCAACCCAAAATAGAGTACATAAATACTAAGCTGTCATATGAAAAATTGAAAATCCAACAATGAAAAGTTAAAGTTGGGCAATCCACACCAACCTAATTAAAAGTAAATCATCAAATTGGTTCAAATTTTGAAATAAAAAAATAAAAAAATAAATAAAAAAAACACACAACCTGCAATGCGACTTTGGTTAAGAATCCCCCAAGTATTGGTCTGTAATGCGATACACCATATTTCAAATTATGCATCGCATTACAGACCAATAGTCGTTAATGCGACTTTGGTTGAGAATCCCCCAACTCATTCTAGTAGTTTCCGACATCCGTTGTTTTTGAACTTTGAATCTGAAAATCAAAATACCATCAAACACCGCCCGCAATTTTTCATATTTCCAATTCTCTTTTCTTCGCACCAGCTCGGCTTACATACACACAGCACATTCAATCCAAAACACCGCAAAACTAGTTCTAATTCAAATCTCGTCATTATCTGTTAAAATTTTCGGAGATTTTATCGCCGTGATATGGTGAAATCCGATAACGAAAAGAAAAGGCGCGTAAATCAATGGACTTGGGTTTTCATCGGTGCCGTCTTTGTTCTTCTCCTCGCTATTGTATTCGTTCCGAGAAATTATCCCGTCACCTCCCTCATTCATCGAATCAAAAGCTGTTATTGTTCTCAGGTATATCTGTTATTTCTGAATTTTCATTCTGCTTACAAATTTAGCCTCTCTATTTCACTATGCAATTCTAGTTAGCTTATTACTGTTTTTCCCCTTTCGTGATCAAAATTGAGTACAATGGAGGAATTGCTATGATGTCTTGTCGGCTGAATGGTTGATCGTTAGAGTTGTAGTATTTTTTTTTTAGTAGGTAAAATTTTGTGTCATGTAAGTTTGTCGGGTTTCTACATTAGCAATCATATTTCTCCACTTATTTGTTTCCCTTATTTTTTTATTTATTCCGAAATAGTTGAATTAAATTGTACTCCATGTCTTTAGCACATGGCCAAGTGATTGATTTCCTCGGTTTATTGAAAAGCTTCTTTGATTTTCACGAAATTTGAATAGGAAATATTTCAGACATATACATGATTGATTTTTCACAATGATGTTTGAACATATAATGGAGTTAAGTAGTAACTTGAAATTTTTGGATTACAATTTTGTATTTAATACTTTCTGTATAACTTCTGGTGCATGGAAATGTATCTATATGTAGGAAGGGCTTAAATATCATGGAATTGTGGAGGACTGTTGCTGTGATTATGAGACTGTAGATCGCATTAATGTGGAGGTGTTGCATCCATTGCTCCAACAGATTGTGAAATATCCATTCTTCCGGTACTTTAAGGTGTGACAATTTTAGAAAATTCTATTTTTATGTCTAATTGCATATATTTATGAAGTTGAATCATACAGTATTCAGTCACTATCTGTTGAGAATGGCTTTGTTAAATTCTTGTGATTTGAAAAAGGTATTGACCATGCTTGTTTTCATTTGCACAAGTAATTCCATTTGAAGCCTGATAGAATTCTCCACATGCTTTACCATATCTATCTATCTATATAGATAGTATACTTATTTGTAAATATAGTTTTGTAGATGCTAACATGTAGAAAACATGCTTCCTTACATTTTTCTCAGCTCCTTGCTGTTCCACATTATAGTTGCTACCTGCGTTTCTAATCTTTGATCACTTGAATATTCCTCTACTTCTCTCCATTTATGGATTGTGCAAATAGTTATGTCATAACATCGTCTGTTATTTTCACCTGTATGCTCCTTTGATTTTCCTTAACTGATGATATTTTTTAAGAAAATAAATTCTCTTGATTAGCATTCGTTACTTGTTAGGTACCTTCATGATTTGATTTTTCTTTATTATCTTCTGATACAACTGGCAAATTAACCTCTGGACTTCATAATTAATTATCATTTCTATGCTTTTGACTTGTCAGCAGCGCAATCCCTGTGGATCTCTTTCTTGTTTTCTCTGTTTCTTAAGAGTATTCTTTTTCTCTTTTTCTGCTTATCGGGTTGATGAAAATGGTTTATTATTCCACTTGTAGTTTTATTTAAACTTCAGGATCTTTAGTATTTTGAAGTTCAGAATATGATTAATGATGAGCTCATGCATTGCTATAGACTTGGTCAATTGCCTAATTTTCAATTATGATATTGATTTGAAATAAGTTCATCGTTGACAGTTCTACTTCCAAGAATAGTTCTTATTGATAGTCATTGTGTATTATGTTGCCTTACTAGTTTATATTCATAAATTCTGCTATTATCATCCTAGAACTCTTTTGCCAAAGCTTGAGGAAAGTAATATGAAGTCCTTTAAGTATCATGTTTCTGACTTTATCATCCATGTTTTATGAATAATTTTATGTTGCACTTCCTCTACACTAGGTTTACAGATTTATTGTCTTGCTGGTGCCTGATAAGTATTTATTGCAATAGGTCAAGTTGTGGTGTGATTGCCCTTTCTGGCCTGATGATGGTATGTGCCGTTTGAGGGACTGCAGTGTCTGTGAATGCCCGGAGAATGAGTTTCCTGAAACATTTAGGAAGCCTTCTGGCAATGGCCTCTCATCAGATAATCTAGTTTGTCAAGAGGGAAAGCCAGAGGCTGCTGTCGATCGTACTATAGATGCTAAAGCTTTCAAAGGCTGGATGGAAGTAGATAACCCATGGACAAATGATGACGAGACGGATAATGGTGTCTATTATTCTTGTACATTTAGTCTTTTTTCCATAGTCAGTGTTATGGAGCTTTTCCGCCTACAATTAACTAACTTTGAAGCCAGTCGTTTTTTAGCTTAGCAATAGTGATCTCTTACGCATTTCTGATTATTTTTCCTGTCAATCTATTCCTCTTATCTGCTTGATCCACATGTTGTTGAGCAGTTTTCTGGACCAAAGATATTCTTTTTCCTCACTGGGTTATATTTTAATGCACAAATCCTAATATACACCATTTGATCAAATGTATTGTTTGCAGATGAAATGACATATGTAAATCTACAATTGAATCCTGAACGTTACACTGGCTACACTGGTCCATCTGCAAGAAGAATATGGGACGCTGTTTACTTGGAGAATTGCCACAAATGTAAGTCAATGTTCTTTCAGTATTAATATTATTGGAAATTGGAGTTGATTTTTAGGAGCTGATATTAGGAGGGAGGGGTCGCCTTCGTTGTTGCTAAAGTTGCTTGTGGTTATTTTTTATTTTTATTTTTTCTGTTTTTCAATATTGGCTTTATCTTTTGGACCTTTGATCATTGACATGCTCCTGTAGATCCATCTGGAGAGTGCCAAGAGAAAAGAATATTGTACAAGTTGATATCTGGTCTTCACTCCTCCATCTCAATTCACATTGCTGCTGATTACCTGCTTGATGAAAAAACAAACACAGTACAATCTCGATTTCATACACTTTTTGTTCCAGTGTCTTGTATTATGTGATGCCTTGTGGAAATATTTGCTGTGTTGTAAACATGTATGTCTGCTTGATAGTGATTCAGTAGTTAAGGTAATTTTGACATTTTAGCTGCTTAATTTGGTTTTTGACTCTTCAATATATACTCCTATTGCATATAGATATAGTTACTTTATAGTGTGGTTGGATTGTTATTTGCATTTATCACGTGAGACAATTTGTTCCCTGAATTAGCTTCTAACAGTCTCCGAGTGGGATCTGCTTGTGGGTTGATTGCTTAATTAAAGAGGGAGCGTCCATGTTCATCTGTCTGCAGTTGTCTTTAATTTTACCATATATAACAAATTTCCTTTTGTTCCCGTTGCAGTGGGGCCCAAATATATCGCTAATGTATGATCGGGTCTTGAGACACCGGGATCGTGTCAGAAACTTGTACTTCACTTTTCTTTTTGTCCTTCGATCAGTGACAAAAGTGAGTGGGTTTAACTTTGGAGTTCATCTATTGGTTGTTTTGATTATCTTTCACTTTTACATATGCCTTTGTTGGTTACTTTCTAGGCTGCAGATTACTTGGAGCAAGCTGACTATGATACTGGTAATTCTTTGGAGGACCTGAATACGCAGCTTTTGATGAAGAAGTTACTTTATGATCACAAACTACAAGCTGCATGCCCAAAACCATTTGATGAAGCTAAATTGTGGAAAGGCGAAAGTGGACCAGAACTGATGAAGCAGACACAGAGACAATTCAAAAATATAAGGTTTTCTATTTATTCTTTTGTCCAATGGCTAATTCTCCTTTTCTGTCGTCTCATTGTTGGTTTTTTCCATAACATTCTATTCTGCTTAACATTTCAAAATTGATACTTTTTAATCTTGCCATTTTTCTCAAATAAACTAAAGAAGTGTGAAACAAACAAGAGAATATTGCATGCGTTGTTTTTTTGTGGGGAGAATTTGCTATTTTCTTTTAAGTGGGTACAAAATAGCAAGATGTGAACTTTCCTCAACTAGTGGTATACCATGTTTGCCAGTAGTGACTTGTCCTTTGGCTTTCTTATTGAAATTGCAGTGCATTGATGGATTGCTTGGGTTGTGAAAAGTGTCGTCTGTGGGGAAAGCTTCAGGTTCTGGGTCTTGGGACTGCATTAAAAATTTTATTCTCTGTCAATGGCCAGGAACTATCTGCTCAGCGTGTAAGTTCTTGATGCCAATATTTTATTGTCAGGGAATGTTATTTTATATTACCACTAATACCTCATCTATGTTGTTTGTGACCGACCAAAATAATGGTTTTCAGCTACAACTGCAAAGAAATGAAGTAATTGCTTTGATAAATCTGCTCCATCGGCTTTCAGAATCTGTTAAATTAGTCCATGAGATGGGGCCTTCAATTGAAAGAATCTTCGGAAAAATCATTGGTGGACCGAGTGATCAAATCAGCCATCAGATTTGATAGGTTCTTGAACCTGGAAGGTGGGGAAGCATCTTGTCTTGGAGTATGTTGAATATAGGGAAGTCGAGTTGCTGCAAATTGCTGTTCACTTCACATGAGGGATGGTAGGCTTTTCACACAACTTTGCCACTCGTGTATCCAGCCAGTTAGGAAAAAATAAAAGGAAAAACAGATCCCCGGGAAGTTTATCGGGGGGCTCTGGGGAAGGGGTTTGAATATGTTGTAACTCAGAAAGAGAATCAATTGCTGCTGTATTAGTACGGAATGTTAATTTGTAAGTTTGTTTCACATGGAAAGCTGAAATTGATCTAGTTTTGAACATGGACATTGCATTGAATTCCCGGCAGCATACATGGCATAGAAGGAAGAGTGCAATGAAAATATGGTAGGGGAACCAATCCATTGTTATAGAATCTGAAAGTTGCTTTTGATACATTTTGCCTGCACTGATAAATGATTGGAATGAGCTAGGTATTGTAGGATAGTTTCTGTGGTGAACGGAAGACTAGGATGCCCATAACCGCAAGGGCACCATCACTGGATCTTGTTATGGCTCATCACTTATCTTCTCGTGTTCTTAAGAGTTCAGGATGTGTGTGTGTGATCAATGTGTGTAGCATGCGTATTGAACTGATTGGCCTGCTAGGGACACAATAACCACCACAGGATTTTTTCTTCACAGTTTGCCTTTCAGGAAAAAGGGTCGCGGGGGTGGGGGTGGGGGTGGGGGTGGGGGGCCATATAATTTCTTTACGAACCTGCAACTATAGAATTATATTATGGTCCAACAATAAGCAGTGTTACTTTGGAGTTTGGACAAGAAGATCTGTCATCTGTTTATTTGTTTAGAGTAATAATTCAAATTAATCAATTTCTGGAAAACATTATGTAGTTATTCATTTAATATCAGTTTTTTGGCGTAAACTCAGTTTAAAAAGTACAGCAAATTGTTTTAAAAGTAACTCACATTTTTCAATTATAAAATGATTTTGGTCATCATAATTTCTCTTTATCTTTTTATGATCTCTCAAATGATCTAGCTCAAGAAAATTGCTTTTGTTAATCAGTTTTTAACTTAATCACAACTCACTAGATTAAATCTAAAAGTTTTAAATTTAATGACAAAAAAATACCTACAGGCCCTAATAATTTAAATTTATCTTGGACAATTTTTTTGTTTACATATTTAATAAATTTTCCTCGCTCTAAAGGGGTGAAGCATGAGCTATTATTGTTGCTTTCTAGTTTTTATATTTTACAAACATGGAGTACTATTTTTGCGCTCCCTTAATTTTTTTTAATAAATAATTGCAAATCATTATATTATGAATAGTAATACTTTATAATTATTTTATAATATTATTATAATTAATTATAATATTATATTTAATAATTAATAATTAACTAAATACTATTATTAAACAAACTCTTACACTGTTTGATTTTGATGGGATTCAAACCTAATTTTGGAATCTTAATCCTCGGCCACGAACTCGCATTAACGACTCCACAGTTGACAAGAATATAACCCGCTTTTTTCCTGCAAAAAAGGATAACCTCGGATGGACTTCAGTTTTCTCCGATAGCCCGATCACCGATTAATCTTCCTCTGCCCTGTTCCCAAGTTCAAGAGCTGCGATTACTCATTAATCTTCTTTAGATTTATTACCGGCTGTATCTTCTCATAACCCAAGGTGTTTTTCCCTTCATTTCCTTGTTTTCTTGATTTATTGATCTTTTTGTTGTCAGTAATCAGACGGGATTTTTCAACGATGGGAGATTTCTCTGCCTTTGTTGGTGTAGGCACTTGAACTCAGTGAAGAATTTCAGTTTTCATGAAATTTCGGATTCAAGAAACTGTGTGTTATACTAGTTACTGAGAATTTGGATTAAATGGAAATGGATGGAAGAGGTTCCACGCCAGCTGGAATTGAAACTGATTCAGTGTCACTCCGACAGGGCCGCTCCAGAAGCAAGTTTTCTTTATTCTATCCTTGAACCCTTTTGCCCCAAGTTTATATACATTTATATATATACACACACTTACATAAATGTAACACAATTTCTTCTTGGTTATTCTTGTTATTTTGTAGTCATATACCAGTTTACTCAACAAAACCTCCCGGCTTGTAAACCTGTCCTATCGCCTGCATGGGTAAGCAAATGATTGCAATTGTTTGTACATATACATATGAATCATGAGTGATCAAACGACTAGCTTAATTTTTTTTTAACTTTTTAAAATATGTGTTTCATTTCGGTTGAGTTTTATTCTTGACAGGTCATTTCGATATTTTTTGTGGTGGGCGTGATCTTTATTCCAGTTGGAATTGCCTGTCTTCATGCTTCACAAAGCGTAGTTTTCTTCCCTTTAATGTGTTGACATAGGATTAGATTTGATAGTATATAAGTCATGGATAAATTTTGTTTTGAATACCGGTTGACATTCTATATGTAGGTTGTTGAAATTGTGTACAGATATGATGCTGAATGCGTGCCAGAATCATTCAGAAGCAACAAGTTGGCATACATCAAAGATGATTTGATACCCAAAAATTGCTCTAAATCCCTGAAGGTGGTATTTCTGTTGCCAACAGCTTTATATTCTCGAATTTAAATGAGATATTGCATCTGCTGGCACCGATTTGATTATGTTTAATATGATTAATGTGGCCTATCCCTTTCAAAAAGTGCATTAACTTTTTATATTCTCTATAGTATGATGAGAGCAAGAGCAAGATGGGAGCAGCCGCAACAGCATTATGATGCTTTACAAATGTTTTTTAGAAAGGGCATAAAAGTTCGATATAATTTGTTCCATGATTTTGGTTTAAAAAAATTTCTGCTGTCAGACAGATTACCTGATTGGCAGATCTCTAAATTCGATGAGTGTCATCGCTAACTTGTGGCTTTGATATAGAAACATAGTGTCTGCGCATTTCTTTTCCCCATGTTCTTTGAAACTGTAGCAAGTGGGTTTTTTTCATTTTTTTGTTTCTTTTCTTATAAATAATAAATTTCATGGCTATATAACAGAAACTGGATAATTTGGTGTCATGACCTTAGAATAGGTATATGCTGGGCATTGGAGATCTTTGAAATTCAGTCATGACCAATGCTCATGGATTACTTGCCTGAGCATTTTATTTTTGCTGCTTGAGTGTTCTTTCAAGCTTGCATTTCCAAGTTGTGGGTGTAAATCTTGGGATGATTATCATATATATTGATATATCCTTTCTGTTATTCACATATTTAACTTGTCTTTACAAGCTTGTTTCCTGATTCACAAGCATATTTAAGCTCGCATATCTAACCGGTCCATACAACCTTATCTGTAGATTCCCAAGAATATGAAAGCTCCAATACACGTCTACTACCAGCTTGATAACTACTACCAGAACCATAGACGGTAAAATCCTCCTTTTTTCCAATTGAGTTATGAAATATTGATCTTAAATCTTTCATTTCAGCTTGTTTTTCTCTTAAATGCTACCTATTCTTGATGCCACCTAGTCATGTGATCATTGCTCCAAGTTGTTTTGTTATATATATTAATACAATTTCCTTTGTCCAATTAAGGTATGTTAAGAGTCGAAGCGATCAGCAGCTGTTGCATGGACTGAAGTACCATGATACACGTTCCTGTATACCTGAAGTTGCTAACCATGGTCTCCCAATTGTCCCTTGTGGTCTCATTGCTTGGAGTTTGTTTAATGACACATACTCTTTTTTCCGTGGGATGGATGAATTGAAAGTCAACAGGAAGAGCATTGCGTGGAAGAGTGATCGTGATCATAAATTTGGGAAGCAAGTTTATCCCTTCAATTTTCAAAATGGAACTCTAATTGGTGGTGCAAATCTTGACCCCAACATTCCTGTGAGTGATTGCATTGTGCACTGTCCCAATTAGATTCTTTCTGCTTCAAAGTTTTAACATTCTTGAATGCAAAACCTTATGCTCCAAAGATTTGATGGCGCATTATGCTGAAGGGCTTTATATATGTCTTCTTTTAACCGCAATCTCAATAGTCCACAAAAGCATCCCTTGCACATTTCATATGCCAATTGCATCTCTCTCTCTCTCTCTCTCTCTCTCTCTCTCTCTCTCTCTCTCTCTCAGTAGACCCATGAGAAAGTCTCTTGCTTCCTAATCCAGCTTTTACTATTTCAACAGTGATTGAGGTACGAATGGTTGTGATTCTCTGTCCCTATATTTAAACATCGCCTTGGATTTCCTGAATACTTGTTTGTTTCTATGTGTACTTTCAAGAACCCAACGTTTTCCTTGTCTCACTGTCCCCATTAATTTTTTTACCAAAGTTGTCTCGTCTCTGATGGAGTCTACCTTAATGTACTTTGATAAATTTTTCATATTTCTCAAGTTTCTTAAAGTCTTCAGAACGCTGTTGCCACTACTAATTTCTCAAGTTACAAGTTTTTATCGTTCAATTTGAGCATGCAAAAATCTTTTAGCTATTGACTATTGAATCACTCATACTGCTGTTTTAGTTCCATTCAGCCCATCAAAGCCTTATCTCTTTCTTGTGCTTCGGTCAAGCTTTAATTACAGGACTTATGACAATTTCTGTGGTTCATGCACCATCAGCTCATTGTAACTTTTAAACTGTATTTGAACTTCTAGGACAACATTATTCACTTCTTTTGCATTGGAAATAATTCAAAGTAGTTGAACAGCTACAGAATATTAGTATTTGCATTCTCAATTCTGTACATTTGTTAATAGTAAGCCTACAATATGCATCTGCATGCTTCTGTTGCATTTGCTTTTATGGCTAAGTTCATTAGTGACTAAAGAGTTGTAACTGCAAACTCGAGGATTCAAGTCCATGACCTTTCTGCGGCAAAATTGTTCTGATTGGATCTTTGTGCCACATCTTCTGTATAATAAGTGCATAAAACAGAAAATCTTACATAATACACTACATTTTTCCTTTTTGTGGACTTGGTGACTTATATTTAAGTTTACTTAATTTCAAGTTTTCAGCTCTTCATCAAATACTGAAGTTCTGATGTTTCTTTGATACAAGTGCTTAGTTTCATTTGCCAGTAATTGTGAGCCGTTTGTATTTTCCTTTTAAATTTACTACTAACTAGTGCTTTTTTTATCCTTTTTTTTTCTTTGTGGATTGTAATAAATTGCATCAACTAGCTAAGTGATCAAGAGGATCTTATTGTATGGATGCGTACTTCTGCTCTCCCCACTTTTCGGAAGTTGTATGGAAGAATTGAAGAGGATTTAGATGCTGATGATATTATTTCAGTCAAACTTTTGAATAACTACAACACATACAGTTTCAGCGGGAGCAAAAAGCTTGTTCTCTCAACATCAAGTTGGCTGGGAGGCCATAATAATTTCCTGGGAATAGCCTACATATCTGCTGGCGCTTCCTTTATATTTATTGCCTTTGTCTTCATGTTGCTTCATGTCAAAAATCCGAGGTAAAACTTGAAATGCGGCAACGCTCATGCATATGGTTTTTACTAGTTTGTTGAATCTAAGTTCCTGATTCTGTTTCTTTTGGCTGATATGTTCATTGAATATGCATTTTTTTGAGATGAAGAGCCCATCTTTCCTCAATGTATGTATTTCGAGGACCAACTATTTCATATTTTTATCCTAATCAAAATGATTTTAGAATTCCTGAATATTTCTTAGTAGCTTTTGCCTTCGTTATATATACTAATTAAAATCTGGGTGCTTTCCATTTGCTTGTTATATCAGGTGATTTGCAATCAGCCTAAAAGTTCTAAACTCAGGAAAAAATTAAATACAAAAATTGACATGTTGTATGCACAAATTTGCGTTGCATTATGCCTTTGAACTCGTTGACATCACATGCCAATATGGGATTTCAATTGAAATTCATCGTGGAACTCATCCATGGTTAATTGGAAAAAGTATAAAATGTTTAAAATATTTTTAGTGAAAATTTAAAAACCATCTCTGCATGTGTCTTCCAGCTGTCTTGGATCTGTTTGCTTTGATTTGATGTTCTTTTGCATTTCCCTGTTTCCAGACCGTATGGTGATACAACTAATTTATCCTGGAACTGGAAGCCCATGTCTGGTTGAAGGTAAAATAATGCCTCTATCATGGTTCTAATTCTTTTCAATTGTGCAAATTATGTCATACTTTTGAGAGATTGAGTCGCATCAAAAGGCTCTGAATAACTTTTGTTGATTTAGCAACTGCTATTTGCTTATTAGGAATTTAATATGTTAGTTGATTGATGAGACTTCGGTTGTTGCAGATCATAGGTATAATCCTGATACTCTTTAATGAATATGCATTTGTGGTCTGAAATCATCCTATTCCATTTATTTGACAGATTGACTTTCATGTATAGATTTACTGTTTTCTGTTCATTGTGAAAAAGAAAATCTACTCAAGTCCATCATTGTCTTGCCAAGGTCTATTTCCAGGGTGGTGATTGTTTCTGAAAATATTTCTTACTCAGCATGTCTCCCTACTGCCTTGGCCTTTTGTTAACTTACACACCCCCTCCCCCCCTCTCAAACAAATAAATAAATGCTGAAAATGGAATATTTGTTGGGCTACACACAAATGGGTCATCTGAACTTTTGGTCGGCTAAACTCTGGGTGGAGCCTGAGTTAATTTCTGAATTGTTTAGTCGAACAGGTTTGCCCAGACACACACTACCTCTCTTTTAGTATTGGATGCTTGTTGCTGTATATCTAAATGTTGTGATTTAACATATGTAGAAGTGATCACAAAGGAAAACACCTTTTTCATGTAAGTTTTCTATTAAAAAGTACTTATTGTAGCAAGTGTGGGCTTTGACTTGGAAAATTAGTCCGGAATTGAGTAGGCTATTTTGGAAAAATGTTGATGTTATCTTGATTTTTCCATTGGAAAAGATACGTGGAGTTATTCACAAATTTACAAGTATTTTCCGGCTTGATAATATACTCAAATTGTAGAGTTCTCTTAACGGCAAATTGATTTTCAGGTAACAGCATATTCTTGATGGACAACTAATGCTTCTAATTGCAATCGATAAAGTCAATAGGGAAGTATGAGGGAAGTGATGAACCATATTTAGTCCGCAATTCCAAACTAGTAAAAATTCAAAGCTTAAAAAATAAAAAAGAAAGACAGAGAATCAAAGATGGAAGCTAGTTCAAATGTCAGAGCCCAGACCAAAAACCTTGCATGTGTGATAACTTTACCTGCCTCGCTGACAAAAAGAATTAAATAAAAAGGAGAAAAAAAGTAATTCATTATTTTACATGACGAACCGCCCACATAGACGAATACCTGAACCCTAGGAGAGCCAGACAATGTCTGTTGAAGAACACATACTTAAAATCCTATTAACTAATGTTTCTCTTATTCAAACTCCTATTCTGACAAGTAATCAAATATCTTTTGCGCTCTTTTGCCCCACCCCTCTTACAAAATATTGCTGGAATAGAAGCCTGATAGGAATTCATTGCCATTTTCCTGCATCATAAATCGTGTATCACGTATTCATTTTCATTCGACTATATTCTTGAAATGTACATGCGTTATAACGGACTGCTGCCACTTTCTCTTAATTTCCTGATTCTGTACTGCAATATCATCTTTTTCATGCCTGTTTGGAGAGCTCGTGCGCACATGGGATGATGGAAAATCTTTGAGAGGGGGGAAAGAGATGGGAGTCAAGATAATGAATTATGCTTGATGAAACATATCTAACTCTTTAGTGCAAATGAAGAGGAGGCCTTGTTCTGTTCTTGATATCAAATGATGGATAATCTGTTTATCAACAGGTAGGAAGCGAGAGAAAGGATGATAGGAAGGATGTAGAGCGCCTTCTTGCTGGCAGCATCCATCGTCACCAATCCTTCTTCGGCTATCGTCTCTAGCTTTGGCGCATTTGAAGCCTTGTGGGGAGAAATCAGGGGCGAGGGTGCGACCTCAACCCAGTTGTCAATGTACCTCATTTGCTGTCTCATGATTATTATGTACTATAGGAAATTTGCTGTCAATGTACCTCGTTTGTTGAAGAGAATGTGAAGGTGATGATCAAACAGAGCTTGCTTTAAGTTGTGCAGACCTGAGAGTAAATGGTACAGTGAATAAGAACTAATGCAACTCTTGCATCTATAAACTGGGCTTTGGAACGAAAGAAGAGGAAAATCATCGGAGGAAATTGAGTTGGAGAAACTAATGGCAGAACGAATAGCCAGGTGTTTGGTTTTCAAGATTGTTGCTTGATCAAAACCCGTAAGAAGTGGAATCAACGGTTCCATAAGAAAGTTATGTCCACTATTTTCGCGCAAGCTTAGGCGCTAAATTACTTTAATTAATGAAAACTATTGAGTTAAGTGAGTGTCAAATATAAGGTTGAGCTATATGGGTATGGGTCTCTGCTTGGAAATCAGCCAGCCAATTTTTCTGCAACCATTAAAAATTAGGGTAAATTACGACAATAAAAAAAAAAATAATTATCTTTCAAAATTATAAATATTTTTTTAGATATTTAAAATTTTATTGAGATTTGTTCTTATTTCACAGTATTTTTTAAATAGAAACAAATGTCAATAGAGCATTTGTAATTTACAAATTAAATAAGTATATTTATAAATAATTTAAATGTAAGGATAGTTTTTTGTAATTCACTATAAAAATTATATTTATTGTAAAAAATGGAAGAACCCTTTTGTCCAAGAAAGAATTATTTAAAAACCTTTTTATTAATCAAGTAGTGGGAGCAACTTTAAATTCCGGCATATCTACGCGATAGAAGGCATCCAACAGTTTCTCTACCCGCAACGGAATGCTCATATTGATCAAAACAAGAAATCTCAATTTCAAGGCACAATATTTTCATAAATCACTACTTTCTCAAAAAAAAAAAAAAAAGTTTAATTACGGGAACATTTCCTCTCCAAAATTACTTCTGTTTGGAAAACAGGGTTTGTTGCGAACTAACCTCAGAAAGTCATCAGAAGGAAAATCAATTGTGCAAGTAAAATTAAAGCTCTCAACATGGATTGCTCAAACAGGCAACTTTTTTCGAATAGAAACCAGTGGAATTACCAGTACAAATAATGATATCTAAACACACCGAAAGTTATAGCTGAATGAAGGGAAATTATTTTCTTGCATTTCCCGGAAACATGTCTTGTAAGAAGATTTAGCCATTTCGAATACAAACTCAGATGTCTCCTCCACCAGCTTATAATCTTCTGAAATGCCATTAACAACATCGGACGACTCGGTGCAATTATAATCATCTGTCGTCTCTTCGTCTATTGTATCAAGGGTTAAGTGAAGTTGGAGCCGAGAAACGTGAAGATATTGAGGTGGTGCAACTGCTGAAAATGGAGTCCGACCCGCTGTCCCCGAGGGATGAATTTTGGACGATGGCTTAGACGCTGACCCTGGAGGGATTCTTTGGCTTGAAGACATGGTGATAGGAGCTAATGTATTTTTAGCTTCCATATTTTTTTATGTGATCAAAGGTTAAGTCTGGGTAGGATTGAGAAGAGGAGTTTATCAGCTCATGTATGTATAAAGTATGATATATAGAGCAGTTTATATAATTCATGTATCCTTCCACTTTTGCGTAATGACAACGATGCCATTTATTTTCTTTTGTTCTTTTTTCCTTTTTTTTTACCTCCAATTATTAAAAAGTATTCATCTCCCTCTGTTTTAAGAATTGGAGTATTATATAGTTAGGATTAATTGGTGATATAAAGTATTTCTTCAAAAATGAACTGCATGGCATTTTGGTCGAATCCAAAGAAAAGTCATGTGGGCATATTTGTCACACTTGAATTAATAGGTGCATAAATATGTGATCCGTACTTGCTATAAAGCCCAGTCCGTACCTCCATCAGTCCTTGCAGAGGAGAGTACAAGTCTGGTCCAGTGACTGAATTTACCTCTTCTTTAATTTGCATGCACTTTTGGACCATTTTCTGAAACAGAAGCTAACACAACTGCAAAAGTTGTAGATAACATGAAACTTGAAACAATTTGGCCCGTAATTATTTGCATGGTATATTAGTAGCTTGGTAAAGTAAAAATGGTGCAGCAATGCCTTGGACGTGACCATTAAAGTCCCTCTGTTCATAAAAGTCTTCGACGTGACCATAAAAGTCCCTCGTCCTCTTTCAATTGAGACATGGGCAACTTGGAGAAGCAACTATTGGTCTAAATTGATGAGGGTATATTAGGGAGTGGGAAGATAGATGAGGTTCCTAGAAGAAACGCTGGAAAATGACTGGAGAAAAGAAATACATTACGAAGTAAATGCCTTTTGGAATTTAATGGCGGGTGCCTCTTTTATGTTTGTCCACAAGTGATCAGTTTCATATACAACTTTTTCTTTTCTTTTCTTTTCTTTTTTTTTTTTTCTGAGGGTCCCCTTTCCTCCCTCCCCTCCAAAATTGTTCTTTTGAGGATCAATATCAATAGGACAGTATCCCCTCAAATATGCCTTTTTGCTTTAATCATATAACTACTTACCTGGCTGACACGGCACGCGTGATGGCTATACCCGAATTTATGGAGTTTCATTTATATGGTGATATATATATATATATATATGACGTATTTTATCAGTAAATATAGTTTATATATATATATATAGAGAGAAAAATGCAAGGAATGGACGACTAGCATTGCAATCCTATTTGTATATGATCTTAAGAGTCTTTGCTGCCACTATGAAATGTCCAAATTATTCATATCCAAATTAAGACAGAAAGATTATAATTTTGTTAACTATAATTACCGTTCCAGTTACAGTCCATTTAGTTTAGCTTGGCTAACTTATGGTTTCTACTAGTATTGGAAGTTCATTAATGCAAAAAAAAAAAAAAAAAAAGGAAATTTCAGTAAATGAAAAGGGATTCCTATTTTCTCTTTAAATATTCCTCCTAGTGCTGTGCAGTGAATTCTAACTTCCCTCATTCTAATGGCAAAACTCATAATTTATTTTGCATTTGACTGGAAAGTCTTGTAAATAAATGCTGATGCTCAATAATAGCTGCTGCTGCTGCTGTCTGAAATGAATTGCATGAGGCAGACTTCTTATCCCCACGCTTGTTGCTCAAGACTCAAAAAGTCAAAAAGTTTGCTTTTGTTCTTTTCTGGAACATATGCTTTATAATTCAGAAGCCATGCCATATCCATAAAGGCAATGCGGGTTCCTCCACCATCCACTTGAGCGGATATGTGGGCCTTCTTTTATCGGAAGGTGGCTGCGCCGCCAGCTGCTGCAGTCAAAACTGCTCAAATAAATATGTAAGCATCATTCCCTCAACTGCAAAGCACTTTCTATCCCGGTTCTGTGGAAAATGCAGCTTTTACAGTCGTCAGGATATGCACTTTCTAACTCTTGTATGATCCAAGAATGAATTAATTTGTGCGAACACTTGAACAGATTTAACCACCCTAGGCTCCAAGGGGTTAGCTGCAGTAATGTCAGAAATCCTGGAAGCATGTTTAAAATGTATATCTTGAACAGAAAGAATTATCTTTTCTGATGAGTATGGACCTTAAGCGAAATTGTTTTTGCCCTGGTTAGAAGGCAGTTCTAGGGATCAATACGGATCAACTTTCCGTGGCCAATACCTTTTAATGACACATTGCCTTCCTCCATGTGTATTGTGGGGAATCAACACCATATGGAGTCAAATTACTTTATTGAACTTGCGACTTGCGCAAAATGAATTCTCACAACAAAATGCAACACCATAGTGCAGGCCTTGTCTAAACTTTACTCCGTAACAATGCCAAATTGGTTAGGATACATCCTGCTTTCTTGATTAGAACAAATCCAATCCTTCCAAATTGAATAGCATGTGCTTCACCCAGGTGTCAACTTAGGAAAGCCCTCCCTGAACATAAAATAAACAATTAAAACATTTTGTCCAAAATACAAATTAAAAAACACTAAAATAGGACTTCTGGCGTAGTTGTAACCTAAATATTAGCATCAAAGTTATGATCAAAGAGTTGCAATATTCTAGCTTCCCTATTGAGGATTACCGTTGTTTTTATGTTTTTCTTAGGATTTTTGCCAAGATAAAATCAACAATGCTTCTCACTTATTTCTCTGTGTGTGTGTGTGTGTGTGTGTGTGAGAGAGAGAGAGAGAGAGAGAGAGACCTACCTGACATCATTCTTAATATATTCAGACACAAAGCAAGTAGCTCAAAATGCTTAAATATGTCGGCTAATAAACACACCCACCATCCTTGTTGCATCCAATCCACTGTCCATGGCTCATAATGCATATCCAAATCAATTACATTTATAGCACCAAAAGACTGGCTGTAATAGGATCCAGAAGAGATAGGGCAAAAGACAACTAACATGCTAAAATCAATATAAATCTACTTGAAAAATCAACAGAAAGAAAGATACAAAATAGATTCAAATTAAATAAAAAGAAAAAAAAAATAAACTGTTGGAATCATTTTTGAAAAAAAAAAGAGTTAGAGGAGAAGGAATTGAGCATAATTTATCATGCACAGCAAAGACATCTTTAGCACATTTCACAGGTTATATATAATCCTGTAAAAAGATTGTTGATATTTCCAATTAGCTCTTATGTC
Organism: Paulownia fortunei; assembly: GCA_019321725.1. Classification (NCBI taxonomy): domain Eukaryota; kingdom Viridiplantae; phylum Streptophyta; class Magnoliopsida; order Lamiales; family Paulowniaceae; genus Paulownia; species Paulownia fortunei. Next base: position 18,000,677 of record CM033120.1, read on the forward strand.
ATTTTGCTGATGGCCATTACTTTTGTCCTCAGATAAATTAAAACTAAAAGTTCTTTCAGTATATTGGATTCAACAGAGGTAGATAGGATCTTGAAAATGGCAATACAAAAATCAGTAAGAAGCTCCATTTTCAATTTTCAATCTTCAATCTCAAAACATCAATCCATCATTGCTAATACAACAAAAAATACAGATTTTCTCGGAAGAAGTTTTTATGCGGTACACACACAGTTGGTCAAATAAGTCATTCTTGCACTCTCTTTTCAGTGACAAAATAGATTGCAGGGCAAATAAACCAAATAAGAAAATTTCAGAGTCATGAGCGTTTAAGCAAAAGACATAAGTTTGTACAGATGACTAAAATCTGTGCACAGAAATCATACATGGAGAAGGAATGCCCACTTGTCAAGTTTAGGCTCCTGAATTTCCCAAAGAAAGGAACTATGCAGAAATTTTGTTAGCCAAGCGAGATATCCTTTTCAACTTTTAACTCTTACCTGATAGTGCAATTTCACCCATTATCAACATACAGCATGAATTTAAAGGCAGGTTTTATGCAAACCCTGAAAAAGTTAGAAATCAAAATTTTTGATGCCAACAAAAAGGAGATCTTTAGTGGATATCCATTCCCTATCCATGGGCAGACACATAGCACCATCTGGCCCCAGTGATGAAGCTAGCTTCCTGTATGGTCCCGGCTGATAAATCCAATATCATTGTCAGACAATAAATTCAAAAAGTGAGAGGCGGCAGAAACAGCTAAAAATGATTAAAACTTTGGAGAACGACTATTGACTCAATTTAAGTCTTAAATAAATGGGTAACCTCATCCAGTGTCAAGAATAGAGCTATAAACTTCAACCAGGGCACAGCCTTAGCTGTGTACAACTCCCACTTCCCCTCCAAGCACACCATCTCGTGTCTCTTCCAACTTGTTTTCAAACACTTAAAGAAAAAAATGGCAAATGCCCGTGTTGCCAGATTTATTACTGAAGTGGCACCTCCACAGTTTATAAGCGTTATGAGGCACCGAACATCAAAGATGCTGGACACAATACATGAAGAGGAGAAAGAAGCTGGCACTGGCACTGGCACCAGTGATTCTCGTTCTTTGTCATCATATACTATGTTGCCACCATCCTCTCATACTGCTTCTACTTCATCTCGTAATACAACCAAGACTAAGCACCTTCTCAAGGAGGTTCAGAGGTCTTTATCTGTCTTTTGTGAGTAAAACCTCCTTTTTGGGCTTATCCACAAGGCATACAAGTTTCAGGCTTCAGATACCCTCACTTATTTTGGCTTTTTTTCATTTGACTAGTCCACTAGTTCTCTATCTGTTCTAAGTATGCGAAATTTGGATCAATAGTCAAAACTTGCTGAGACTGTATCCAAATTAGCAGCCATATAGTTTAGTGAAATGAGTACTTGTATACTATATGTTGCATATGTTAAACTGCAGATCCATTAAGCTCTTACCTCTGCGATTTCAGATTTCATTGCACTTCATGTATCTTGCATTCCCCAAGATGTTTTTCAGATTAAAAGTTAAAGAAACGGAAAAACTTCATTTCTGAGTAAGAAAAGAAAACAAAACAAAAATTAGAAGGAAATGAAAGAATGTTCAGCATATCATAAAGTAAAAAATTTCTATACGAAGCACCAAGTAAAAAGCAGGTGATTAGCATATATGATAAACAACATAATTGAGAATGCAAAAGACTGGAGTATATATGCCAGTATAACCAGGTGTTCCTACCACTTTAAGGATATCAGATGATCAGGGAGCTGGTAGCGGCTTTGTCCAGTTGTAAGAACAAAGGATGGTAGAAATCAAGCTGCAAAAGCTTACTTAGGTCCTGGATTAATGTGGCCAGTAGAATCATCTTCGCAAGCCTTGGCTGAGGCTTACCCTTAAGCCCCATCTTAAGAACACTGCATCAATCCCAAGTAGTTTCCAAGAGAAAAAGTTATGATGAGGGATTCCTATTTCTCATACGGTCCCCATGGAATTTCTTCCAGAGGCTATTGGATAACTTTTATGGACTCTGTCATTTCATTGATTCATACTAAATACCGAGCTAATGAACTTTTTTTGCCATTGACTCTCCTTATCAAATTCAAATTTCATGATCTATCAAGAACAACAATACCAGGAAACTTTGACCATATCTCAATCCAAACAACTAAAATCAACCTGAAAGCAAAGAAGCAAATGAATAGCGTCTAATGGCTGTTGCTTCTAAAAGTAAAGGTTCATCATTCATGATATGGAAGATACAAATAATTGTCAAAACTATAAAACCCACACATAATGCAGACCTGTATTTTCTCTCAACATTTCTGAACATTTATTAAGATTACATATCATATAGACAACATTAAGCTATATTACACTATCAAAGTGTAATCCATCCTCCAAAAGAAATGAAAAGGCTAGGTCAACCATCAGAGCTATATAAATGAATCAAACACCAAGGTGACAGTAATCATGAATTTGAACAGCAGATAACAAAAAAAGGGGAGCCAAACTGACAATCTGCTGATGGTCTTCAGTGAACCAAATGTAGGAGGAATAATTCTCTCCAAAAATGGAAAGAGACTTTGATTCCAAGAGTAAGCCAATTGAAGGACAGCAGGCAACCCCCATATGTTTGGTCAACAATCTGAAACAGTGTCGAGTAATAGGGCAGTAAATAAGTCATTAGCTCATTTAACATCAAATAGAGAGCCACAATGAGCTGAGCTTGAACATAACTCAAATCTTGTAACTGAGCTCGTTCAGTCAACCAAAGATGAAAGTTTATTAACTAACCATGCTCAATCAATGCCCATTCAATCTCTGCTCAAAGAATAAAACAAGAGAAGTTTGGGCAGTTTTTATGGCGCGTGTACGCCCTCAAAACGATCTTGAACACCTGAAAACTCAGCTCAAAGCAACAACATAAACTAAATCAAAACCTTATAAACACGGTATTTATTTAAAGTAAATATGAATTGAGGCAATTGAAGCGATAATCACATAATCTGAGTTTCAACAAGTAAACATGATTAAAAGAAAAAAAAAAACGCTCACATTAAACATGCCATCCAGAGAACGAGCAAACCTTTCAAAGGCATGAGTTGATAGAACTATAGGAACAAAAATATGAACAAATATGTAAAAATGCTTTTACATTAGCAAAACAATCCCTTCCTTACAAGACAACAAAGATGCTCGAGCGTAAAAACCCTTAGTGTTGTTAATGTGGTCCATCAGCCTTCCTGGTATTGCTGCAAGTATGTCCTCTGAACTTATAATTTTTTCACTTATTTCTTGATAAGAAGAATTCGCTTGGCTCTTCGAAATCAAATTCTGTGTTTTTACGTTGGGCTTGGCGCTATTCTTAAACTGCGTTGGGCTGGGTTGTAAGCGGTTATTGTATAATGTATGAGAAGCAGTTATTGTATAATGTAGAATGTGGGCTTCATCATTGTAAGCGGTTGGGCTCCCATTGAGGCCCAATTTTGATTAAGACGGATTTATATAGAGTTTCGGGTTGGATTTGAATTGAAAAAACAATTTATTTTTTTGGAAAATGATTAAATACAATATTCATTACATTAAAATATTAAAAGTTAATTAATATAATTAGTAGTTCATTTATTAAATATAACTATTGAAGGCAAATTATGTACAAATACAATCAATAGTTCAAAATCAAACCCTACAATTAACAGGAGAGAAACTACTACCAAGTAGACATAGAAGAGGTTTTCAATACTAAAAAAAATTATTTATAAAATTTGTTAGTATTGAATAATATTTATAAGTGGTGAATTGAGTATGTTATTTTTTTATAATTAATAAATGATTTGAAATCTGTAATGACTTAAATTCATCCAAACAAGTGCAGGTGGATTTATTGTAAACATGTTTTGTAATTCCTACATCCTAAAAATTCTTCTTTCCAAACACAAGCTTATACCTGTGCTTATATTTAACATAGTATTAAAAATCCAAATATTTTTTATAATCCCATTTTGAGTTAAGGTGGATCTCGTATCTAGTTAATTATATTAATATAATCTTTAACATTAAAAGATACTTTAATTTAAATTATATTGTCCTCTTTTAATATCTAGTAAAATGATGATGACTAGTTGACAAAAACAAATAGAACAAACTCTCATAGCTTATTTCATCCATAAAAACTTAGAAACTTATTTCATCCATAAAAACTTAGAAACTTATTTCAATCAAAGTTTATAAAAAAATAATCAGTTAATTTAAACTTATTGTAGATATATAAAAACTTGCAAAAATAATAATATTTCTCCATCCTTTGAGATTAGCCTTATGCTGGACAAACACTGATCTCACGAATAACAAAAGACTAGACAAAGATATGCAACTTGGTTGCCTTATTTTATGTTAAGATTCTCTAACATTGATTATAAATTTAGAGTCAAAGACAAAAAGCCATATATATATATATATATATATATATCTCTTACGTTTAGCAAAAGGCATCATCAACTAAATTGAACATAGGATGAATATTTAAACTCAATTATGTAAAAGTTGGCTGCTAACAACATTAATTTAAACACACATTCAATAATTTAAAGGTGCTTTCATGTCACAAGTTCACAGTAATATGATGCATGAATATTAGCATATTTTAGCTTAATAATGTGGGATAAGTTAATACTATTTAAATATTAACCGTGCTTAAAAAGAAAGAATAAGCAATTATCTGTGAATTGGACATTGTCACTAACTTAAATAAATTATATTTAATATGGGGTGGCGGTAGAATGTTGTTGGCTAACAATTGAGGTTGAATATCTTAAGTTTAAATCCCTTATACTACTTGTTCTTTATCCGTCGTATCGAACTTAATTAATATAATTTATTTTTTTATATAATTTGTGGATTATTGTGCGGAATGTCTATTTTTAAATTGTGAATTTTTTTAATAAAAAAAATATATATTTAATACAAAAATCAATCAAGATGTTAGGAATAAAATAAACATTCCAAAAGTATTCCGCAACTTCACAATTCAGACATGTATCAATAAGACTTGAATACGAGAATGAGATTTGAACATGTACAATTATCTGTAACATAAATAAGACAGTACTGTGGGAATGAACTTTGAATACGAACTCGTTGACCACTGTGCCTGAGCCAGCAAATACTATTTATGTATGGGGACTAGGGATTTTTTTATAGTATAAAAGAGAGAGATACTTTTAAATTATTTATGGAGTTAGTTTTGTATTATACATTAATAAATCAATAATATATATTTAATTATCAATAAATAATTAATAATAATTTATTATTAATTATTAATTATTAATAAATATAATTATATAAATAGACAAATACTGAAATTCAGCCATTTGGTTTTATTTTCAAATTCATTTTTATATTTCTAATATTTTTAAAATTAAAAATATTTTCACTAGATTTTTGTATAAAAATAAAAATATATATTTATATTTAAAAATAAAAATATATTTATTCTGTATTATTTTTTGCATGAGAAGACGTAAAATATTAATAGTTTAGAAATAAATTTTGATAAATGCATGAAAATAAAAAGGCGTTAATATTAGTAAATTTGAATATAAATTTTAAAAAATAAATTGTATTTTTGAAAATTTGCAAAATATAAAAAAGTGCCATTTCAAAATGAACAAATTTACCACAACGGCCCTTTTGGAACGCAAATTTACCACAGGTTTTATAAGTTGTACCAAAATGAGTTTCAGTTTTGATTTCTCGAGGGCTCATTATAAGTATCCCTGCACCCTATCTTGTCTTAACCCCACCAGCGCGGACACGACCTTCCCCGGAGGTCAACTCTTCCTCGTACCACATCCAATCCCCACGCTACTCCTGAATTTATTTAAGTTTAAACGTTTCTAAATCTTTTAATCTTCGGTTTCAGGCAAATTTATTACTTGCAATCTATAATTTCGCCGATCTTCAGAATTTCCTTGAGCAAAATCCCAAATCTAATCTCATAAACCTTACTAATCCCGACACAAATCAGACACACCTCAGCCCCTCCACACCCGAAACGAATATGTAAAGAACTATTGTAAATCCTGTTCATCGATACATTGAATTAATCTCGATTCTCATTCCATTTTTAGCCAGTGTATCTTCTATTATCCGACGATTACTGATGGCCTTTGCATTATTTTCTTCCGCTGCGAAAAAGGTTTTCCGGGTTCTCTTTTACAAATGTTAAAATCTTGGCCAGTTTCTGATCGGAGGTTCTCTTATTTCTTGTTTCCATTTTAATTTAGCGAGAAAAAAGAAGTCAGGAAAGGGAAGATGAATGTGGCAAAGTCTCAGGTGTGGCAACCTTGCAAGAAGAAGAGGCTGTAGGGTCTTAAGATTCAAGAAAATTCAAGAAAGGGAGCTTTTTAAAAGCAAATATGGATGGGATTTGTATTGGGAAATCGGAGGATCACTTGAAAAGGGAAGTTTGAATCAATAGATACACATATAGATACAGTTACAGGGTATACATATGGTGATGGCATCGAGATCAAGTGCTGGTGGGGGGAGTGGAAGTGGGAGTAGCAGTGGGAGGACACGTGTGGGGTGATATGAATTGGGGAGGACGCTGGGGGAAGGCAATTTTGCCAAAGTGAAGTTTGCAAGGAATGTAGAGACAGGTGAGAATGTGGCTATCAAGATTCTTGATAAAGAGAAGGTTCTCAAGCACAAGATGATAGGCCAGGTGCTATAGGAAATTCTTTCTCTCTCTCTTTTCTTTTCTCCTTCTTGTCTCCTGGACTCTTGATTTTTGATGGATCACCTATGCGCTGTTTGGGTTTGATGTTTTTCAGATCTTGTCTGTGTATCAGTCTTTCTGCAGTGTATATAAGTATTTGGTTTGACTTTTCAGTTTTATGTGTGCCAGCATATTTTTTCCGTTGATTTTTAAATTTGAAATCTACTTCCTTTCATTTTCCTCTCCCTTCTTTTGCGGGTTGGAATTTTGATGCTGTCTCTTTGAATTTTATTGTTTGTGTATCATTTTAGTATTTGCTTATGATTAGGCTTACTATGGAGGTCCTAAACGCAGGAAGTGGAAATGACATTTGGCTTTTTATTCCCCTGAAGAGGGACTAAAATTGTTTCTGCTGGCTGTACTAAGGTTGTTTCCCCTTCTTATTCCCAACTTGCAAGTGGTTAAGGAGCTGATCAGTTGGTCATTATATGCAGTAGTCACAGTATGATTTTTCTTATGTTGAAAATATTGTTCAATTGAATTTTAAGTTTCACTGCTTTCTGTATCTGCTATTGTAGATTAAGACATTGTCAATAAATATGATTCTGTATCTTGTATTGTTGATGATTTACTTTTGGTTCCTCTACAAATTGATGCATAATTATTATAGGTTGACTATGACGACCAATTTTGGAGTTTTCTAAAAATTATCCTGCTTAATTTTCTTTTCATGTGTGGATGCATGTTTTTCTGCTCTCTTTCTTTCTTTGTTTTATGTTGGTTTTATTATGATGTTGCAGGAGTTATATTTTCTTACTCTTAGTTCTTTCTGTTGTCTTCAAGCTCTTACTTCTTCTTCTTCTTTTTTTTTTGTGTGCATGCATTTGTAATTTTACTACATTGTGACTATTTTGTATCTCTTGCAGATTAAGCGTGAAATTTCAACCATGAAATTAATAAGGCATCCGAACGTCATTCGCATGTATGAGGTTGGTATTTAACTTGTTTACCCAACTTTCTCAGTGGCCAACAAGGCATTTATATGCATTTTTTGTACACTAACTGGAAAATTCATTAATATGTTGAGTGATTGATGATCTTCCCCTGTAGGTCATGGCCAGCAAGACAAAGATTTACATTGTTATGGAGTTTGTCACTGGTGGCGAACTCTTTGACAAAATTGTATGTTCCATCAGTGCTTCTCTTTTCCAATAGATAATTTAATAACAATCTTATTGCACGATATATAAACAAAGTGTGAGCCTTGTGCTCTTTTCTTATGGCCAGGTTACTAGGGGGAGGCTGAAAGAAGATGAAGCAAGAAAATATTTTCAGCAGCTCATCAATGCTGTAGATTACTGCCACAGCAGAGGTGTTTATCATAGGGACCTTAAGGTAAGCTTGGCATTTCTTGCTGTTAAGTCTCATAATATCTCCAGAATAACTCACACTAGATTTTGGATACATTAAACAAAATCAGTTCTTATTTGGATATATTATTCATTTATAGCCGGAGAACTTGCTGCTTGACACTAATGGGATCCTTAAGGTCTCAGATTTTGGATTGAGTGCTCTACCTCAGCAAGTTCGGGTTAGTATATTTAGCAATATGGTAAAAAAATTTATTATCTCTCTTCTATTCATACCTCTGTACTATAATGAACCACTATCACAATCTTAATGTGGCGTTTGTTTAAGTGGTAAATATGCACAAGATGACTTAAGTTCAATTTCTCAATCTGGTTGTTAGGAAGATGGGTTACTTCACACAACATGTGGAACACCAAATTATGTTGCTCCAGAGGTACATAATCAGCTTTTGGCACAACTCCATAGGATTTTTGCTTTTTTAAATGACTCTTATCATTCTAAGTCGTTTTGGTCCTCTAATCGTCTAGGTGATCAACAATAAGGGTTATGATGGAGCTAAGGCAGATCTTTGGTCATGTGGTGTTATTCTTTTTGTCCTTATGGCGGGTTATTTGCCTTTTGAGGAATTGAATCTTATGGAATTGTATAAAAAGGTAATTATCATTGTTAATATGTAATTCTACTAAGATGGTAAAACTATTGGAGAATTGCTTGTCTTTTGTGTTGTGTACCCTTGTGGCAAATACATTTCTGTTTAAACTTTCAGAGGACAAAATCAAGGAGAGCTGATGTCACCTGGTTAGCACATCAAATATTATTTTGTTGCAACAAACTATAATGTTTCAAAACTAAGAGAAGAGCAACAAACATATTATATTATAGGAGACTTTTATTTGGTGGGGCGTGGAGTAAATAAACAAATGATTACTATTTGGAGGAGGACAGAGAATTGACTGGACTAAAACTTTAGCATCAAGTGATAGATATATATGAACACTGCAGTTTTCCCGACAGATTTTGTTAAGAGTGATCATCTATGCTGTTTCCTTCTAAAATGCAGACTCACTCTAACCTTGATTTTACTTGATTGTAGATATTTAAGGCTGACTTTTCGTGCCCTCCGTGGTTTTCATCGAGTGCAAAGAAATTGATCAAAAGGATTCTGGATCCCAATCCATTGACGGTATGTTCACTTCTTTCATGCTAATTATCAAGGCCTACCTAATCCCACCTGGTAAAGAGAAAGAACAAGATCATAAACTTTTGCTCTGTTGGAGAAAGAATTCTGGTTTCTTGCAGTCCCTATACCTTAATTGCCTTATTTTTTTCTCATGCCAATCATAACTTAAGCCATCCTTGATTTTTTCATGTGAAACAGCGAATCACAATTGCGGAGGTTCTCGAGAATGAGTGGTTCAAGAAAGGATACAAGCCACCAATTTTTGAACACGAGGACGTTACTCTTGATGACATTAATGCTATTTTTAATGAATCAGCGGTTTGTTTCTTATGTTTCCCTTGATTTACATTTTAAAGTGGTTTTTTGATAATATGCGGCTTGTGCTATAAAGTTGAAGCTGCATAAAAGTTGTGATATCATTAACCATTTTATTTGCGTCCAGGACTCTCCAAACCTTGTTGTGGAGAGGCAGGAGGAGCGGTCGTCTACAGCACCAGTGGCCATGAATGCTTTCGAGCTTATCTCTAAATCACAGGGTCTCAACCTCAGTTCCCTTTTTGAAAGGCAAATGGTATGTCTGATATTAAATATTTACATTGGCAGTAGTACTGGAACCTCCCAACCTAGAGAACTCAATAAGTGCCTTGCTTTTTATTCGATGATAGGGGATTGTTAAGCGAGAAACAAGATTTACATCCAAATGTCCTGCAAATGAGATTATCTCAAAAATTGAGCAAACTGCTGTGCCTATGGGGTTTGATGTGAAGAAAAACAACTATAAGGTGATTCACACCCTTTTCTCTGCCTCCACCCTCAAACTTCCTCTCATTTGACTCTTAACATTGTTAGCAGATCAGGTTAGAATGCATAGTTTCTTATTACTGTATAAACATATTTGATCTCCATGAGGATGGGGACCTATTCATCCTTTTAACCCTTTCTATGATCGATGGTATACTTTTTCTTTTCAGAGTGAGTTAGTAGATGTCTTTCTTTCTTTTTTTTTTTTTCTTTTTTTCTTTTTTTTTTTTTTTGATAAAAAGATTCTTGCTTAATTGTACACTTCATCGCATGTGTAGTCCGAAAGTGTTACCTGAGTAATAAGGTGATTGGAAAGAAAGGGTATTCTGGGGAAGTGAATTCTTGCAACAAGTCTTTGTCATGTGACCCTTTTTCGATGGTTATTGTTCTCAGATGAAACTTCATGGGGAGAAGTCTGGGCGCAAGGGTAATTTATCAATTGCAACAGAGGTATGTATCTGAAGGGCCTCTCAAATCTCTCACTCAATTTTTTGGCAGCGAAGGCTGAGTCTCCTAGGACCAAGAGGCCATTTGTTCATGCCCCATTGGTGTATAGACTTTTTGGTTGATATAGTGTTTATCCTGCTTAAAAGAAAAGGAAAGTATCTATACTGTTTGTGAAAGTGTTTTACTCTAAATACTGCTAAATGCTCTTGCAGATTTTTGAAGTGGCTCCTTCACTTCACATGGTTGAGCTTCGTAAAACCAGAGGAGATACATTAGAATTTCACAAGGTATTATAAATGCTTCAGTGGAAAATTTTAAAGAATTTTTTGATTGCTTTTACTAGATTTGGTTGCCAGTGATGAGCTTTCTGAAAAACAAAACCATGTTATTGGAGATGACATTGTGATGACCAAGTATGAATTTGACAGCCCTGTCATGGAGATTCCGCTGTCCAATAGTTGGCCATATGATTGCCGCATTGTAATAAAGCTTTTTGTCGAATGCGATAAGAGTCATAGAACTGATGCATTTTGTGGAACTGAAGTGGAAGTATTAGAAAATAGAATTGATAATCTGCTAGATAAATGACTATTAAATGATTGACGAATTATGTGGTTGATTACCTGTTCAGTGATTGGCAAAATTCATGTTTAACCAAATTTGACTGAATTTGTACAGAGCAAATATGTAGCATGTGGCTGTGGATTTTTACTGGAAAAGAAGCCATAGAGCACAGTTTTAACACTATGCCGAAAAATGATAATTTTGTTGACCTTTTTTATTCAACGCTGTACTAGATTTATTTATGATGGTAATTTTGTTTTTCGTTCTTGCAAACGCAGTTTTATAAGAACCTGTCAACTGGGTTGAAAGACATTGTTTGGAAAACAGGCGATGAAGTGAAAGATGAAGCAAGTAATGGTTAGTGTTATTGTGAATTGAGCTCTGTACGGATACAGAGATGCGCACAGTCTGTAGTTCTTTCTGTGGTGTAATTATGTTAGATTTGTTTTCTGTCATCAGTATGATTTGCTTGTGGCCCTGAAAGTTGAATGTTCAATTTCGAACTGATTTGACCCCCTTGATTGTCGTTTCTGCTGGGAATTAATTCTTTTGCTGCCCTTAAGCTTCATGTGTTTATCCATATTCTGTGTGAAAGACAGCATTTTATACTATGTTGTTTGAAGATAGCTGCATTTTCCTTAAGGGTGTTCATGATGTTTAACCTTATGTTCGGACCTTGATTTTTAGTGAGAAACTGGTAAAGGAAAAACAAAAATGTCGGAAATATGAAGCACAAAGTTGCATCATTTTAAACAATCCTTTTTATTTTTCTTTTGGGATCATGGTTCTTGGAAGTAGAATTATAGAAACAGAAGAGGAGAAAATTGAAATCTTTCTTTTGGTTAGCTGAACAGGATAGATTACCCCACAAACTCTTACATGCCACAGAGCTATGCCCAGAATGACTTTCTACCATAGATGTGGTTCGGAGTAGGGAGAGGATTTCATACATACTTGTGTTTGGTCTAAGTCAAAGCAGATTTGAGAACGCATCGTAGGCCCAACGGAATCTTAGCATTCATGGACTCACCTTCTGTGAATTGGATTGAGCACTTCTTCTCCCAACAGTTTAGATATATAATTCCCAGTACATCCCTGGTCTTCCATTTTCTGGGCAACCTATTTGTCCATAGGGAAAGTCAGATGTATGTATTTTTCCTTTTTTAAATAATGAATAAAGATACAAGGAAAAAATCTTTGCTGCCACTGACATGTAAGATGCCCTCCTCCCCAAAACCAGGTTTATGTTGCTGAGGAATCGCTGGGAAGTAAAGCTGGAATTTATCAACATGAGTTGAAATGAATGAGCAAATGCGTTAACAAAAAAGAACAACTCAGTGAGAAAAAAAAGATAATTTGGGAGGAAGCTCGCAAAAAATAAGGATGCTACTAGAAGAAGAAGAGTTGTAGCCCAAACAGAAATTGTTTCTCGTAACCAAAGAAAGAACAGGTGGTGTTGCCTTGGGGTTATTTTTGTCATTAATGGGGACAGGCTAAAAATTTTCTCATCCAATCTATTCTGATATCCTGTGTCAGCCAATAAATTTGGACCAAATTGCCAGGTGTCAATGCAAGAATATAATAAAAGGAGAAGAACATGGTCACCGAGCAAGGAGAAAACCAAGACTCAACCAAACTCTCCCCTCCATTCCCACTCCACTGCGGAGCCAGCAGCACCACCATGCCGGCGGCGGCAACGGCTTTCCACTCTTGCATTTGTTTCTCTTCTCAAAAACCAGCTGCGGATTCAGAGCAACAAAGCAACCTCTTAACAGCCAAACCCAAAACCATCCTCCATAAACACCCACTCTACCAACGGACCCAGGCAAGCATCTCCATCCAATTCAAAGAAAAAATCCTCTGCCTTGAAATTATGGGCGTTGATTCGGGCCGAGCTCTGGCCCAAAACCCTTCTCTCTGCACAGCTTCTCTCCACTCCATCCACGCCATTGTCACCTTCCTCCAATCCAAAGGCATCCACCTTAAGGATTTAGGCAGAATCCTTGGCATGTGCCCCAAGATTCTAACTTCAGACATAAATTCTGACCTCAACCCAGTTTTCAATTTTCTATCCTACGATCTCAGAGTTCCTGATCGGAATTTCAGAAAAGTGATTAACAAATGTCCAAGACTCTTGATTTCCAGTGTTAGAGATCAGCTGAAGCCGGCTTTATTTTATCTACACAGACTCGGGTTGAAAAATTTGCATGCATTAGCGTATCAAGATCCCATTTTACTGGTTTCCAATGTGGACAAAACGCTGATTCCAAAACTAGATTATCTTGTGAGCTTGGGTCTTTCTAAGGCTGATGCAGTTGGGATGGTTCTGAGATGTCCAGGGCTGTTCACATTCAGCATTGAGAACAATTTTAAGCCGAAATTCAAGTACTTTGCTGAGGAAATGAAGGGCAGATTGGAGGACCTGAAGGAGTTTCCGCAGTATTTCGCATTTAGTTTGGAGAAGAGGATAAAGCCTCGCCATATGGAGGTTGTACAGAGTGGAGTAAAGGTTGCACTGCCGTTGATGCTCAAGACCACTGATGAGGCGTTCAGTGAATTGTTAAGGCAAGGGGGTGGATAAGTGTATCTGTTTTGTTCTTCTTTGTCACGCGTTACAGCAATGAAATGGCCTCTTTGTTGTGCTCTTTACTTTTTCTTATGTTTGTCTTAGTTGGGTAGATGTATTTCTCATGCTATGTAATTATCAGCTGATGCCCTTAACACACTGTAAATTGACCTTCTGTGAAACCCTTTGAGGGATGCCTGTAATTATGTCAGTCCTTTGAGAAATCTCTAAGCGATGCTTACAATTATTTCAGTCCTTTGAGAAAAATGACAAGAAAACTTTGTTATTTGTATGCTATTCTTGAAGTACTAATTTCCACAGATTTTGCTAATGTGCATGAAGTGAGGCAAAACTACCCTCTTAGCACACTTCAAAACGCAAATTACTCAAAGACACTACAGGGTTTTGAGTTCAGATCCCATTGGAGTTGTGTTTTCTATCTACTTTCTATTAAATGATAATAGATTATTATTTATTATTAAAAACTAATTTATAATTGTTATAATTTTTTATAATTGACGTAGTATTTTTGAAGGTCCACCAAAACTTGGTTTGATTTGGCCCAATTTGATGGGTCTGGAGCGAAAGCCCTTTCTTGGGCCAGAGGGACGAGCTCGTTCTCATCCGGTTTAGTCGTATTTGTTTGGCAAATTGGGACAGCCCTACTGTTCTATTACATGGCCGAAGCCGAACCACATGGCGGAGTTGATTCATACATGGGATTCGTCGGAGTGAATAGTTGTTGTCATTCATTCCAAATATTTTGGGAGTTTAAGCAGAAACACTAGTTATATCTTCAGCGCCCGATAATTAATCTTTCTTCTTCTCTTTTGTGGAACCCAGGGTTTCCTCGTCTTTGACCCCAACACAATTTTTCTGTACAATTACACACGCAGTAGATATATATACACAGAATCCATTAACGTAGGAAATGTTATTTATAAGGGGTCTGACCCGGATATCGAGGACGGGGCACAACCGGTGTCCATGGGTCTACTCTTCCCTACGCAGTAGTCCCGACCCGGTTTTGCTCCAGCACTCCAGTCACTTTCGCTCCCCCATTCAATCTTCTCAAGAGGTGAACTGGCGCGCTTTCTGTTCTTTTTTTGTTTTAGTTTTCTCATATTCTTGCGTTTTTTATAGTAGGAGTGGTCTTGGCAGTTGACATTGATTTGTAAATTGTAATATGTTTTGGAAAGTGGTCTGTTTTGCTTGATTGAATTAATTACCTTGTTTGAATAAGTTTGGTTGAAAATTTGTAGCTTTTATCTTTTAAATGGAAATCCTGTTAAACAGTTATTGGCTTTTAAGTGTAACGTGCCCATGACCAATTATTAAACAAGCTTAGTTGTCAAGTGTGTGGTAATCACAATGCATTCTTAGTAAGTACGTGGTATGGGAAAGTAATCTATTTTCTTCTTTCCTTTTGTTTTTAAATTTGGTTGCTTTTCAAGTTTTGGGAGCTAAAGTATCTGAAAAGATATTGAGTTTTAACTTGATGCTTCTAGAAGGGGTTTTGTGCTGAGCTGGAGCTGAAACCTTGTTGTAATTCCTTAAAAATCCTGTTTAGGTCATATTCTGTGCAGAAATAGAAATACAGAGAGCAAATACTGCAATTTATCCTCATGTAAGTCTTGAAAGTAACAAGTATCATAATTTGATGAGATCCATACCAAAGGATCACTTTCTATTCGTTCATTGCACAGTGTAATTTTGGCTTCATATATTTTTTCTGTTTTTTAACATCATATGATAATTTATTAAAGAACTGAAGCTTGGTGATTTAGTAAATCAGCTTTAAAGAAGTGGCAATTGCTGGCTTAACGCTTCCAATATTCTGCATTTAGTTACATGTAATGGGTTTAAATAGGGTACAAAATACTAAGGAGATTAGGAAACTAAAGGCCGTAGAAGTCCTATTGCATGTCTCACTCTGTATGGGAAGGCATAAATAGATTTTGGAGAAATTTTCTTCATTTCTTGGTTGTTGTTGTCACTGGGGTTCCTATACTCTGGATCAGAATGCATAAACCAGATTTTGGAGAAATTTTAGTCACTACTTGGTCGTTGGTGTCATTGGGTTTCCTATAGGTCCAGCTGTTATTTGACCCTGTGCTATATGAATTCAGTAACGAGCTGCTCCATTGCTAGACACAGTTTTTGTTATTATTTGAATAATCTTCTTGATATATGTGAGTTAGTGACTTTTTTTGGCCATAAATGATTTTTGATGCTTTGTTACTGTATGTCATTGTTGCTGGTGATTGGTAGGCTTTGGGTTGCAGAGTTATTTATTCTTGGGTTTCAAGTGCACTAAGTGGTGTTGGACAACAAGCTCACCATCAGAGCAGCTCTGTGGTTGAGGTTAGTGCAATTCCTCATCTTCTTGCTTACTTTTGACAGCCAAATCTTTTGATTTTCATGCTTTCATTACATTGTAATTCAGGATAATTTGATGAAACTACAGTTCTTTTCTCATCTTTCTGATTTTGTTGCCAGCTAGTTCGCTGTACTGTATTGATAGCCAGAAACTTGGGAAGATATAAAGTTACCTCAACTTTCCTTTTTCTCTGACAGGAGCCACTAGATCCATTTTCTCTTGTTGCTGATGATTTGTCGATTCTTGCTAATCGCTTAAGGTCCATGGTAGTTGCAGAGGTATTTGACTTTCTGCTTTTATTTTGTTTGCTGACAGAGAGACATAATTATGGAGAAGTTGAACTATTACAGGTCCCCAAGCTTGCATCTGCTGCAGAGTATTTTTTCAAAATGGGAGTGGAAGGGAAAAGATTTCGGCCCACTGTGAGATCTTCATTTCCAATTCAGAGTGTCATCCCCTCCTCAATAGCTGTACCACTCAAATTATTTTGTGATCGTCATAGATAAATACGAGAAAGTGTCAAGTGAAAAAGATTTTATATGCTGTAAAAAAGTGAAGCATGCCACTGGATGTATGTAAAGGGAAACATGGTTTGAAGTTGTTATGCATATGCTTGGGACATGCTATGATTTAATTCTGAACCATCCTCTTTCTATATTTGTTTTTGGTGGTAATGAGTAATAAGAATGAGACTCTTACCTTTTTCATTTGAATTTCCCATTTTGATTAAGGCTCTGACCCTAAGCTATTCAAAAGTACTGCTGGGAGGATAAATTTTCAACTACAGGTTGGAAAACCCTTTTCATAAGTATAATTACCAACGAATATCTTCTTAAGCTGGTGAATCAACTCACCACCTTTTATCAACTGAACAATGCAATGCTGTTAACTACTATGAACTTGCCATTTAGTTCGATTATGCTGACACAACAGTGTTTAAGGTCTCAAACTTTGAAGTTGGAAATTGTTACCTGAGATAGAAGAAGTTCACGGTCTTTTCCTTGTAGATGTGATGAATTATGTAAATTTCCTCCAGTTTCACCAGCCATATCTATGTTCTTCATTATGAATAAGATACTGAATTGTTTCCTGTCCTTATCAGCTCGGGCTCATATACAAAAGATGCAACTGAAAAATGTTTTACTATATTACCAACATGTACTGCCTTATTCTTCTTGATTTTTGGTAACTGAACTTTTACATAATTTATGCTTATGGAAATGGTGTTTGTCTGTCTTCGGGGTTTATTTACTTAACTGACTAATATAACCTTACAGGTTTTATTCTTAATGGCTACGGCTTTAAATTTACCAATGCCCAGACGACGTCCTGATGCTGCTGTTGATACTTTGTCCACAGAATTGCGTTCTAGACAACAGTGTATTGCTGAGATCACAGAGATGATCCATGTTCGTGATTTTTACTGTTTCTCCCTTACATCCAGTAGACTGACTTTCCACTTCATGCTAAATCCTAGGGACAAAAATATATGTTCGTAATACGTGTGCTGTTCCAACCCTTTACTATTAACCATGCCAAGTATGGCTAGCACATTTGATTTGGTTGGAGCCATGGGTAGAAGCTAGCTTTGTCAAGGTGATATGTGGGAGTTCAAGTCTATGTCAAGATAACTTACTAAGAATGCAGATTTTGTATTTAACCTTCTCTGCCAATTAGGTCTTTATCATCTTTGATTTTAGCATGAAGCAGATGAGGGCAGATGGTGGACTTGGTATTTTGAAGGGAAGAGCTGAATAACTTCTTTGAGTTCTGCATTTTTGGGACTTGTTTAGTCAGATATTTGTGTCACATTGTTTGTTTTCACCTTCTTTCGTGTCTCTACTTATTCTAGTATTGTGTGGTTTCTTTTCCTCTCTTCATGTTTCTTTTTGGCGCCATCATGTTTCATGCGCTCTGAAGGACATAGTATTATAAAATCAAAAGAGCCTAACAAACCCAATTCTTTTCAAGATCTTGCTTACTCGTAATCTTGTAAATAAACAGCTTTTTCAAAATCTCCAAGTATGTTTTCAAAGTGAAATACAAGTTGGAAGGAATCATGACTATAGTACTTTAGTGTGAACACATGGCATTGGTGACATGAGGACTCTACTGTATGACACCGTTAGGGAGAAGCATGTTTGTTTAATTGCTTATCTGTATTTATTTAATATCATTTCGTATATAGCCTTTGATGCACCTTATTGATGGTATCTATTTTGCAACTTTGGCTAGTAATCACCACTGTATCGTAGGTTGCAAGCCTCCTCCATGATGATGTGTTGGATGATGCTGATACAAGGCGGGGGATTGGTTCATTGAATTTTGTGATGGGAAATAAGGTACTTCATATTTGTCTTTCTGCTCCGCCTCCCCACCAAACACCAACTGAGAAAATTATCAACCCAACCTATGGAAAAATAAGAATAACAAATTGGGAAAAAACTTGAATAAGATAATTGGATCACATTTACGGCATTTTTACGGTTATCTTTTCAGGTTTGCTTATGGCTATGAGGAATTTTTTGTTTATTCCTCTGTCCAATGTTATTTTATGTTACTATTTTTATTTTATGTTTTTCTTGTTATTTATCTGTGTATCTATGTGCCTGCTCTCACTTCCACCCCTTTGATGTATTTTCATAATTATGAAACTACCCTGGAGACATGAACCACTGATTTATACCTAGCAGTCACAGAGGACTACTGTGTGTTTCTTATCGTTTATGGAGAACTCATTCAGACATTCTGACATACCGTTATCCAATGCTCTTTATTTTATCTATTATTATCTACTATATTATGTTACTCACACGGATTGATTTAGGTTATTTGCCTGCTTAGTTGTGTCTTCCTTGTTAACTTGCAGTTAGCTGTATTGGCTGGAGATTTCTTGCTATCTAGAGCTTGTGTGGCACTTGCTTCTTTAAAAAACACTGAGGTATACTTTGTCCATTAGCATTTATTTTCCCAACTTCTTACGAGATGTATTTCATACTATAATATTCTATCTTACTATCTTAATGCTGAGCATGCATTTTAAATTGAAGAAAAATGATCAAAATGAAAGTAGTCAACTAGTACTTGGTTGAGAATCACAGTGGAAATTTGTATGGATAAGTTGACTTTTGCAGACACTGTTTTTTCTTATATATTTGTTGATCAGTTTTTAGCAATAGCTCCTGTGCATTACCTGCTGGCTTGAGGTGTAATTTTTCTGCTACTGTTGTGTGTGATTCCTGCTTCTTCTGTGTCTTTGCAGGTTGTATCCCTCTTGGCTAAAGTTGTGGAACATCTAGTTACAGGCGAGACTATGCAAATGACCACTACATCTGATCAGCGTTGCAGGTATGCTGCTGAATTCTTGTTCATCAGCATAAATGTTGTTCGGCTGATAGTTGATGTGCTAAGTAATCATATTTAACATATATCTGTATGGAATAAAATCTCTAGTTTAAAAAGCTTGCAGTGCAGACAGTAAATGATGTTCATCACTCATTTTGTTTATGCAATTATCTTGAATAGATGTTCTTTGATCATATTATGCCTTGGATTTGGCTTATTCTCGCTAAAAACATGTCACTGTTTCTTTTCTGCAGCATGGAATACTATATGCAGAAGACATATTATAAAACTGCCTCGTTGATTTCAAATAGTTGTAAGGCAATTGCCCTTCTTGCTGGACAGACAGCAGAAGTTTCAACAATGGCTTATGAGTATGGAAAAAATTTGGTCAGTATATTTGTCTGTTGCATACTTCTTGTTTTACGTCCTATTAAATTGGAGGTCTATGAGTTGCGTTTGCACTACAGAATGTCATCAACTCGATGGAAAATATGGTGGGTAGTGGGTAATTTTTAAGTTCATTTTACCACTCATAACTCTGACTTGCCTAGTTCCTATGCATCTTCTAGTTTCATTGAGGCATTACACGTTTTCTGTCACTTCTGAAACTTACATCAGTAAATAAGGTCCACCTTATGCAATTTCTTATGGTTTCATCCACTAGTTTCATTGTTGATTACCAACTGTATCTCAGCTTATTAGTCACTATTCCATGGACTCTGCTTAATGTTTTATGTTTAGCTTCAAGAAGCATTTCTTTAATACATGATGTTGGCCACATGCTTTCTTCTCTTCACTTTAGAACATGGATCCTACCTTTTTTGTCTTTTTAATGAGCTACTGTGGTATTAATTTTGGGGGTAATTACTTTCCCAATCTCATGGGTTAATAATCTAAACGGTCCTCTGGCATGTTTATTAGTTATTGATGTAGAATTTCCCTATTTTTGCAACATTTGCTTATTTAACTATCTCGTTTCATTATCCGTGCGTACTCTGTTTTCACGATTTATGAATCATGTATAATGCCACCTGCGAGAAGGGAGTGGGGTGTCTGGGATAGATTTCCCCTGCAGATCTGTTTTGTCTAGTGTTAGCCTATTCTGTTTGTATTCTGAATAGATGGTTGGTCAACTCGGCTTGTTGAGGCTGGTGTACTGATTATTTTCCTCATGCCGAAGTTGCAATAAGCTTCATTGTGGATGATGGCTTTTTCTTTGCATAAGAAAATTGCAGCAAATGCCTTTTGGTATAATGATGCAGCCACCTTGTTTATGTTAATTTAGCATTATCGACATTGCATTGTTGGGAGCCAAGGCTACTTTTCTGCTTTCTCTTTAACTGTCATAATCTAAAATACCATTTTGTGACAAAGTAATACTGTCTTTGTTTTTTTTCCTACTAAAGTCATCTTTTCAGCTAAAAAAATACTGTGCATGCGTTTCTGCAGGGATTGGCTTATCAGTTGATAGATGACGTACTTGATTTCACTGGCACATCAACTTCCCTGGGGAAGGGCTCCTTGTCTGACATTCGCCATGTACTCTTCCTGTCCTTTTTCTTTACTTGTTAAAATCTTGAATACTCAAATTTAAATACTGTTGATGCTGGGAATTCTGATTGTATTGTCCAATTATCATCAGTTCTCTGTTATTGTATGTATGTTGGCATGCAAACTACGTTACCATTAAGGAGTTTAGCTGACTCTTTGGTTTGGTATGACATATCCCCATATATTAACCTACAGCACTGATCTGCATGTGTATGGGTGAGATATTCCATAGCAACAATGACTCACCATCAACCATACAGATATCTTAATTTGCCATGCTCACTAAATGTTTATTAATGCGCTTACTTTGTGAGGATATGCTGTGCTGCCCTGTCCTCATTTCATTTTAATCCTGCAACAATCAAATTTACATGTTACTGAGGCAATAGGGATAGCCTCTGGGTTCCCTCCTCCATCGTCAAGTACCAGATGATTTACTGAAACGCTTTACAATGCTGGACAACAATTTTGTTCACTTCTTTGTTTTACAGCATTAACTGGTTGGCCTTTGAGGAAAGTAATGATATCGTTGGTTTTATGATTTGAAGGTGGACTTAGGTCAATTCTGAAAAAGTATTCATTTTTATTGGTTTCTGAACTTCAATTGAAAAATAAAGCTCTTGTTTAATCAGTCTGAGGAGTAAGAAATGCGGAGATGCAATAGAAGTGGAAGCAACTGTACTGAAATCGTTTATACTGTTTTATGCATCTGTGTTCTTGCAACTCTTGATTTTCAGTTTGATCTCTGTTCGGTGATAATCTAGTGTGGTGACCAGCTTAACAATGCCTCTCAAGTAACATGCTGAAAATATTTTAATTATTTTTCAGGGGATTATTACTGCTCCAATATTGTTTGCTATGGAGGAGTTTCCAGAGCTTCGGACTGTTGTTGATCAAGGATTTGACAATTCTGCCAATGTGGATCGTGTAAGATTTTTGTAAACTTAACCACACACTAAATTGGGATCATTCAATTAATTGTTCTCCGTCCCTCATAAACAATAAAAATTAAAAAAAAAAGGGTCAGTTCACATTGTCGATTTTCAGTCAACTTTATCTTGTATAATTTAGACACAAGTGAAATGCTTTCTTGTTTTACACATCCTTTTTTGGACTGGGGTAGCCCCACCTTCCCCCTCCCCCCCTCTCTCTCTCACAAAAAAAGGTTGACAGTAAAACTGAAACCACAGGCTCTAGATTACCTTGGAAAAAGTCAAGGAATTCAGAGAACTCGGGAGCTAGCGACAAAGCATGCTAACCTTGCCTCAGCTGCAATTGATTCTTTTCCAAAGAATGATGATGAGGATGTTCAAAAATCAAGGCGTGCACTTGTAGAATTAACACAAAGAGTCATCATGAGAACAAAGTAAAGAGTAAGTGATTAACTCTGGTTACAGACACAAGTAACAAGTGTAGGAAATTTTTTTGTCTTTCTCCACGAGGGACTAGGACCCCTAAATTGATTCTTTATTATTCCATATGTCGTTACAATATTATGCTTTCAATAAAAGTTGTGCTAAGCAAGACTATCTCTCTTTAAAGGGAGCCCGTTGTGGAGTTCAGGTTGTAAAGTGTGTAAATGAGAAGTACAAAATGTAAAAGATCTGCTGATAGATCCATGGGATGCTGAATTCATCACATTATGGTTACTGGGGTTGTTGTTTCTTCGTTTATTCTCTGATGTTGGGGTGAGTTCTAGACAATTGCTCGAGTTTTAATTGCCTATTTGGACTTTTTTGACTAATCCTAAAGACAAAGAGTTCCTTTTATAATAATACTTTTTAATTATTTCATTGTTCTTCGTTGATGACCTTTAATAACTTAGCTTTAAAAGGATTCTTGCTACAGTGAAATTTAATAATAGGTTGCAGGATTCCTTTTTTCACGCGAAATAAAGTTGTTTTTCTCATCATCTTTATAATAGGATTATGCGAAGTTTCATCATTAAGTTAAATCAGTAACACATTATAGTGTGTAGGATAACATTTTTCATGGTAAAGATTTTGTTGAACTATTAAAATAGATCACTTACATTTATCCAACTTATAGAGTTAAGCTTTTCCCGATATAAACACAAACTCTTGACAGCAGCCTTTTTCACACTAAATTATTGAACCCAGAGCTTAATTTTTTTTTCAGTCATCATTCTCCCGAAGAAGAATAAATTGAAGTTTTCACGTAGTTTTTCAATTTCTCCAATCCATAAAATTCTCTAAAGACAGTTATCGACGTTATTGCCATTTTGTGATGCATGTGCAGTGCTGGACCTTGTCTGCTGAGGTTCTTTTATAATATCATGTAATGTCGGATGTGGTTTTTGCGTAAAACGAAATAGCTGGAAATGCCTGCTAGTGCTAGGTTCTGAAGTAAAAGCCTATCATTAACTTCTCAAGTAATCATGAACAAATGGAAAATCCTATAATAGTAGCCCGTCAATCAAGAAATTGATGAACACCAGAAAAGCAGTCATCAAAATTGAAACACTAGTAATCATTTCCTTTCTTAGATTTGTTTTCTTCTTGATTCAACAACTGAAAGAAACACAATGTCTAAAAATCAGAAGAGACTTCCTAGTATAATGGTTTCCCTGTTAAGCATTTACTACAACAGATAACACTCACTCACTCTTAAACTTAGGGAATATGACAATCACAATTATTTATGAATGTTGGATCCACGTGGATCCAACCACATAAATGATAATGATTGTTCGAGAACTAAAGTCCCTAGACCACACTCACAACACTGAATTCAGTTCAGAACAGTCCAGTACTTCGCTTGATGTCTCTCCTGCATATTCAGGCTGTAATTCGTGTTCAAATCGTCAGCAGTTCTTCAATGGCAGAAGACATGTCTCATGGGAGATAAATGCATCCCAGGCATCCTACAATAATAACACCACAGAGTCATATAAGTGACTGCGATCATAATTCTACTCTGCATGTCATCCATTGTCTACTGAAATTTACCACAGATCAACATTTATTGAAAACTCACCTGAAGAGCAGAAAAGACCTTCTCGGCAATGTGTTTCTCTGGGAATGTGGCACCCCTTTGTTGTAGCTTGTCAGGATGCAGGCACAACTGCGCTTTCTGATACACTTTCTTCACTTGTGAGCTTTCGATTATATTCATCAGAGGTATCGCGAGCCAGCCACTATTAGGCCATAGAATCTGAATGAGGCAACAGGGTTACTGTTATGCTTTGCACAATTCAAAGTTCAGTAACCCTCAAAAATAGTTATTGACGCTACTACATTAGATAGCAACTTCATCTCACATGATGCAGGGAAGATAATAGCAACCGGATGTCAGCTTCCTTGCCAGTTGACCACAACCTTATCTTTTCATCCAGTAATTGCATTTCCACTTGTATCTGTCATGATTTTACTGAACAAGTTAGTAGTTTTCATCAGGCGCAAAAAGTTTCGTCTGTCCCTAATTGATATGAGGCAGGTGATTTTTCATTTTAAATCAAAGTAGAGGCATTGGACCTAGAAATTCAAGAATTTGCAAAGTTGAACACAATTGAAAGAGCTTCATCATTAACACCGATTTAGCTTGCTATAGTCTGGTTGCAGCAACTTAATTCTTCAATGATCCAATGAAGATGGATAAAATAAAGATTCTGAAAAACAAATTTCCCAAATCCCCCAACAACGTTTAGGCAACTAACACTCAAAAATGATTTAGAACTCGGTACCTTGCTCGTTTCTTCCTCTGCAGCCCATTCCTCCTGTTGTTCATCCTACAAAATGAGTGACAGACAAAGCAAATAACTAATTATGATGTGCCTTGAATCCAGAGAAATTATCTCACATTGTCATAGAGACAGTAGAAATCACATGCTAATCCACAACAATCTGCATATTTTAGTGTAATAATCCGAGTTTATGTTACAAATAATACCACTGATTGAAAGCTATCTGTGTGCCCTTCTGAAAGCTGAAGCCCATTTACCAGTTCTGCATAGTTTCAACCAATATGACATTGTCAACATCACTATCATCACATAGAAAACAAGATACACAGGCTGAGCTTAAATAAACTTACTATCACATGGATAGAGAAAAAAAAAAAACTCACTTGAACCTACTGTTGGTTTCTCTTCTGAACAGTGTGTTTGAAACTTCTCTTTCGCCCATGCAATTGCTTCATCGACACCATTTGATTCACATATCCATTCCCTGTTATCAGAATTGATCTCTATAACATAGGAGCTCATGGATTCATCTTCTTCTTGTTCTGCGGCGTCCTGTCCCAAAATCTCGTCCACAATTTCACAGGTTTTTATCTCACTGTCTGACTGGCAAACTGATGAAACTGCTGACGATGGTGAGTTGAATTGTAAATCATCTGCAGACACTCTGAAACTGCTGTTTGATATTGGTTCGAGACTCATGCTTTCAGGGGATGCATTTCTTCGACTCAATCGAAAAGGGTAGTTCCTCAAGTTATCAAGGAAGTCATCTTCAGAATTATAAATGGGCTGCCTGCCTGCAAACGGAGGCAACTTTTGTTGTCTTTGGTAATCGTCATGTCCCATTCTTGTGGAATTCCACCTAGACCTTACATTTATTGGCCTGAAAAATGGATCCAGATTACAGTATATACTTATCTGCACAATTGTCATGATTTTCAACATCTTGATTTCCAAGAGGTTGATAGTTGGAGAAAACATCAAGTTCTATATATATAAAAGAACTGTCAAGACATACAGCTCTATTGAATTTCATGTCAAAAGTGTCTATTCTGTTGTTTAATATACTTTATTTCCAGGTTGACACTTTATGCATCCGGACAGAAATCAGATAAAACCAAGGGTTTATACAAGGAAAAGATTAATCGGCACATCAGACAACTGATTAAAAACATTCTCGACCAAACAAACACCAACAGTTGCAGTCAATATATTTAATTAAAGTCAAGAATCTTAAAAGATCAAACCAGACACACACACACCTGAGCTTCGAGGCAAACAAGGAAACATCATCGTAGCCGTCGTCGGAGATTGCCGGACGAAGA
This sequence comes from Paulownia fortunei, assembly GCA_019321725.1. Classification (NCBI taxonomy): domain Eukaryota; kingdom Viridiplantae; phylum Streptophyta; class Magnoliopsida; order Lamiales; family Paulowniaceae; genus Paulownia; species Paulownia fortunei. The sequence continues at coordinate 18,026,650 of CM033120.1, forward strand.
GGACTAAGCTCCTCCGAGCTCAGCGCCGACGACGAACTCGTCTTTGACCTTGATCTTGACCTCAACATCCTCTCATCATCCCACCCAAAAATATCACTATAAAAACCACTACGCTGATCACGATCACAACTCCTCTGCTTCTCCAACGGAATCCTGAACTGCGGCAAGTTCCGGCCACTCCTCCCAACCGCTGGCGCCGCCTTATCCGGCTGCCTGAAGATATCCTCGTAGAAGAAACCCGTGGATGATGATGATCTCGGGAAGTTGGTGGAGAACTGGCGAGAGAGAATTGTGCGAGGGGCCCCACCAAAAACGTCGGTGAAGTCTTCAGGGTTCAAAGGGTCGTCGGAGATGGGTTTTCTGAGGTGGGATGCGGTGTAATCGGTGGATCGCCGGGGAGGGTAGTTTGACAACTTGGGTGTGGGCATTCCCATTCTCATTCTCCAAGACTCGTCCATTTTCTTGATTTCCCGGCGAGTGTTGAGTTGCCGGCGAGAGTAGTGATTATTTAGTATAATGGCAGGCGCCGGTGCATGCGTTTATGTTGTGGGACTCAATATCTCTATATAGCTTTTGAGTGGATTTTTGTTTTTCCCTTTGGTTTCTACTATTTTCTTACTTTATTTGTGGTCTGTCACTGCATTGAAAATTCAAAGCCATGATGGCGTTCCTTCGTCTTTCGGTAGACATACACATATATATGTATAATTTCCCGGTGATTATTGAGATATGGCATCTAAGGTATCATCCCTGCTTACCTGGAAAGCTGATTTATGTTGATTTACCCACACTAATCACTATTATGAATTCCATTTTTTCTTTTCATTTTATATTTCATTAAATTTAATTTACAATAAATTTTAATACTTTAGCAATTATTTTAAATTATAAATAAAAACAAATGCATATTTTTTTCTATTATTTATTTTCTCTTTTTCTTCAATTTATACTTGACATATGTTTACAAATTATAAAATAAAAATATAAACTTAAATAAAAAATTCAAAATGATCACCTCCGCCTTCTCTTGGTTTAAATTCAATATTGATGGCTCATCTCAAGGTAATCCAAGAATGACTGGCATGGGAGGAATTACAGGAGATGAAAAAGATGCTTACATTTATGCATTTTCAATAACAAAATGGTTTCACTACTAACAATGGTAAGCATTTTGCACTTGTTAATTATTGATTATAAGTTTAAATCATTTGTATGGGAGTTGAGAATTAATTAATATTTTAAAAATGTTTGATAAATTAATTAAATATTAAAAAGTTATTTATTGTATCATAATATCTCTTTCTTATCAATTGTTTTTGGCACTCTTCTGCCCGATTCATGGAGAATGTCGACTAAGAAGGAGCATATTGTCAAATATTGTCAAAGGGAATTAAACATGGCAGCAGACGTTTTCGCTAAGTATAATGCCATTAATCATTCTAGTTTAACTATTTATAATCATTGTGCATTATTTTTATAAACATATTTCTTATCAAGACTTACATAATGTGGTCACTAAAGTGACTTCAATTCCCTCTTAACACTTATATTTTGATTTAAGTAAATAGTATTTGAATGACTTGATTTACAGACTCCAAATCAGCTTAGATAGTTATTTCCATTTAAAAGTTCTTTTCATAGTTTTTTTTTTTATTTATGAATATTGATCTGAAAGTTCTTTACACCAACTTTATTAATGAGCACCGATATATGATTAGTTGTTATAATTAAATAAGTATTATTATATCAATGTATTAATATATTCAATCATTTCTGAAAAGAATGCTTAGAAGGAAAGAAATATCATCTTTTTTTTATTTTTATTTTTGTGAACAGCGAAAAAATATCATTTGATGAAATATATAAAATTGAAGTAAGAAATGAGGAGCCGAAGAGCTGGCGGGCAGGAGTTTAGGTGGAGGGCCAATTGGGGCACATGGCAACTTGGGAATGCTTCTTTTATTTTGCCCCCTCTTCAGTTCTATCCTTTTCCTCTTTTTCTCCTTTTCTCTTTTTTGTCGAGCAGTAGAATGTAGATGGAGACCTCTAATAATAATTAATAAAAAAACAAAAAACAAAACAAGAAGAGAAAAAGTATACTAGAAAGGAGTATCAATATAACAATGTTTTTTTTCTGAAAACTTTCTTGTTACTTTTGTTCCTAATGAATGATGGCAAATGGGCCAATCAGATTTGTCCAAGTAATAAAGATCGATGTCAGAAATTCTATAATTCAAAAGATATTTTTGATTTTGAATTTACCTATTGTACGTAAGTATTTATCTATTTTGTTGTTCTTTATTCTTTTTAAAATGCATGATTCGATTTGGAGTCTGCTCTTAATTAGACTTTAATAGTACTCCGTTAGTCTTGTTGGTTTAAAGCTATTGATAAATAGATAAATATAATTGAACATTTTTCTAAAAAAATGAAAAAAGAAAGTAAGAATAGTGGTAAATGGGAATAAAAAATTATATTTGGGAAAGGACTATAGTTAACTAAAGTAGAAAAAGAAATAAAAAAAATTGGCTTTTTGGAGAAGGAGTGCTAGGTTAAATTCAAACACGAAAACTAATGAAGGTACCGACGGACATGGTGTTGGTTGTTTTGAAATCAACACTTGACCAGTCATGCCAAAAGACGAACATTTCGTAGTCGAAGGAAAACATGATATATGGGTCTAATTGCCCCACAGATCATCAACTAATCGAAAATTAATAGTTCCAAAATTATTAAACCAAAACAAAAAACAAAAAAGTACTCACAACTCAACCATCATGTCTGCCACAGTGACCCAAATTATTAGAAGATATATATATATATATATATATATATAGGGTTCTTGTCATGATTGATAATAGTAGCTCCATGTTAAATTTGAGTTTTTCTCTATTTTTTTATTTTTATTATTTTTGTTTTGGGACAAGGGAGAGCAATAACTTTAACGTTCAGAAAAAAATTTATTTTTTTTAGGATTATAAATAAAGAAATATATTTAATCATATAAAAAATAATTTTATTATTTTTAAAGAAAATTTTAATAAATTTACACGTAATATGTAGATTTAAAGAGCTGAGGGGAAGGCACTGCACCTCAGAATCTCCTCCCTCCGTCCCGAAGGGTGTTTAGATTCTTAGTACAAATTTTTTTAGAATAATTTGTTAGATTTTTTGCCTTGAATTTTTGTTCGAAGAAACTTAGGAGCTAAATCAATATTTCGTTGAAGTATAAGTTAACTATAATAATAAACTAAACCAGAAGCTTCAGCCCCACCAAAAAAATAATTAAAAAACAATATCTCTTTATTCAGAAATGCTTTATTTTTGTATTTGCACAAACACCAAAAGAACACTGTAAAATGGATTTTCGTCCAATTAGCAAATTAAGGGCATTTATAAATTAGATTAATTAATAATGACTTAGGTTAATATATTTCAAAAAATCATTAATAACATCAAGTCATATAACTATTTTAAAAGCAAATTTCACCATTTAATTAATAAAAATAGATGAAAAACAGTCATCAGATACAAGAGCCACGAGGAACAAGCAAAAGCCCAACTCATTTTTCACCAAGAAGTTGAACAAATTAATTGATATTTGATGGCAAAAGTATGAAAGAATTCTAATTAAAAATAAAAATAAAAATGAAGTTTAATGGCCATAACCAAAAAGAGGCAGGTGAGGGAAAGGATGGTTGACACCTCTTCAGGAGCAAATGCATGCTGTATTGCTTCACTGAAATTTAGCTTTATGGAATGAATCCCTTCTCTCTCACACTCTCTTCTCTCAATTTTTATTTTTTTTCCTTTTCTTGTCATCTTTGCTTTAAAAACAAAGATAATCATTAATTTTCAAAAGCAAATATCATTAAATAAAAGAGGTGTTTGCCTTTTCTCCATTTCCGTGGGGGTGTGGTGAGGGGGGTTGAAGGAACAGGCTTTTAAAGAATTGATGCACTTCATTTTCTGTGCAGTGTGGCCCAAAATTCAGAGATTGTTTCACAATTTCAGATCAAGTACAATTTATAAATGAAACATAGTTTAAAGTTAGTTGTTTTGCGTATGAATTGGTCCTGAGTAGAAGAATAACAAAAAATTCAGATCAAATAATTTTATTTATTATGTGAATTTTTTGTGAATTTGTTTTTTAATTTTTAATCTTTAATCTATCTCCAATCCAAAAAAATATCAAGGAATGTTGCGTTTCCCAGCATGGATGTTTAAGTCGAAAATTGATCCTATAAATTTATCAAACTATCAAAATAATTTTGAATGATTTAAATGTAAAAAAAAAGATATTTCATTTTATGAAGGAGAAGATTTATGTATATTGTAGATGGGGAAGCCCTTATCAAATTAGGATATCAAATTTCATAAAATATTGTCTTTCTAATATTATACATTTAGAAACTCATCTAATTGTTGTCCTAAAACTGTTCGTATCCACATCAAGGACCAACTTGATATCACTTGATTCAGCTTATTCATGAATGAATCAATTCGGCTTAACATCTTTTATGCTTAATCACTTGGGACGAAATATGATAGTATTATGCATTATGAGAGCGAGTTATTTTCATGATGGTTGAACTGCAATTTATCTGGCAGGGAATTCTAACAATCAACCAACTCTTTTCAGTTATGATCTCTCCTTGGTTGAACTCATATTCAATGGTCTTGGAGGGGTTAATAAACTCAATTCTTATCTACTAAGTAAATCATTTCTAAGCTCCTCTCATTTTAGTGTACACTTATTCAACTCTTCACAGGGTTTGTAATCAACAAGGCATCAGTGGGTCGGGGCTCAATCCGTTTGATCATCAAGGAGTTTGAGCAAATCCATAACCAATCAGGTCATCTGTGGGTTGAGCTTAACCCGAGTTATTACCAAGAAGCTCGGCCTAATTCCACAAGTCCTTATTAACCACAGCTCACCACCCATAATCATATGGGAAAAGCAAAGACTGTTTATATATACCTATGCCAAGTAGTGCACTTGAATTTTATTTTATATTCAAGACTCGTGATTGCACAAGGGGAATTTTATACTTGCAGCTTGGCAAGTGACTTTTTTAGACTTATAAAACTCAAATGAAATTACTTGCAGCTTACCGAGTGCCTTTTTTAGATTTATAAGGCTCAAGTAGAATTTTATACTTGTAACTCCACAAGTACCTTGTTAGGAACTTGAAAGGCTCGAGTATAACTTTTTTTTATTCAATAATGAAACATTATCATGTCCAGAATTCATGTAAGAGAAAATTACTTCAAATAAAAAATCAGGGGCAGTTGTTTGGGGATAATACTTACTGGTTTTTAGTATTTTGAGTCGGGACTCCCTTTTCTCATTCTCCTCAGTCAAACTTAATATCTTAGTATATTATTGTATATTTTAAATAATTTTTTTTAAATTGTTGTTTTAAAACAATTCATATCCATATTTTAGTTTAATATGAGCCTACTTGGTTTAGCCCATTTATAAGTGAATCTGATCAGAGCCGATATTTTATAACCCTAATCATTTGATACGAAAATATGGGGTATCATCCCGATTCTATATATATATATGTGTGCACTAAGAAAATAGAGAGAACCACAATATTCAAAGTTTTTTTCAATAACACCCTACTTGAAACTTAACAAGAACTAAGTTCGATTTACCCAGGCCTCTAATGAGCATTAGAAGAAGACATGCCGGCATTTGGATGAATGTATTGAACACATAATGCTCACAAAAGTGAGTCAGAGAGGGAAAACTGAGCAGAAGAAATGCATTTGAACCTACCTGAATTAAGTCTGCTTGGCTCCCATCATAAACACGACAACTATTGCTATAATAATACATCAACAGTTCCACTCTAAATCACTGGTAATCACAAAATATGTACTCGAATTTCAACCTCTATTAACTGAAATTTTTTATCCATCCATATATGTGATTGTCAGACCAGATTTTATCACTCACTTCGAGCAAACAAATCAGTAGGTTAGCTTCTAAGTTGCACTATACCATGTTACCGCTGTCGGATGAACTAATAATTCGGAAAGCATATGTGGCATATTGCTATGTTTTAATGAAAAGTACAGCATTCATATCCAAAATCCTGGCGAAAAAAAAAAGCCAGGTGAACCGGCACAGTGGTTGAGAGACAAATCCCATCTGCGGAATAACCAAAACATGACCAAAAACTATGGACATCTGGCGGCAGACCTGCAAACTTTGTGATGTAAGATAAATAGCAATTACATGATTTGAAAAGTTTGAGAGATATTCATGCCACTGAATTATTTCAGACCGCATGTTAATGAATCCCTATCATTCACATCAGACAATTACATTTGCTAATGTGGAAGTTAATGAATGAGATGTTAGAAAACACATTCACATGAATTCTTTGCAAGAAAAAGTATCCTATATGTATCTATGAATAGCGGACGTTCTCTCGACAAATGGTGTCATATCTTTGACGAAAAATTATCTCCACATTTAAATTCAAGCCACAAATCACTTGTGGTTGAAAATGGACCAATCTGAAGAACATTATTTGACCTTTCCAGCAGGAGGAATCTATGTCCTTTCCATCTCTCTCTTTAGCAACCAAGAACACTATCTGCATATTTTTGGAGCACAAGAAGATTATCACTCACTTTCAACATGACACTAAGCAGCTGTTGATTTTTTCTAACAGATGCCATGCATTTCACAAACTAAAACAGATAAATTCAAGCCACTAGTATTATATGCATTCTGGGATATCTATCACATGCTTTGGAAGTTAAAAGCAGCAATTCAAGGAGCAATTTACGGTGAAGTGAGGGAGGGGGTCTTGGAGGTACAGCCGCCCCCCACCACGTCTATTTAAGTCTACATATTCTATATAAAGTTATTTAAGTTTAAAATTTTGCACCCCTAAAAATGATAAAATTATCCTTTATATGATTGAAAGTGTTGAGACAGGAGAAACAATTACATAAATCATCTAACCATCAGTGTCTCTATTGTGACCCAATTCTTGTACGTATATTGTGGTTCAAGAAATCTAGAAGGGTCTTGCATTCCAGTCAAATTTTCCACAAAAGTATAACAAAATAAATTTTGTTATGAGAAGTCAACGAAGATTTTGATATTTTCCTATCAAAGTAATGCTTTTTCAAATTGTGTGTGATTTTTCTCTTCCAACTGCTTTGGGGTTTGAAAAGATTGGCAATTGGATGTGGGAATTTATAGCAATCAATTTGTAATATTAGACCATACAAAAATTTTGAAAACTGATGGACCCTGCTATATTACATCACGTGAAACTTACTGTTCTCTCATTGAGTTTATTGTTTGTTCCACACGCCATACATTAGAAAGATCTAAAATGGTCAAAGAGAGATCTTAATATTCTTTCTAGACAACAACGTAGTCAATATGAAAGACCCTTTGGGGTCTGTTCAACATTTTTTTTTTTCATTGTTTTTGGTCCCGAAAAGAAGCCAAACAAAGACTTAACCAAATTGCTATGACTGACTATATTCATGTTTGAACTTCAATCTCCCTACTTTCTAGAGTCCGAAAGTTCTAGCTTTTATATTTCTCTCCAATTTTAATTTCAACCTGATATACATACAGATAATTGTGAGAAAAAGCAGGAAATCAGAAGCAAAATATACAAGAAAAAACAGAAGAAAAGATATGGCATGTTATGTTCCTTTTAACAACAGGAATTTGGACGTAAGTTTTTTCTTATTCAGGCCAATAGTTGTCCATGCTGATGATCTTGTGGAGGCTCTAAAACAATTTTCCTCATACACTGAGAGCCTTGGATGTGTTCACAGTTCCATATTTAGAAGTATTCATGGGAACATGGTAAGAGACTCTTTGATTCTTGAGTAGGTAGTTCAAATCTAAGCTTACATGTACAAATTATTTTCTAGTTTCACATATACATGTGGTGATATATAGGTGTATCTCCCTTTCTTATAGTAATCATTTGGTCTTTCTGCAGATTATTTGGTATGGGGCATGGATGAAGAGGACTAATGAGAAGAAGCAAATGTTAATTGCTGCTCTTGTAAGTAGTATTTATACCGAATTTCCAACTCTTCCCTTCCACATATATAATTAAGCCCACATAATTCAATTTTCACTTGTCCTCAGCTTTCCATGTTAACAAATGTAGCAAACATGGCCATATTAACCGACCACAGCTTCTTCGATGCGTATGCTGGAGAATCAAGAGACTGCTCCCCGGCTGCAAAATTTTTCACTGGCGACATTGTTTCCCTGAGTTCAGCCACCCTTTCAGCCAATAGGTTGAATGAAAACAGTGTTTCTTATGCGTGCTTAGCAATATTCAAAGATCGGTTCCACAAGACGGATGGCGCGAGGGCTGGAGTTTGCTTTAAATCTCAAAGCATGCCAAGAATAGTTGGCCTTATTGTGTGGAAATCTCTCCAATTTTGCTACTCATACATCCTAACCTCGGATTATCGAAAGACACTTCTTCCCTATCTTGATGGTTTTGATCTCGATGTTAAGTACGATGTCTTTCGAGTTGTGTATGTCAGTGGAGACAATAATGTACTAAAACTCCAGTCCTCTCCTCAGCATAGGGTGCTGGAGAATGGACTGATTTCAAAGAGAGATGAAGCATCTTGACTGTCTGAGTATCATAATTATCTTATGCACATAAATATGGAGATACTAGAAAAAGAATATCTCATATACGTGTATCCTTAATTGTCTCATGAATTTATGTTGATAGGCAATCACAAGCTCCAACATCAACATTTTTTATCAAGCAATTCTCTAATCTAAGTTTAGATTAATTTTCTATCACATTTAAGACTATGGAGAATTAATGACTGATATTTTATAATTTACAATACCCACAATTTTTTTTTATTTCTTTTTTGTCCTCTCTTGATTAGGACAATCAATGGATCGAAGTCGATTCCAACCTTACAAACTCAGTTTGATAATTTTCAAAATCCAGCTTTACATAATTTCAGATTAAATCGAGTTCATACCAAAGGTTAGAGTTTGAGGTTAAATTCAAGGTCAGCGTCAGAGAAGATAGGTTTAGCACAAATTGAATTTCACCTCGTGCTAAATAGTATACATATTATTTGTACATAAATATTAATATATGAATTATAGAAAAAATAAATATCAGATATCATTATGTACAAAATTTACTCGTCAACATGAGAATTCCAAAAAACTCAAGGACACCATAAAAATTTTATATTAGAAAGAAAACTCTAAAGTCACCACGACAAGAAAATCGGAATGCATATTTGGCGATCCATTGGGTTTTATTTTGTTTGCTTGTATATATAATTGGTATTGATGAATTTAAGTTTAATGATTTTGTCATTTAGTAAGGATAGAATTTGGTTTTAAATATTTTGAAGTGTTTTAAGATTGTTAAATTTTTTATTTGATAATTTAAATTTATATTATTAATTGTAATTTAAAAAAAAGAACACGTTATACTCGTATTAATTTTAAATTAAACAGAGATCAATTAAGGAGATTGTGCTAGTGGAAACACTTCATGTGAATGTAGTTCCAACAGCTTTATATAATTTCAAATCAAGTCGAGCTTGAACTAAAATTACAACTTGAATTTAAATTCAGGCTAATAGGTAAGCTCGACTTCAATAAGATTTGATTTCGTACTAGATAATATTAATATTATTTGTACATATATATTTATGTATGAAGTATAGAAAAATAAATATAAAATATCACTATGTAAGTTATATAAGTTAGTCTATCTTCTCAATTTTAAGGATAATATAGAGAAATTAAATTAAAATATATAAAAAAAAAACTAAAGTCAACACGAAAAGAAAATTAGAGCGCATTATTAGTAATGCTTGGGTTTTATTTTGTTTGTTGCAAAGATAATTGACGCTCTGACGTAATGAATTAAATTTAGTGATTTTATGATTTTAACATGGATAGAATATGATTTAATTAATTTGAAATATTTAGAAATTGTTAAAAAAAATTATTTCGATATTTAGGTTTATATAATTAATTGAATCAAGTACTTAAAAAAAATGGGTAACTCGAGTTTTGCTCGAAACTCATATTAATTTTCAATTCAAGCTCAAATTTTGAATAAAAAAAAATGGGACAAATTCAAACTTTTAAAAAATGAGAAAATTCATATAATATCAAGCAGTTCTCGTTTCATTTGATCGACAACTCTACTCTTGACCAAGTGATAATGCATGAGAAAAAATAGCTTTTACCAAAACTGTCCATAGATTGGTAGAAGATTTACAAATGTAAAGGACGATAATAGAAATCATATGGAGTACAGTTTTTTGTTTGATGAAACTGATCACCTTTAACAATTATGACAGCTTTGGAATCTGTTAACGTACGGAAGTTTCCAAAGACACTGCAAACAACATCAAGTAGTACAGCAAAGTACTATACTATACTGTACGCTTAGCTGCAAATCCGTAATTTGAACTTGTCTGGAGTTCCAGAAAGCCCCTCAAACAACTTCTTATTTACATCATGATCCTTTATCTTCTTTGTATTTTCTCTCCCCCTTTTTTTTTTGTTCCGAAATAACCTCTACTCTTATTCTAAATTACTGTTTCATCCACAAGTTTAAAAAGTTCTGTTGGCCTCTTTGGTGCAAACTTCCTAAATTTTGAAGATGAATTTGTTAATGACTCTTCCACTTCGGCCTACATTGTCTATCTTGGTGGTAATGCGATTTTATGGCTTTCAAAGAAGCAAAAGTCCATTGCACTCTCATCCACGGAAGCGGAATATCGGGCTCTTCCATTTTGCGTTGCGGTTAAAAACTTAATGACTGAATTACAAACTCCGTGTTTATTAGCTCCTCAATTTTTTTGTGATAATATAGGTGCAACATATCTTTCTGTTAATCCTATATTTCACTCTCGGATGAAACATATCTCCATTAACTATCATTTTATCTGTTCATTTTGTCCTTGATCATGTTGGTCGAGGGTCCTTTACTATGGCTCACATCTCCTCCAAAGATCAGCTAGCCGATGCTCTTACTAAGTCCCTGCCTTCTGTCACATTTCAGCAATTACGTTCCAAAATCGATAATATCTTATGGAGCAATGTCTTGTGAGGGCGTGTTAATGACTCTTCGATATTGTAGGTATTATTCGTGGTGTACATACATTTGATATAAATTTATCATTGTAAATATCTTATTTTTATAAAATAGATATTTAGAGGGTGTTTGGAAACATATTTTAAATGAGTTTTTAGATATAAAAGTTCATTTGTAAAAAAAATTATGTATTTGGTAATTATTTTTAAATGAACTTTTAAAATAAGTCATTTTTCCAAAAATTCATTTTGGATAAATGCAAAATTATGATTTTTGAATTTTTTTTCTTGCACTTCCACTAAATGGGCGTTAAAATACATTTCTATCAAACATTTAACAATAATTATAAACATTTTAAAAAAAAAATTCATATTAAAAAAATTATTTTGTAAATGAACTTTTATTTCAAAAGTATTATCAAACATATACTTTAATTTTCATCCATACATATAGTGATACATGAATATTACCATCATATTTTTTATAAAATGGACCTCAGCATTATCCTCTAAATGAAAGTTCATTGAAATTATTGTGATCCAAGACTGGGAATACAGCTGGTTATGTTTGGCCATACACGACAATAGTAAAGGTATAATTAATAAAACTTATGGTCCTTAATTTTCACCAGTAATGCAATTTAACCTCCCTTGCAACGTGGAAATGATGATCAAAGAATGCACCATTAGTTCTCCTGCCTAAATTCCTGTTTATCTCATCGTAAAGTTGTAAGAAAATTGATTGTGGTCAAACATTGGACATTAGAGAAACCAAATTAGTGACATCGGGCCAGTGGAAACATTTCATGTGAATGTAGTTACAAAATCCAGAGCCCCACCCCCATCCACAAAACGATAAGAATAACCTGACCTTAGAAAAAAATGTTTTGGACTCATACTTCCAACCCCTTATTACCCATTAAAAAATATTAAAAAACAAAAAACAAAAAATAAAAATTAAAAAACAAAAGTCTTAGCCAAGTTGTAGAATTTTATTGGCCTTTCACATGCATGAACTTGTGTGTGTAACATACACTGATGGAGCCAAAACAGTTTTATAAAATTTTAAAATTAGTATAAATTTTACATATAAAATTATTAAATTTTAAAATTTTATAATTTTTAAAAAATTAAAAATACTTTTTTATTTACTGTTTTTTTTTTTAAATCATCCCATGTCCATTTTTTTTTCTCCTTTCTAGGCAATTGGATTTTGGTGACAACAATACACCAGCGAAATTTGTATTTAATTAATATTTTGAAAAATATCAGAATTAAGAATTAATGTAATCTGATTACGCCCCTGTGACCGTCATCTATTGTGTCTGTTGCAAAACAAAGTTTACCAGGCAATTCTCCACATTGGTTATCGTGATCACATGGGCTTAACTTTATGTAAGTTATCAATCATAGCATAAAAAGAATACAAATGGCAGCTAATTAATGCCCCAAAATTATATAGCATAAAAATAGATTTAATGCCTTCTGTTGCTAATATATAATTTTCTTATTATTTTCAAAGTTTTACTATATAATTGGTTTGTCCAATCTCAGAAAAGATTAGCTATAGCTATAGAGTAAATCTTGGGTTTGTCTATTTAGTGCATTCTTTTGGCCTTGTTTGGGTCTTTCACTAATAATGTTCTTCTTCAAGCCTTCAATGAACTTGTTAATGGAACCAGAAAATGTCACTCAAGGATTGATTTCTTGTGTTTAAATGATCTTGATAAATTCTCGGGAAGTGTTAGATTATAATTTACATGTGGATAATTTTGATTAGGGACGGATTGACCAAACTCAATATCGTCTTATCAAAAATTTTGGAGATTCGTACCTACCCTAATTCTAGACACAGGCCAATATTATTATTTTAAAATATAAAAAAAAAAATTTAAATAAATACGCTAAAACTTTTCTAAAATATTTTTTTATAAAAGATTATATAAATATATTAATAGATTTTTAAAATTTTAAAAAAATAAACAAGATAGAATAAATTTAAAAATAAAATTCAAAATCCGCCACACGAACTTGTGTGTAATAAAAAACCAGCTGAGTTTGGGATAATCTGGATTTGAAGCAACCCATTATTGTCCTTAGCTTTGAAAAAGAAAAATAAACATCCATTAATGGATCACCTTTTTGGAGTAGGGAGAGGGATTTTAGGATCTTTTTCATAGTGGATCAAAGTGTTGACCCCACTTTTGGGCCCAAGTATGAATTACTGATTTACCTTAAAAAAGATTAGTTATTGACCCATTTCTACAATATGATTCTTTTGGGGCTTTGTGCCACATACCTTAAAAAATATAGTCCGTCCTTCCTCTCAATTTAACTGATTAATTACTTTAAACAAGTTAATTTTATAAATGTGATGCTCCCTCTCTCCCAAATTTTATAGGATTCATTTTTCAAAATACCAATTTTTTTTCAAAAAATATGTTTCCACTTAAAGTAGGGATATATGACGATTAATTTTCAACCATAATTTTTATATTTAAAACTATAAAAATATTTCTACTTTTTAATGTTTATATACAATTTTATTTTGAGTTAAATTAAATACGTAATTTTGAAATGGAGAAGTATTATTTTTTAACATTACGAACAAAAAACAATTTTTACATGTTTAGTTTTAGGACATACGTCAAGTATTCAATGTAGGGGGGCTGTATAAATAATCGCCAATGGGAAAGGTCGCACTATTGAAATCAATACCCTTTTTATCATTCACTCACATTAATGGAGGGGCATTGATGGAATTAAGTGCAGATATAAGTAACTTTGACTGATTTTCCGTATAAAAATGACTATCATTACTAACTGCATCTTTGAAATAGTATGTTTCGAAGCACTTTTAAATAAAATCTATTTATAAAATAATTTTTTTAATATAAATTTTTAAAAAATATATATAAATATTATTAAATATTTGATAAAAATATATTTTAATTCTCATTTAATAGAAATATAAAAAAAAATAAAGATTATAATTTTGTACTTTTTCAAAATAAATTTTTAAAAATTTATTTAAAAATAATTATCAAATACATAATATTTTTATATCTAAAAATTCATTTGTAACGAATTTCAACTATTAAATTTTTCTTTAATTTAGCCAGCCTCAACCCCACCCCCACCCCTCCTTTTTGTTTTTAAGAATTTGGTGTTTTTTTTTTTTTTTTTTGTTTATACGAAAATGCAAATAAGACATACAATTATGAATGGTAGCAGGTTAATTATGAATGGCAGTAGGTTAGGTCTAAATTGAGTTTGTTTGGTGCGAAAATCAATCGCTTAAGGTTTTCAACGTTTCAAATTAAACTTACGTTCAGTTTGAAATATAATAGATAAACTCATTAAATCTACTAGACACACTTTATAATTTAAAAAATATATTTTTTAAATATAATATCATCTAAATATATATAATAAAATTTTAAAAAATAAACGAGTTAGGTCTAAATTAAGTCAGATTTGAAAATGATAAATTTAAGATTTAACTCAAATATATTTATGCTGTTGAGGGCGGTCTGAATTTTATCTGAAATCATCGATTGTTTTTTTTCATTTAATATATCTGCAAATTGTAAGCTTTAAACAGGTCTAGCGCGGATCATTAAATATTTTATTTTATATTTTATATTTATATACATATTAGAAATGAATAAATTAATTAACATAGAAAATATAATATTGGTGTAGACAATCAAACCGAACAACACCTTTAATTTGAAAATTTAGCATATTATTGTAAAAAATCTAACTATGCCTGTCTTCTTGCATTCATATACCTCTTCCGTTTGATTTCCAAAAGAAGGACGGCCTAGATTGATGCAATCAAGTTAAATAAGGACAACTTAGAACAGAGCATTGGTAAAAGGTTTAAAGTCATAATTGCACATTACAGCTTAGTTGTAATAATTGTTAAAGCAAGACAAACTCCACAGTTGCCCTTATTGAAGGGCCAATTAAATTGATTGGAGGCCTAACATTCTTTGTGATTTGATTGAATGCGATAGAAATCAACTTGACACAATGAATTTGCTAAAGTTTTTCCACATTACAGCTTCGTCCATTGCCAATGCCATATGGCATAGTTCAAAAGTAGTCTAGAGATTCTTTGCCCACTGATGACTGAAATATGTTTCCTTTTCTTGATTCATCCAATTTCTTTTTTTTTTTCTTCTTCTTTTTTTTTTTTAAAGTAACACTTATTGCAATTCAAGGAGTAATATGTGTATATGTTATTATCAATTTATATATAATTGACTAACCTTCATTAAAAAATAATATAAATATGACATGAAATTAAATCCGTATTAAGTTTCATATTACTATTTAAAATATTTGTTCACTATCTTCGATTTTTAGAAGACGTTTAATTCCTTTTTAGTGGTACAATATAGCCAAATAAGAAGTTTTAATTAGCTAAACAAACAAACAAAAAATAAATTAAAATAAAAAGAGAGAGAAAAGGAAAGATAGCATTTACACATGCTTGGCAGGGACTTGATTGAGCAAAACTAGACTTTTAAAGGCCAAAAAGGGAAAAGAGTTAAAAAAACTGAAAACGAAACTCATCGCCGATTAAAGGGTCAACAAATCGGTAAAAGATCGCCAACCTTTATTGAGAATGCCAAGTTTTGTCTCAGGCGTCAGATTACCAGAGCTTTGGCTTCTTCTTAACTAGCATGCTATCTTTCTCTCTCGACTTCTTTTAAAGATTTTGTGTGCGCGTAGACGCCGGAGAGAGAGAGAGGATATTATGGAGTACGAGAGGATACACAAAGTTCAGGTATAGTTTTCTTTTTAATGCCCCTAGTATGACTATGCATAGCTTGTTTTTACACATACATACATGCATTTGTCTTTTCCGTTGCTGAGAGCCCTTGTTTTCTGTTGCTATTTATCTAACATATAAGCGTTTGTTCTTTCTTGGAATTCAAAATGTTCTCTGATCTGAGTATACCAAATTGCTGGATTATTAGTTTTCTGATCATTGCCTTTCCCTTTAAATTATTTTTCAAAAAAAATGGAACTTCAAAGATTACTGCGATGGGCTCTATTCTACTGCTGCTTGGGAAAGTTCAAATCTTTGTGGGATTTCCTTTGGTGGGATGTGCTAGATTTTCTGAATTTGGGAAAAATAGCTTGAACATTTTTTTTTTTTTTTTTTTGTTTTAATGCAGACTGGTGTGATATCTCCAAGTAAGTTGAGGATGAAGCTTATAGGGTCACACCATCAGAAGAAAAAGGATGGATCAAATAGTAATTCTTCAAGAACATCTCCTTCTAAGCTTGAGGATTCAGAATTTGTCAAGAACTGCTTGTTGGCAGCCCAAAATGGAGAAGACGAAGGTTTCGTATTTTTGTCCCATTTCGATCTTTGCCTTGAATCACTAAATTAAATAGTGTTTTGTCTTTTTCAGTAATTTTAAATACTGTAGGACCAGACCAGATCAGCTGAGGCTTCAGCCTACTTTGAACTTTTTTTATTGGCTCATAAGTAATGGTTGATAGTTTCTGAAATGGTTACTAGACGGTGTGTTTTTAATTCTTAACAATAAATGAAATTATTTGCTTATAGGACTAATTGCAGATCTTTTAGTTTTCTCTGAGGAAAAATCTTACATGCAAGACTTAGTCACTGAGTTGGTTTTGGCAACTAAAATTGTAAAAGCCTTAGTGCTGATTTTAGACCCGTATCCTGTTTTTTCCAGCTTCCAGTTTAGAAGTTCCTCCAATTAAATGTGGCGATTCAATGTCTGAAGCAAGCCAAGGTGATGGAGATTTGTTGCAGTCAAAGGAGCTTGTACTAAGGGACAATGGGGATGCTGGGCGGTTTAGAATGCAGCTAGTTTCAAAGTGTGATGGCAGTAGTCTTAGTTCAGCGCACCCAGTTAGAACATGTGAAGATGAAAATCTTGATTATGATAGTACATCGAGCTTTGAGTTCCATAAAGGGGAGAGAACACTGCACCATTCTGTGACGAAACCCTTCTCAAGACCCATGCCTTCCAAATGGAATGATGCAGAGAAGTGGATTATGAGCAAGCAAAATGTGCAGTCCAATATCTCAAAGAAGACCAATATACAAAATCAAGTGAACCGGCCATCAACCTCAAATATGGTGAGAGTAGCTCCAGAGTCTACTAGTTCTGAGAATAAGCCATCTGTGAAGAGGGTTGATTTCTGTCAGCCTGCATCACACCCAGGATCGGGGAAGTTTGCTTTTGCTTCCCATGGAGCTGCACCAATCGCAGGCCAAGTAAATGAAGCTAATGGATTAATCAGTTTGTGCCCTGAAAGTAAGGATTTGACAGAGGTAGATGATACAGGTTTGCTTTGCACAAAGAGCGTGACAGAAGAAACCACAGGTGATTTAATGACTTGATGATACCTCCTTGATTAGGTTTTGTTTTCAGTTAGACAGAACTTTCTACATTAGGTTGAATTCCCCAAGGCTTTGCAAAATAAGAAAAAAGGAGTTTAAAGAGAATGAAGTGCCAAAATATGTTTACAACTTTTTTAGTCCTGCAATATTCTCTTAGGAAATCAAAGAACCTTCATTAAGCTCTTCAAATTTCAATCTATTTAATGCAGGACAAGGCTAAACTGGTCACTCAATTAGGTTGTGAATTTTATTATTGTTGACAAAGGCGTCTCTCTGTCATCAATGGATACCTGGTTAATCTTGGCCCTACACAATAACGTGATTCTCTGAATGGGGTGGAGAAGCTTTACATTTCGATAATTTTAGACATGCTGTATGACAGTTATTCTTAGATGATGTTGGTATATGCTACTGCTGTTTATTCTACGTTTATTTAGTGAATTGTTGAAGTGAAAATGTGTAATTAGAAAAGAAGAACAATATTCTGAACTTTCAGAAACTGCTTGCCTCATCATACAGGGATTCCTGCCATAAGATCAGTGTCAATGAGAGACATGGGAACAGAAATGACACCTATTCCAAGTCAAGAGCCTTCAAGGAGTGCTACCCCTGTAGGTGCAACAACCCCACTCCGCACCCCAACTTCTTCTGTACCATCCAGTCCTCGAAGAGGAGAGCCAGCACCCATACCAACAGAACACTCCATCAGTAATGCAGCACTACATTTAGCTGAAAATAGGGAAAAAGATTTTTCTGAGCAAGAGCTGAAGCACAAAACAAGAAGGGATATTGTAGCCCTTGGTGTACAACTTGGTAAGATGAATATTGCTGCTTGGGCAAGCAAGGATGAGAGAGAGAAAAGTATTTCTGGAAATGAACCCATGGACACAGACGAGCTTGAACAGGTTGAGTATGTAAAACGTGCAGCTGCATGGGAAGAAGCTGAGAAGTCTAAACATGCTGCCAGGTTCCTCCTAAAAGCTGATGCTGATTGTTCTGTTGTGACACTTATGAGCTAGTAATTGTGTTATTAAATGCGACTTCTGGCTGAATCAAATCATGCTTTCAGGTTCAAACGAGAAGAAATAAGAATTCAAGCATGGGAGAGTCAGCAGAAAGCAAAGCTTGAAGCAGAAATGAGGCAAATAGAGGTAGAAATCTCCTCATCTCCTATCTATGCATTCAGTATATGGTGCTACATCATGCTAGTGCAATTTTATCAAATGCGTCTAGACATCTTTGTTAGATGAAAGAAGCCCTTGTGCATGTTCATTCATTGCACATTAATTTGGCATGCCGACAAGTTGACCGGTAATCTCTAATCTTTTTACTGCAGCATCTTACGTCCTCAAATTCTACCTAATTCTCATATTTCCCACAGTCCTAATCCCAATACGATTGGTTCCATATTGCCAATCTAAACCCAATTCGACCCTATTCAGATGGATCGTCATTGCCAAATTGTGATCTTGTGGATCTCTTTGGTAACTAATATTATGGATGATATCCACATTACAAATTGTGAAGTTTGCCTAATATAATACCAATTATAGATTTTGCATGCATTCTTTGGTTATACCAAGCTCGCCATGACACGGTCATCTATTTTCTTGGTGCTATAATAAAATTAACAAAGAAGTTTTTATAGCTAACCTGAGGGGCAATTTACATGTATTGTTTTAATACAAATTTTAGTTGCTTAAGTGTGCTAACTGGTCAAGCTTTACTGTACAATCCTTTCTCCATCATGTGTGTGTATACCACCTTTTGCATAACAAAGAAAATCCACATGAAATGAAGATTTGTTCATGAATGCGAGTGAAAATTGGCTTTCAGGCCCAGATTGAGCAAATGAGAGCACAAGCTCAAGCAAAGATGGTAAAGAAAATAGCATTGGCAAGGCAAAAATCAGAGGAAAAGCGGGCTGCAGCTGAAGCTAGAAAAAATCGGCAGGCTGAAAAAACTGCCGTGCAAGCAGAGTACATTCGCCAGACGGGTCGTATTCCATCAACTTATTTTACCTGCTGTGGTTGGTCTTAATTGAAACCAAGCAGTTGCAAAGATACAGAAACGAATTACCTGTAAGGCCAACTACGATTCTAAGCAGAACATGCAGAAATGGGCTCCAATGAAATAGTTCTTCTACCATTGCAGGAGTACTGTATGCTATCCATCTCTGTATCAATTGATAACCAAGAAATTCAAGCCTTTGGTTGGGAGTGCAATTATGCAATTCACCTTCTGCACAATAGTATACACCCTGTAGAGTTGGATAAAATGAATACTCTTTTGTGTCATATATTCAGTGCAGTACAAACTTTGTTCAATGTTGTTTTGATGTTTCTAATTGCTCAAAGCAGTTTCATGTTGAGCGAATAAGATCATTCTCTTGCCTCCCTGCCTTGATCATGGTCTGCAGCCAGAAAACTGTGGTAAGTTTACATTGTTCCTTGGTGAGAAATCAGCTCCAGATTCTAACAAGGAAAAAGAAAAGGGCTTTCGTTTATGAAATTTGAATATTGTGTTGTGTTTAAAAATTCGCCTAGATAGCCGTGTTCTTGGATTCTAGTATCTCTATTACATCCAAAATCAATGTAGAAACAACCCAGTCAAGGTCCATTAGGCATCGGAGCGACTAAAACAAATATATTTCATCGGGGCCAGCCCAAATTGTGAAGGGGCCTAACCCACGGTCAAATTTTTGGACCCTTTAAAAATACTCGTCCTGATAATCTCCCATTAAAATCACTTTTAAAACTTTAAAAAAGGTTGGATTTCCTTTGGTATTCTACTACCAAGGAAAAGGCTTCACAAAATTTCCATTTGACAGCCACAAAAACATCCAGAATTTAAGAGCCAAAACCAAGAAAAGCACCAACTTTACAGTGCACTGCAGACACCACATTGATACGTAAAACAAGGGAAACACTCATCTGGTGGTGGGCAGGCCATGGGGCCAATCAAACACTATGGCTGTGCCTTTTTTTCTGCAAAAGGGAAAACAAAACCCCCACTGATGTTAGAAAGGCACGTCATAATTGTCTGAATAATATCTACCCTTCTGTTGATTGGTGATGTTATTGTTGGCCTGCACTATCACCAGCAGAATCCTAGGCTAGGGATAAGGGCAGAGAAGAACAGGACATTTGATCCCGAGTCATTGAAAGTTTATAGCTGGATTCAGCACCTCACAAGATATAAAGAACTTAAATTCCATCACCACAAGGCTATTTTGCATATGCAAGGTCTGCTGTTACTTTTATTTTTCTGCGCTGAAAAATGTGAAAAATGCATGCTAGGGAAATGCCCAGGATAGCGTTCCCTCACTGTTTCACTGCTATCCATTGTATTATTACTACGAGGGATGGTATTTTTCGCCCGGTTCATTCAAGAATTTCATGGCAGAACTGAGTTCATGGTTACTTTAATGTGATGCTGTGAACAAAAAGCTCAAGGAATCAGCTTTAGTTCTCACGGCAAACCTCCCACAGTCGAACCATTCAATTAGGGTAACATAACATGGGCATTTAGAGTCGGTGGAAACCAAACAAGTATGAGAGATTAAGTGCTAAGTGCATTGAAGGACAGTATGCTAACAATATCAGCTTTAAATATAGAGAAAAAGAACTCATCAGAGATCTCAAGATTCCTGCAGGTAAATAGACCAAATATGCAAATGATTGACCAGGAATACATTTATCATTGTTCTCTCTTTTTCAAAATTTCTAGATCTTTGAATGGATTGACAATAAAAACTACAGAAATTTTGCAGATACTAGTACCCTACCAATCTGGGTTGTTGCATTTCAAGGCAGAGAAGCAAGGGAGGATATGCTAACATAATTACAGTAATATAGTTTCTATGTAAGGCTTAAATTAGAAGACAGGATTTTCTTCCTTCTAGAGTAGGAAGCAACGCTAATATTACAAGCAGAAACATGGGACGGTAAAATTGTTTTAGAAATCAAGAGTCCCAACAGATGGGATCCCAGCACTAATATTCCTGGCCTCCTGTCGGCTCACATAGCCATCACAACTACCATTTGGCCTCTGAACAGGAACAGAAGACAGAAGCTCCAGCCCTCGTTTTCCCATCTCCTGAACCTCTTGAGGCGACAGTATCTTGATACACCACACGCTGTTTACAAACTCCCTGGAAGATGATAAGAGGCGTAATATATGCATCAGACAAACAAACAGCACCGAAATTTTTTTCCAACCTTATCTTTTTTTAAAAAAAATTAAACCAAGTACCTTCACTCTGAATCAAGGTATACTGTTCATTCAACAAGATTAAAGAAAGGGAAGCGGTGATAAAGCATTTGATCCCAACATTGATGCAAGAAAAATGTCATATACACGAGCATAGGTGCTCTCAACCTGAATGAGATTCTAGTATTGGAGCAGCAGACCAGATAAATAATGCAAGTTTCACATCCTGTAGACAAGTGACGTTCTTTCCATCATATGAAGGGTGGCAACGACATGATCTATGCATACGGTAGGAACACCACAAGCAATTGTTGTATGGGTGGTTATCGAAAAAAACAGATGAGAAACGAACACTTTGATCCATTCCATGCCAGGTTGTGGTCAATGTTTGGATGCAAATAAATTTGTGTTGCGAGGGAGCCATCTAATCCTATGCTTTAACTCTATGAATTGTTAATCAAGTCATTTCATTTAGCAAGTAGAAACACCAAATAAAGTTGGCAGTTGGGATATTAGCGACCCTTTTACTAATACAGAGTTTGTATCGAAACTCCACTGGTGATGAGGAAATGCAGCTGAACACATCTGGTCGTATTGATACCATGCAGACATAACTTATTATGATGAACATACAAGTGAAATGGAAACTTACGGCCAAGGGTCGTCGCCAAGAAGAAGAACATCATTTTCTCGATCCACAAATACAAGCTGCCAGCCTGATCTCAAGGGGTCCTCCAATTGGCCTTCAAGGCCAAACATCTGTGCAAGCTCACTCCGCAGCTCATGGTAGCTGCTAAATTTGGTAATATCAAGTGACCTTCCAAAGGACCCTGACTTGTAAACCTGTCAATGTCAGCAATACACATTAAGGAATGGCATATAATTCCCCTGCACATTAGAACGTGCTTAAGTGTGATGACACACACATTACGCATACAAAAACAAAATGCAACCAATTCTCTCCAACAATCAAAATAACCTTCCAGTGCAAGGATGACTTCAATCTAGATGGTGTGTAGGGAGAGGAGGGTTCGAGTTGGGTAACATAAATTTGAATGTCCAGCAATCAATCCAAAATAGCACTATTTACATAGGTTAACATTATTGTGGCAACTTACCTTAACAAAGGTATTGTTGGATGGATTTGCATGCTCCACCTTTTCCAAAGACTGCAGGAAACCTGACTCCTCGATACAGCTGTCTGAAGTAACTGTGGGTTTGAGTGAATGATCAGCACCAGGGCTACTCATGTAGCTAGAAGAGCCAAAGGCTCTAGTGGCATTATCACTATCGCTACTGATTCCTTTAAAGTTTGAGATTCCACTCTGCATAAGAAGGGAGGAGGAATCTATATTAACCCCAAACAGAAAGTGGTTTTGGGGATCATTACTTCCTTGCTCTATCAAGAACTCCCTACCAGGAAATGGGGGCAAAGAAACAGGATTTTGGGTTACATTTGGTCTTGATGGTCCCAAATGATCTATCTGGGGTGACATTCCTTGTGACACACAACCAGAAAGAAGAGGATCAAGAGCAACCCGCTTTATCGGCCAGCCACTTGAAGATAATAAGTTGTTGGATCTAGGCCTATTGAGAGGGCTGGATGCCTCGCCCTGGGTGACTGAACCCAATAAACCGTGTAAAGGAGAATTAATATTGCCATGGACAGGTTTGACAGTTGATTCTGAAAAGTTTTGATGCATGGAAGATATGGACTGCAGAGATTGAGAGTGGTCTTGGGAGTTTGAAGACAACCGAGACAGGATGGGTGCAACAGTTGAAACCTGCAGAGGATCAGTAACATGCTGTTGTTGCTGCAGCAGAGTAGATTGCTGTTGTTGATGCTGCTGTGGGAGCGGGAGCTGTACATTATTGAATGAGTTTTGATGGTGCAGTTTCTGCTGAAGAAAGTTAACATGTGATTGTGATTGTGGTGGTGCTTGAGACTGCCTTCCTGGAAGACTTTGAAGAAAAGAAGCTGGTGACTGAGACTGCTGTAATATCTGAGGCTGAACCAAACCAGCAGGCATGCTGCCAACAGCTTGGGGTTGCTGGAATTGCATGATTGATGAAAGGATCTGTTCAGAAGGGTGTGCAACCCTCATCTCCTGAAGAGGAGTAGCACCCATAGCTTGGTAAATGTCATTTTGCATGCCAAGCACTGAAGCATCAAGCCTAGGCTGCATCCAGGGTGTGACCCCCATTCCTTGAAAGTTCAGAGATTGCATTACCCGGTCCTCAACACCACCACGGAGCCACATGAGGGGAGAATTCAATCCCATGTCATCATTCTTCATCCCTATATGCAACAAAAGATACAGATTAGTGTCAAACTATCAGGATATCAGATATATCTGACATTACCGTTCCATGGCATGTGTAGCATTGGCTGCAAAAAGGGAAGATATGAAAAGGTGAAAAAGGTCGTAAAAAAAACACTTATTTTCCAGAATCAACAGTCTCTCTCTCTCTCTCTCTCTCTCTCTCTCTCTCTCTCTCTCTCTCTCTCTCTCTTGAAGGGGCGGTGGCTCAGTGAGGATGTTGCAGGACCAAGATCAAATACACTCTTTGTAGAAAAAACAACTGGACTCATACCAGTGAAGGAAGTGAGACCTGGTGGCCATGGTCGCTTCAGTCTCAGAGGAAATGGTGATGGATACATGGGGAACGTTGTTAAAGGCTCAATTTCCCACAGAGACACTCTTGGCTGCCTCTCACCAGCTGTAGATTCGTCCCAGCCAACCTGCAACAAACCGTGAACATTCAACATATGTTGAACATTAGTAGAGGCAGACATAGAACAAACCCACAGGGTACGTAAAACAAGAAGCACTAGAAAACAAATTTATGTAGTTTGATTCATGAAATCTACGTCCACTGACAAATACGATGAATCCCATTGTAAATTGTAAATGATTACAGAGATTTCTTTCGAGTCTCACCTGAATCATCATTACACCTTATCTCCTTGTTCAGGAGTCTCCCTTCCTATTCATTTATGACTCAAGACAAATTTAACCAACTACAACATCTATAAATACCACCAAGTTCTGTTCACTCCTAATAGGAGGATCCAAGGATCATTATAGTGGGGTATCTGTCCCTACAAACTCATCATAGGCTTTGTGAGCCCAGTGGCCCAATCCTCAGCTTCAAGGCATAAAATCTATTCTTAACTCATTTAAAACCCATGTGAAACATAATTTGGGCCACTATACAGAACATCTCAAAAGCAGTCTCAATACAGTTTTTTAAGCAGGAGTGGTTAAATCCACATGCATATACCTAAATGCTATAAGAGTGAGTGGGAAACTTAGGACGTGAGACATACCTTAACTGAACGCCAGTGTGAATTTGGCCACCTAGCAGGATCAAAGTCGCATATGCCAGTTATTGTGCCCATGTAGCTGGAACCAAGCACTGTTCAGAAGCCTTATGGAAATATGTATCTCTTGACAAAAAAAATTAAATAATGACAAATGCATATATAAGCATCCATGCCCATAGAACCAAGAGCAGACATTACATTTGTCCAAACTAATTTTGTGATAGAGAATACAATGACCTTGACAACGCACATAGGTGCATTATTTGAAATCAATTGAACTACAGTGATGTGTCACTCGAGACTGATGGTAGTTCAAACAAGAACGAAAAAGAGAGAGAGAGCAGAAACCCACAATCAGAATTCCAGATATTAGAAAAATAGGAGGAAAACGGAAAAACCAATGATAAGCAAATAATAATTGCAAAGAAGTGTCAAACTTACCGACGAACACTAGAATCTTCTGTTTCAAACAGCATCCGGAAGCGCATACCGACAGACACTCGAGTGTGATATACTGCTTTTACATACTTGGCCAGAGGTATGACAAACTCAGAGGGGCTAGCCCTAAATGATAATTCTGTCAGTGGAAACAGGAAATGTCTGGATCAGACAAGAAGTGATCGTGCCAGAAGCATCATACCTGGGATTATAGAATATGGTGAAACGGCTGTTTGTTGAAGCTGCATGAGCAGCAGCAGCAAGAAGGCCCAGATGCATACTATCGCTAGATAAAACTGATGAAGGCATGACAGTTTGTGGCCGGATGGCACGTCGTATACCAAGAAGTAATTGATTCTTCTCATTCCTGGTTAATGCAAAAGAAAAGTGGTCAGGCGTAGATTTATTAACTGCAGCTATTCTCCAACAATAAGAACAAAAGCATTGGTATCGCCTCAATGCCCAACAAGTCTTGGAAACGGAAACTTAAAAAGGATGTCACCATATTCTAGATAAATTAATTGCCTACCATATGAAAAGGACTGAGTCACCAGCAACAAGTCTTTTTGCACTCACAAAAACACTCCAACCTGTTGTAAGAAGATGCCTCTTTGGCTGACCTGAGATAAGAGTTAAGTAAGAAATAATAAGAAGCTATACCGAGCAAATTCCATGGATTAAGTGCATATGCTCATGGAACTAAAAAAAAGGCCTACTACGAAGAATTACGAAAATAAAAGCTAAAAATATATTTGAGATTTTCTGAACATTAATAATTTTAGGCTCAAGAACAGCTAGCAGATTTTGCAGCTTCAAATGTTAATTCTCAAAGAAGATGGATATCTATCATGAGAATATAATCTAGCTTCCTTGCACAGAAGAGAAATCATATTTTGCTGCAGTACAATATCCCATCTCAAATGAAGGCCATGGATTTTGATATATAAAATAGACTCATGAACAAAAGATTGAATTACATATATCTACTATTTTTGTCCTCCATCCACCCCTTTTTTCCTGTAGTCAAGAACTCACCGCGAAATATATGTCTAAATTTCCACTCATTGTTATGCAGATCCCTAGAAATCAACTCTTGAGCTGGAGGTTGCTGGGAAAAGTCCTGTAGATGGGGATTATATAAGTCATGCATGCCATCCAAGATAATGTAAAGATAAAATCTGAATAGTTTCTACTTCATGACAGCCAAGGCAATTTACCAGTGGTGGAAACACTTTCTCAGCTGCACGTCGTGGCACTGAAAATCCACCATGAGTACTGGTGTCACTGGCCGTCAAAGTTTTGCAGAAGTAATTTGTTGGCTGTTTGCTGGGGACACCCAAATCTGCTGGAAGGAAGGAAACCTCCTTCTGCTCTTGCTGAAGAAGAGCCAACAAGGATAAAATGAAAGTAAAAAACAGACTGAGGAGAAGAGAAGGAAAACCTAATCAAGGTAGAGTGACATACTGGGCTCAATGGTTGCAAGGTCATTTGAGCATAAACCTCATCTGTCTCTATATCAGCCTGGTTAAACAAAAAAAATAAGCTTCTAGTACAAGGCAGTATATATAATTGTAATTGGAGCACAATAAAACTTGAAGACCGCTTACATGCATCGTCACATTATGAAGCTGGCAAATGAGTTGTGGAGGTAAGCTTGGGTAATTAGGTATCTGTGCATCGACTTCCTTGTTTGTAGATGCAGCAACCTGTGCAGAATGCATTGAGAAGCAATGAGCTTAAACACAATATCTGTTTCCAAGACATCTATGTCTTCATTTGTAATCCAGACTCCTGGACAAGATTTTAGTTTCAAATTTCAAGAACAAAAAAAATTACATTCTACATGGTAAATGGACTTGAATAATTGCAAATTATGGGAAGACAGAGAAACGGATACTCTTGAAGATGGAGAAGGAAAGACACCTTGTTTCTTCATGGATAATAACAGTAAGCAGAAAAATAAATTTGGTTCTGCTGAATAAGCTACATTTTGTATTTCTAAGCAAGAAAGAAACCTGCTCGCTGTGACCCTGAGGAAAATACACCACATGGCTTCCAATAGCAGGAAGTGAAACAAGAGGACCCGCACAGGCATGCCAAAGTTCAGAGTTTAGGCAGTTCTTCTCTCCAGCTAATCAAATTCCAGAAGGATTATTAGTTCTCAAACACTGCTAAAAAGAACTAGTTGCAGTTCTAAAATATAGTAGCTAAGATGAGTTCCATATGTATTTCTAAAAAGTAACAAGAACAGAAAGACGGACAAGAAATTATTAAAAGGATGACTTCTGGAAAAATATCGACTTTCTAATTCTACAAAGAAGGCGTAATTTTCAAATTCCCGAGCTAAATTGACAAAGTAAAAACAAATGAAGATGCCATATCAGCTCTAATTAGAAGAGCTCAAGTTCAATCTCTTTGTAGTGAAACTCAAGAACATCGCCAAAATGAGAAAAAGCAAGAAAGCAATTTTACCTTCAGGAGACTGCTGGTTTAAACCAGCAGAGAGTTTCATTTTGCAGATTCAAATAGTAAAGGTTGGAGCAGCACGAAAACAAGCAACAACTACAATATACCCCAATGATTCATCTCAAAATTCCCCAACCAATGGTTCACAAAAAGAAGTGCAGCTTCCTGTGACTCCTTTTTATCCCAAAGTAGCATAATACCAGCACTTTGTCACCTCAATAACCCACCGAAAATTCAATGCATGAAGTGACTTTACTTGCTGACCCCTCCCCTCCAACAATTCACCACCTGCGGGGTATGAAACTTGAAAGAAATTACAGAAGATAAAGCTTTCACATGAAGATAATCAGGGGATATTAGCCACAACTCCCTCCAAAAATGTTCAACCAAAACCTGTTCCACTACAAAAAACGAAAAAAAAATCAGTTTCATCAGCTCTGGATCTTCGACACCCAATGTCCCCAAATACAGAAATTTGCAAGCAATAAATTCATTAGCAAGTGCATCATCCAAACAGCCACCACATTTCAGCTCAGAACTTACAACAGTAAGCTCAAAATTACTTTTGTCTTAAAAGAGAGAGAGAGACGAGAGAGATGAGAGAGAAGAAAGCTTTAAACAGAAGAAAATTGCAACCAAAAAACCTTAAAGATCACAAATTGTCCAACCTCTACAGATCTCAATTTCACCCAACTGAACCAACAACCGCAAGGAAGTTAAAATCCAAAGCTTCCAGCACCAAGATTCTTCACAAAGCAAAAGTCCCACTACTAAAAACCGAAAAAAAATTTCGTAACAAAATTCAGGAAATTAAGCATATAATAAGCCCATTTTTGCCTCAACCCAAAAAGAATGATCTTCTGTACCAAGCTGAGAGTTTCACAGAAGACCACAAATCAACTCCACCGATGCATGCGCGTGCGCCTACCACTGAGCATATATGCATATATGTGTAGATACGATAAAGAAAAGGGCTTTCTTGATAAGAAGTGCTAGCAGTCTAAATTGTGGGAACTGAGACAGCACAGTGTTTGCTCTTCTTCTAACCACATTCTGCACAAAAATACTACCCTTTTGTAATATATATATGTATCTAACACTATACTACACTGTTGATGGAGTATAAAGTAATAAGTATAATAGGGGAGTTAGGATGTTTCTCTCTCTATATCTCAGTTTTCTCTCTCCTCTGCTCTGTTAAATCAATACAAGCTTTTTTCATTCTTCCAGATGTCAATTTTAATTTAAGAAATGGTAGATAGAGAAAGTGTGTCAAATTTTTTTCCAAGAGAGGATGTGGTGGGAGCTGCAATAATTAGAGCTTCAGGAGGCTTAAATTACTGTTGTGCCCTCACCACTTTTTATTGATTTTTTCTCTAGTGGGGCTGTGGGAAAATAAATGCCCAATTAAGTGGGCCTTACATGATAAATAGCAGGTTAGGACTAGTTAGCTACAATAGAATGGGCTGTATTACTATCATAAATGGGCCATTGCCAGCCCAACAAAGATTTACAATTAATGCTTATCATTCTTTTCTTCCTTCTCTTTTTTATTAATTTTCATTTTTTTTTTTTTTTTGTGGCAATTAAAAAGTATCCTGCATGAAGCTTGAGCTTGTGATGGTTTACTACTCCACATTCCACTCAAATAAATTTGTGTTTGCTGGCATTTAATTTTATAATGAAAACAAAAGTTTGTCTACTTTTCTCTACCTAATTTAAATAATTGTGTACTCACAAATTTCAAGAAAATCTCCAAACTTAGGGGCTATTTAAAATATTCAACAACGTATTTTTTTTTAATTAAGTATGATAATTTTTTTCAATATTTTTCTATTTATTTTCATTTCGAATCGATTGCACGGGAAAAATAAATAACCTCTCAAATATTTAAACCTAACATTGTTTAATCAAAATTAATTAATACTACAAAATCAAACATTCCCTTATTTATAAGCTTTGATACAAAGAGTCAACTAATGCGGCCACTTATTGTGACATGAAAATATACTACTTGTGCTGGGGCATCTTGGTTTGTTGGCTGATATTATTTCGATGTGACGTCGTATAATTGCTCATGCTAGAGCCTAGATGTACTTTTCTTTATTATATCTTCACTGCCCTGCATAATTGTCAGAAGCCAAACTTCGATGCACCCCTCAAATTAAAGTCATTATTTTGGATCATTAATTCAAATAAAAACGTCACGTGACCGCTGGGATTGTAAGTTATCTATTTCAATCACAATTAATGTTGGTGAAATAGTTAGATACATTATATAATATTATTTAACAACTAATTTAATAGATAAAAATAATCAACAATAAGTTGCTATTACAGCATAATAATCTGGGATGGAGCGAGGGGGACTGACAGGGAAAGTCACCCCCTCCTCAGTTGCACCGGAAGGGTAGTCAACTTACTCCTCAATTTTATATAATTTTAATTTATAATATATATATATATATATAAATAATTTTATTAATTTTAAATTTTTTCATTTTATAAATAATAAAATTACCTTTAATATGATTGATAATGTATTTTTTACCATTGGTCTCACAAAAAATATCAATCTTACCCCCAAATTTGAAATTTCTAACTCTATCCTGAAAATAATGCTCATAATTTTATATGAGATTCAAATCAAGATCTCATATCATTAAAATCTAATTTTTGCTTTGAGATATCACTAAGTAGCTTATCAATATGAATAATATGGGAGTGGCTTAAACTCTTAAGTGCTAGATTAAGTTTCAATTATGACATATTTTGTTAGTTAAAATTTATATTATATTTGTATAATATATATATGTATGAAAAATTTAAAAATACTTTTATTTCTTATACACATTTTGAAATATCGCGTAAAACTCTGTACTTTTAAAGTGAAATGATTAGTACACATATTATATTTATTCATATAATACTTGACAAATAATACTTTATTTTAATAAAAAAATATTAATATTTAAATATAATCTAAAAATTATTCAAAAGTTATTTACAAGTATTAATGAAATATTATATAAATAAAAATAATAACTCTAACAATTTATGAATATATTAATTATTAATAAATTATTATTTTTAAGTTGTGTCATAATTATAAATTAAATAATATAAAATAATTTTTATATAATTTTAAAATAAATACAAACACAATTCATATAACAATAATGACAAAATAAGACGTATTTTTGCTCCGAATAATTATTTTATATTCGTAGTTTATCCATACGTCTACGAATTCATATATTAATTATTTTTGTATTTTTTTATCAATTTTTTCACTATAATTTTTAGCAAATATTTATAATATAATCTTACGTATAACTAGAATAGGATGTTTGGTATTCATCACATTATTAGATAAATGTGGATCCTAAACTGTATTCCTTCAAGTTATTCAGTTATTGTCGATAACCTCTAATCTACCTGAGTGGCATTAAATTTAACAGCCATTTGAATTGAATTTTTCCCCCGGCTCATCTCACTGTTAGTTACACATGCACTGTTGGGATGTGTTTGGGAGGGCGAGGGATTGTTTTTTCATTTTCCGACCGATTCGTTAGTAATTGATTTATATCATATGTTAGCTATAGGGACGCAATAGTAATTTTCTTATACTAATTAAATAAAGAAAAAAAATAAGAAATACAGTATGAATAAACGATATAAGAAATAAGGGCATATTATTTAAATGTCCCAGCCTATTCCAAATTGCACGTGACATACAATATGTATAATTTATCTACTAACCTCAAGTTTTAACTATAATTATCCTTTAATTTTCCTTTATTCCTGATTTTTCGAGGCACCAAATTGACTTGAATATTAGAAAAGTTTAGGAAAAAATTCTCAACTCTTCTAATAAGTTATTCGTGTTGAAAATTGATATTTTTACAATCATTAATTATCATTGTAAAAGATTCACGGTTGCACTCATGACTCAATTTTTCATCCACGTCGATAACCCTAACCATAAAATAGGTCCACAGAGAACCATAAATGATTTGAATCAATATTTTTCAAATGAAAATAAGTAGTAGTAATGTACATTTCTCCAAATTTCATGTTCTTATTTGTTTTTGACTTAGGTTCTTATTTAATTTCATTTTTAATTTAATTGCCTAAACACGGTTAGTGGATACAGCCCACGTCTGAGGCAACTTTAGATGTTCAATGCACTTCAAATAAGTTGAATCCAAAAATCATATCTGGAAAGTAGAAAGATGGTATGTGATCTTCAAATGTACTTAGGTCATTTTCAAAATAAAAAAGAAACCAGAAAAATAGACACCATCCAAGAAATACTGTTCATAATAGTACACGTACAAGAAGACAGCCATACTGAATCTCCTTGTACGCGCAGGTCATCTTCAAAGGAAAGTTGTAGTACTGGGGTTCACAGAGGAAAATAAATAACAAGGTCACATCATTATCCAATTTGCTTTGCTTATGGACGTCATGTTTTTTGGAATTTCCTTTGAACTTTCTATCGCCTAATTGCATCTTGTGGAAATTAACAATTTCTCTTTGAAAATGACTTGGTTTTAACCGAAGGGTTTGGAGCTAAAAATATCAAATACTTCATTACTTCATTATCGAGTGTAATTCACCTTAATAATTGAGAAAAATTAACAATTTAAAATGAATACTAAAGATTATAAATTCACAATAACTTAAAATTGTCAAAAAAATATTCACACATATTTATCACTATGAATATAAAACCTTCAAATCCATAAATACTTCATTCCAAACACACCATCAATGTTCTCTGTAGCTTTTATTTTTTATTAAATCTATAAATTGCTATAGATTCTTGAATGAAGTGAGTATATTTCTCCAAGTTTCACCCAAAAACTTTGAATTAGAGGATGGGTTGGTGAAAGATTACTTGAACCCCTGTTGATTTGAGGATAATTCAGCATACTTAATTTTAAGTCGAGATAATATGAATTCAAATATTTTAAGTTCGATGCAACTAGAAACATTAACACACGTTAGGTTTGATGGAATAGTCCCCAACTAAAATCTTCTGCTACTTAAGTTATTTTAAGTATTGAGGTTGTAAGTAACTGAAAAGTGAAGTGAGTAAAAATGTTCTGATAATTATGCATCCGACATTTATATTTATTGGTTCACGTAGATCGTACATATTATAGCCCAAATATCGTGATCTGATTAATTTGTATATTTCATTAATCCATTTCATTAACGACAAAAAAATCAGATCGAGTCAGATCCCAAATAAAAGGACGCAAGTCTCTAAATATTTATGATATTTTGATAATATTTTAAGATGAGAAATACATTCATTACTTATAACAGAAAAGTGACAACAAACTAAAAATAATGCACTCAGTCTAACATCCACTACAAGTTTGCATGGATGATTGAAACTCTTATGTGCGGCATTTATTTCTTGAAAGGCAACCTGTCACCAAACAATAAAAGTGGACATAGACGAGGCCATTCCAGGATCTGTGGTATGTACAGAAAGCGTGTGGATATTAAGAAACCCATCTATACTACACTATGGACCAGCGATTGTAAAATCATGTCATATAGAAAGTGTCCCAATCATGAAATTGGTCACGGATTGGGACCTAATGGGATGGAACTCTTCTGTCTAAATTCAGAAAGGGAAACGGGTACGGATTTTTAGTACGGAATCCGTACTTGCAAAGATTATGGACCACGCCTTTTCTTTTTTTTTTTTTTGGTTTTTGTTTTCAGGCATCTTATCATTGTGTTGTTGCCGGTTGCACCGCCATTCTAAATACCCTGGTAATAATATTAATCCGTTCATCAAAATCATACAAATAATTTAGTCAGATATAGAATCATGAGAATTAAAAAAGCATATAAATTTTTATTTTTATATTGTTAATTTTAATTTCTCATCAAAAAGGTTGTGAAGGTTTTATTACTAGTGCTTAAAAATAAATTCATGGTGATTTTGAAAAGTGTGATTGAATCACTTGAATTTGCTCTCCAAATGAATAGGGATTTTTTTCTTTTAGTGGAAAACCGAAAAGAGAGTCCCGAAATTAGCTACATCTTTCTTAAATGAAAATTACTTCAGACCTATTTGTTTACATTTTCAAAACTATTTGAAACTACAAAAATATATTTTTATTTTATTTATTTTTATAAAAAATACAAATTATTTTTATTTTCAAAATTAATTTTCAAATCTATTCATATAACGCATTTTTCATGCAATTATCAAACTCATTTCAAACTTTAATCACATATTATGTTTTTTCATGAAGAAAACATCATAAATTAAATATATTTTTATTTTCAAATCTACATAATCTACATAAAAATATAATTATTTTAAATATATTTTTATTTTACATGAAAAATTAGTAAAAAAAATTTTAACCTTGAAATGTTGAAAATCTAATAATGAGTTTGAAAACAAAATCCAATGGAGACTTCTCTTTCCAGATTGCTATAAATTCATAAATGTGATCTTCTTGTAAAACTTTAAAATATAAAATGAGAAGTTTGTCCGTCAAAGTCCCAACAGCTATAAAAACATTCACCTTGGAATTTATTGCTGCTATAGAATGAGTGAGTCTCTCATTAAATTCACATCAATATATTAGTTAAATTGAAATGCACATTTAAATTCACATCTATATATTAGTTAAATTGAAATCCACCGACTATATAAATAAATTTGAGTACATGCCATTATAAGTACATTTTATTTTTTATTTTTCATTTAATACAAAGAATAAGAGAATATGCACAGGAATCATGTGTCTTTTCGTATGAAGTAATAATTTAGGTTGGTCGAAGGTCGCAAGTCACAGCTAAATAATTCATATGGAAAATGCAGTGCAGTTTCTATGAAGTAAGGGATGAATGGAATGGATGACTGCCCGAGAATTATGAGCCACGTATTTGGCATCTAACCATCATATCAACCAACACCACGTCTCTCTTTTTCCTTAGAATTTTCCCGTCTGACGATTTTATGGAATTTGGAAAGCTTACTCAAAGAAACTGTCAAATATTTTTGTTTTTCGTAACCTATTATTACCATCACAAAATCATTGTCCAAAGTCAATAAAAAATAATGTAAATGTACTGAATTCATACATCTTGTAATAAGTATTGTATTTAACATAATATTCAATATATTTAATATATATGTATTGAATGCAGTATTAATTCAACCAAGAACAAAGGTGGAATGCATTGAAAAACATAATTTTCTATCACATATGTATAATTTTCTAATTCATAAACTCCATTTAAATGACATGAAATGAGTTTAGAGATAAGACCTCATTGAGGTTTATGTAAACATTGGACACCAAAATATATTTCATCCCAATAAATTATTTTTTATTTTCATGTAAAAAAATATAATATTAAGAGAGTCTTATATCACCTAGTAGGAAACACAGTGTCCATTATTGCCACTTACATACGAAGATATCCTCCTCCCTGTGCCCACATTTATTAGGATATAAGCTGAGGATATTTTGCAATTTCTAGTTCTAAAATAAAGATATATCAATTGACATGACTCAATTTTTTAATCTTTTAATTAAATTTATAGTCACTTATTAATTAAGCCTAACCTTTACTCTCACTTTCAACCCATTAACTTCACACTTTTTGAGAATTATAAGTCATTTGTCCAAAATAATGGATCTACATTATCCTAAATATATATTTTCAAATATCTAGTGAGAAAAAAAAAAAAAAAAAAAAGTGGTTAATTTTCCACAACGGGGCAAAAGAACATGGAATGCGGATGGTAGAAAAGTGAGAGACATCCAGAAAAGGAACAGCTCACCTCTTAGATTTGTCGGACCCACTCAATTTTTGCAAATCTAGAATTTCTCGTCCCCGACCCCACACCACTATGTCGCGCTTTTTGACGATGACACCCCCCAACTCCTAACCTTCAGCCCCTCCCATTTCAAAAACTTTTCACATTTTCCTTTGAGCCGCCCTTGCCTCTGCCCACGGTTTTTAACTTGGGGCAGTCCAATTTGTACTAATAGTAATTTGGTCCCCAACTTTTATATTTATTCAAAGTGAACCACAACCAAGTATTGACATAATAACCTCTGTTATTTCAAAGGTGAACAAGCTAATATTTTTAAGAAATGCAGATTTAATTAATTGGTCCTCTTTTAATATGATTATTTTTTTGGCCGAACTTCTTTATCGCTTTTCTTTAGTGAAATTTTAAATAAATCGAGTACAATAGTTTCAATTTATGACAAACCATTGATTAAGAGAATAAATAATAAATTATTACTTTATAATTTAATGATAATAATAAATTGTGTTTAGTAAATCGGTGGAATCACCCCTTGATTTGGATGTCATATGGGCCCACCATAATGGGCTTTAGCATGAGGCAGTTGGCCACTGAGAGTCCTGTACTCCGGCTCATTGTAGTGGTTTTATTATAGTAAGTGGGAAATACCATAATATTTGGAACTATTTCAAATGAAACAATTAGTACATCAATACACGAAAACGCAAATAATTATTTAAGTACAATGACTAAGTAAAAATTTAAATAGTAGCGTGGGCCCATTAAATAATAATTTTATCTTGCAAAGTTTAATAAAACTTTGGAAAATGACACAAAAAATACTTAATGAAATGTTCACACTCTTAGGCTAATTGTTTAATTAGTCATGTCATTAGGAAATGCCAATTAACAAAGATAACTATCAATTTGACACTAATACAGTACTACTAGTGGAGCCCCAAGGTGCCAATCATGTTCATGCATAGCAAGAATATGATAATCTTTTTGGACAAATTAAGGTATGAAAGGGAGAGTAATGATGATTAGGAATATAATGATGGTCATTAGTGTTGTCCCTAAAGTTAATTAATGAGGGGTTTGACGGAATGTTTTTGCTTTAGATTGTAAGGCATGTTTATGATTGTAATGATTATTATTATTATACCCCCAAAGATATGATTATTTGAAGGCGAAGCAAAGAGCAAGGAAACAAGAAAACAACACATTTGTTGCTTTTCTTGATCATGTTTTAGGTGACACAGAGGATCCAACGTTTTATCCCAAAAACTATGTACCAAATTTGTTGTAATTGTGTTCTTCTAAATCCGACCTCTCAAATCATTCCTATATTATTTTCCAAGAAATAAGGAAGCCAAAGGGTCCTTAATTCTTCCATAATCCAAAATTAAGGGACCATAGGGGCCTAATACAAATTTTTAAGTCACATGAATTTTTTATAATGCCATTAGAAAATTAAAAAGAAGGCAATAATATTATATTTATTAAACCTAGTTTATATTCTTCGTGTTTTTTTAAATACCTTGAATGCAAATAAACAATAGAAATAGATTATTCAGTGCTCAATCAAACACATGGATTCTCTATTAGGTAAAATTTATATTACACCCATATAGTATTATAAATAAATGAAGGAAGGCTTTTATTTTCCGTACACATGATGAACTTATCAAATAATATTCAAACTTTTAGGATGAAATATTTAGTAACTTATTATAATTATTTTATATAATACTTGATGAATAATACTCTGTTTTAATAAATATTTATAATATTTACTTAAAATCAAAAAAAATATTTATAAGTATTACTTGAATATCAATTAATTAAAAAATAAAAATCCCAATAAAACTTACAAAAATACTAAATAATTATCTATAAGTTGTGTCATAATTATAAATTAAATTAAATAAAAACTCATATAAAATAACTTTTACATAATTAAAAAAAATTACAAGCGCAACACATAAATAATATAAAATAAGTCGTATTTTTGTTTAAAATAAATATTTTACATTCGTACTTTACTTATAGGTCTATGAATTTGTATATTATTTATTTGTGGTTGATTTTGTTGGTTTAATAAAACTGAATACATAACTCGCCATAAAGACAAAAAAACACATAAAAGAGGGAGCATATAAAAAAGCGAGGAAGGGGAAAGGGATGATATAAGAAAATTATATGACAAGCACTTTTAAGATTACCAAGGCATCAGATAGATAGTGTAGGCCACAGGAATCATCAGGATTAACATGATGCTTTACAGTTGACCCCACTAGACAGTGATAACTGTTTTTTAATTATATTCTTAAACATGCATTATAAGTGATTAAGGCAGAAAATAATGCTACTAATGATATTCAAGC
Source organism: Paulownia fortunei (assembly GCA_019321725.1). Classification (NCBI taxonomy): domain Eukaryota; kingdom Viridiplantae; phylum Streptophyta; class Magnoliopsida; order Lamiales; family Paulowniaceae; genus Paulownia; species Paulownia fortunei. The sequence goes on from CM033120.1 coordinate 18,064,789, forward strand.
GCATAAGAACTATGAACCCTAATCCTAGTTAGGCAGCATGCTTAAATTATACATTCCATTTTAGATTGATTAAAATATTTTTCAGTTTTCTCTTTTTTCTCTATTATTGTGTGATTCTCTTATCCCGAGGTTATACTAAAATATAGAGGATACGTTATGGGAGAGGATTGGAATAAAGAGCCTTAATTACATCTCATAATTGGCATTTGTTACTGTCAATTCCAATCCAATTAAAAATAGAAATTTTAATTTCTTACTAGAAATAGAATGAAAATAGGCCAACATGGTCATAAGTCATAACTAGATGAATAAAAATGTAAAAATTACTTTGTATCTAACATACACCAATCAACACAAACAAAATGCTAAAGAAGTTCAAATATTTTTTTCTTAGAGTTCGATTTCAATATGAAATGTTACATTGTAGACGGTTTTTAAATGGGTCTCGGCGCCCATGAAACTTGGGCCTCTCATGTAATTCGATCAATACCCTTGAATAATGTCCAAAGTAGTGTCCAAAGTTGGGCTGAAATCAGTAACTAACTTTTGATGCCAGTCCAATTGTGAACCAGTTGAATTAAATGGAGGCCTGTCAGGCTAGCCAGTCGAGAACTTGTCCTCCCCTACTTTTAGCGGGCAATTTATTTGGGAAATCTGGGATGCAGTTGGAAAAAATCATAGACACATAACAAGGGAATTGAAAGGATTTAGGAAAACATGAAATTTAATTTTGGAATTTTTTTTAATAAAAAGTAAATTATTGGTTGCCCAATTGGAAAAAATAAAAAATAAAAATCTGATTGATGATTATAATAGTTTGATTGACCGAACTTAGATTCTAGTGTTTCATCTACTATTTCATATTATAATTCATAATCTAAATAAGTTGTCAATCTAATACTGAACAAGAACACAATTACCCTGAGCATTCAAAACATAGACCAGGAGAACATGTAGGCCCCCTTCAAATTTTTCTTTCACATGCTCCATATTCGGATCAACGAGCCCAAAAAATAATCAGAGGTACGCATTGGCATGCCAAAGCAATAATTTCAAAGTACATCAAAAGGTAAGAGAATTTCCATCTCTCAGCTAATCCTTTTTTTTGCTTATAATCAGCATATAAGGAATCAATATCAAACCCAATAACAGACTTGGCACTTTGAATAGACGAATGTAAGTTCAGATGGGCAACACAGATAACGTTGTTGATAAGAGGAGCTGCTACATGAAAATGAATTAACAAGAAGCAATTGTGATAATCATTGAATTATACTTGCAGCCAAAAGGCATGGTTTCAAGGTCAGATCAAATAGGGTGCAGTAAACAGCGAAGAGTTAGATAACTTACAACAATATCACTCTCCTGCCAATCTTGCACAGTTTAATCTACATCACAGTTTCTCCAACATACTGAGCCACCTCATGCACCAACCTGGTTGAGGCAAACTGTCGTTCATCCTAACAAAAACGTTCTGTTATCTTGTTGTACGGCCCACAAGAGGGCTTGACTGGCAGCTGAACTGATGCAAACTAACTACCACAAGCTTGTAGCATTCTAATTTAAGGGTATAATGTTGAGATTTAGCGAGGGATTATGAGAATCGCAGAAGTGGTTGATTTCCTAATAATACCTAAGAAATTCAAATGAAAGAACACAAAGATGACAAGTTTGGAGTTCATTTCACATCGCTTGTCTGTCGACGACAACAGAGCATAATCCACCGACCATCACTCAACCAACAAGTTTGAATTTTTTAAAATAAGTTGTTAGAGGTTTTCAAGCATGCCCTCTTTTTCATCAAACCGAAAAACAATGCATCCCAATATTAAAAACGCCATAGCACAATTGTCACAATTCATAAGGTATTCAACAAATTTAAGACTAAAATGCATTTATCAAAGAAAAGGCAAAGTCAGCCAAGAACGAAATTATCTTCATATCAGAAAACGGGAAGTAAAGAACAGAATTAGGTAGTTTCCTTTTTCTTAAATAACCAAGCAAGACTAGAGTTCAAACATTAAACAACTGAATGATGTCATCAATTCCGCTCGACAGCTATCTAAAGTCGAGCTGCGCAAAGTCACTAAAGTACTACTAAATTCACAATTAGCATCATCCACTCATACCCTAAGAATCTGCAGCTTGTTCGAAAAAGCGATGGCGACCCAATCGGGCTGTGAAGAAGACCACTGCAGCTGCTCAATCTCCGCACCTGCAGTATAAGCCAGAATCGGATCCAAACCCCCCTCCACCGGCTGCCCCATCGATGAAAGATCCCAAATTAAAGCTTGTGAATCATCACCCGCCGAGCAAATGTGGCAAGAACTATGTGGCGCCCACGCAATCGCATTCACGCTCGCCTGATGCCGCTGCAACTCAACCACTGGCAACGTCGGAAAGCGTATATCCAACACCACCACCTTACTGCTATCCATAATAATCGTAGCCATGTATCTCGGATCCTGCTTATTCCACCCAAGCCTCACTAGCGGAGTATTCGGCTCCGAGCTCTCATAAATAATCGTCGAATGCTCCTTATCTCGAAGATCGAAAACCCTAACCGATCCATCCGCAGAAACCGAGGCGAACACCCCAACGCCGCCCCAGGCAATATCGTAAACCTCCTTATCGTGCGCAATTAACTGCGTATCCACCACCTCTTTTTCAATATCCCAAATTGTACACGTTGTATCAATGCTCGAAGTCCCAATTCTCCACGGCTCGGCCTCATTCCAGTCAAACGAAGTCAACGGCCCGGCAAACTCGCTGTTACGATTATTATTAAACAAGCTCCTGAGCTCCACGCGCCGCCCGTCTTCGGAATCCGATATCTGCCAGAGGCGGAGAAAATCAGAGGAGGAAGCGAGGAAATCGGGGCGCTGGCATTCTTTATCGGGTATGAAGATGAGCTTTGTGGGCGGATATGGGTGGTCGAATGAGAGAACCGAGTCAGAGCTAATCTCTCCAGTCGAGAGTTGAACTATTTCGACCCGGTTCGGATACTGTTCGAGGAGGCTGGCGATGGCGAGCCGGTATTTTTTGTCCTTACGCACGCTCCAGTTCATGGCGTAGATGTCCCATGGGGCTTCGTATGTGTAAATCTCGGAGCGCCGCAGCTGCTCATCGGACTCGTCTGGATTCGGATCGCCGCTCGCACCCATTTTTCTCGAGTTTCTTTCTTCTCCGATTGACTGAGGATTGAACAAGTCCAACTTCCAAGTTCTGAAAATAAGGACAAACGAGAAGAAAGTTTGCACACTGCATTGTTCAATTTACTTACTCCTTTTTTTCTTTTCTTTTCTTTTTTTTTTTGTTGTAAATTTACGCTCACATCCACTCACGTACACTAGTTCAATATACTCACTTCCAAATAAATAAACGCTTTGTTGGAATTAGCGAGTACAATATTAAATGCAATTTTTCTTTTTTACTTTTGATTAATTTTATTCCTAATTTGGAGGTCGAGGTCTTTTTTATTTCATTAAAATTCTATATTCAATGGAATACATACATACATACATATATATATATATATACACGAATTAGATATTTTAATATTATAAATAAATCTGGATTGAATTTCAAATTTTTTATTTTTAAATTCAATCTCCTTCAAACCCAACCCTATATATATATATATATATAATTTTAATAGTATTATTTTAAAAAATATTTTTAAATTATAACATAGATATATTGTAAATAATTGATCTATCCATCGAATTTAAATATAATGTTTAAGTCTAAATTTTTAAAATTTTTAGAGGGTTGAATCTCATATTTAAACAAATTCAATTCAACATTAATTTATTGTCATCTTAATATGAATATGGGCTTTTCTCCGTTCGATTAAATTATTTTAATATGAATATGCTTGTGTAAATTTGTATTGCATCATATGTATCTCTTTTATGTATTTTTTCTTTTTTTGAATGAAAAAAGTAATTTATGTATTAACATGAGGCCAAAAAATCTAGTAATAGTAAAAAAAAGAATTCTTACAATTAAATATGAGCTTTTCTCCGTTCGATTAAATTATTTTTAGCATAAATTACATTAAAATTTCGCGATGAATATTCTTGAATCCAACTTGTGTTTTTTTATTTCACAGCGCATGGTCAAATTCCGCGTGTCAGTGATTTAGTTGCAGTTGGGCTTAATAAATGTGAACCTTTTTACTCAGTCCTCCTTTAAAATTTGAGACATAAAGCGAATCGAATATTTGGAAATTTGTCCAAACTTAATTGGCACGTGTCATGAGCGTTATAGATTTTATAGTAAATTGTTATTCAAATGTGGTAATTTGGACTTTGAAATATAGAGCTACAAAGGTGAAGTTTGAGGTTAATGCAGCCCAAATTGATACTCCAAAGTCAAAAAAGTATTTCCGCAAGGGATTAAATACAATTTAAACTCTTAACGGATGACACTTTCATTAGTTACCTCTAGAATTAAAACAATCTTCACTTAACCCTTTTATCTGTTAAAAAATTCGTTAAATTTAATATAAAATGACAAAAACACCCTTAAACCTTATGATTATGAATTCACTATGCCCACCTATAATCAAATATATCAACCCATTTCGATCGCAAACTTTATTCACTAGCTTCCTCCAGCAAGTACATGAATTAATTATAAGTTGAATAAATAGAAAAACAATCATTTTAAATTGTGTAAATACTATCATCGAAATTGTTGCACGTAATATACTTCTAATACAAATGAGGGGGGGGGGGGGGGGGAGGGGTAAATTGAACTTTTTTATTGAGAAAAGCTTGTGAACTCCTAATTTCTGCCTTGCGGATCATACATTTGTACTTTTGATTCATAAAATTATTATTCTTTTTCTTTAATAAGCACTTTATATGTTTTTTAAAAAAAAATTAAATGCTTAATTATATTTTAAAATTGACATCTATTTATGCAAGTTGATACTAGTAATGTGATTAATAATAGTTTATTTAAAAATTAAGATGAATAATTAATAATATGGAATAATTATAAGATATGATAAATGGTGAATGTGATAATTTGGGCCTGAGCTCCTTGTTGGATATGTAATTATTAAGTTGATACAGTTGATACGGACTCATGGATATTAGGCTTAACTCCTTGTTAATCACCCAAAACGGAGCTCAATCTTGATCACTTGGATTGAGCTTGGCCCAATGACCGTCTAGAAATTCATAAATTGAGCCAGTCCCATAGACAAGCATAGGTTTGGTTTGATTATCTTTTCATTCATTGAAAAATGGAGAAATGTAATGCGACTTTAAGCAAAATATTTAATAGAATTTCGAAAGGTGGTCCAAACAATTAATAGTACTACTACATAGGCAATTTGGCCAGACCCGATATTCTGCTTTTATGGCTTACTAGAAACCACTATACTCGCATTCCTCACAAATAACTTTTGATGATTGAATAAAGTAAGTTTTGCTCAATTTAAGAATTTGTTTCTAAGTACCAATTAATAGCCAATAAACTCAAAATCTTATACACGACCTTACATTTGGTGTGCAAATAATTAAATTATTCAAAATTTATTCCAAATAATTAATACGTCTACGTCTGGAAATTAATTGTACAATTTCCAGAAGGTGGATGGCAATTAATATTCGGCATACTTGAAAAATATAGATTTGCATTGCAAGCAAATACTCGCGTTGATTTAAATGTTTTGTGCTAATTACAAAAAAAAAAAAAAAAAAAGTTGTTTCAGGACACAACAAATATTCATTTTCATAATTCTTTTATGTGTAGACTTGGCCTATATCAGGCCAAGGCCATGTGTTAGGAATTTGTCTATTAAGAAATAAAATAGGTAATAAGGCAAGGCTGCAATTCGATTGAATAAAATTTCAAATAATGATAATAGATTTAAATTCATACTAACTTGAAATTTATCTAAATAGATATAATGAATTTTTTGTTATATAATAAAATTAAAATGCTTAGCTCATAATCCTTCAGTCCATACACACCCTTAAGTAATGCTGTTAAATCATATCTGCAATGATGGGAATTCCCTCATGTCCCCGTAATCTTTGCACCACTTAGCCTTTCGGCTTTTGAGTGCTACTCTTAAAATGGATCACCATCCTCAGATTACTTAGGCATGTTTCAAGATTAGGTAATGTGTGACAATTAATTAAAGCACCTAATTTTGTTTTAAAATAAATAACTTAAAATTTAACTCTTGCATTAATGGTGCAAGACTTAAAGCAGTTACAATTTGAGGTTAGGTCATGTACAACAGAACCAGCTAAAAATATATGATTTTAGTGCTGCAAGATTTAGAGCAGATGTGCAAAGCCAGCCCTCCACATACCTCAGACCCTCCTTGTAACTTAAACCTTGCTAGAAACTTATAACAGCTAATTCATTGTGTCCGTCGATTTTGCGGCACATGGCCATGAGTATAGGTTAGGGCACCGGTATTGTAGACTTTATATCTCGTGGTTTGTATTAAATTATATCTCACCATATATTTGCACATATGCATTTATTGGATATGTGTAAAAAATATATGTGAGATATTATCTCGTGTAACATCTTTTACACCGCATCGACACCAATGCAACAGTTCGAATCATCTATTTTAATTTTTAGCATTTTATTTTATATTTTACATCACATGTGCATATCAAGTATATAAAAGATTTTATTAAATATATATTTAATGTGAATTATATATATTTAACGTGCATATATAAAATGAAATAATAAATTAAAATAAGAAATTGAAATGCAAAGTTATCAGAAGTGTTAAAGTGATATTGCTTTATTAGAGTAAAGATGCTTCTTTTTAGTCTTAAATCAAATAAAATTGTTTATTTGCAACATATGCTTACATTTCAAAAGTAATATAGAATAGTAGCAAGTCATGATCGAGTATAGGTCATGCATACTCTATAAATGCAATAGGAAATGTCCTCATCTTATTCCCAAATTCGCATGGATGTTCTAGTCTAAGAGATTTTCTTTAATTATGGTACTTATTGTCGTAGTAATTAAGTTAAGACTATTCTTAATCGCAAAACTTAGACCCATTTTTTGTGTTTAGGTAACGTATCACAGCAAAATTGCACACAAAATCAGGTAGGTACATGCGTTTTCACAAATGATTTGATTGGTGCCTAAATTTTGACAATATTATCCAATACTTACTCGATAGCACAATTTCCATTCCTATTCTTTGTTAAAAGTTTTCATTTATTAATGAAAATGCCCTCATTTATTAAAATGAAAGCTATAATTTGGTAGATAGCGTGCTACCGATTTGATATTAATGATAGTACTCGGAGGTACCACAATGCTATTTAGCCAAAAAAATAATATGAGAATTTTTAATTGAATAATCATTATGTCATATATTTACATATTAGAATTTTATTGTAACTTGACATTACATAGTTATAATTCAATTTTTTTATTTTTTTAGTAGGATGAGAATATATACAGCTCCTTATTGTATAAATTAAATATATATTATATAGTAATTTGTTATATAATTTTATTGATAACTATTATAACATACTTTTTCTTTAATCAACTCACAGTACCATCTAAACCAACTTTATATCCTCATTTCGATTTATATTTCATGTATGTTATACTCTATTATGCACCCTAAATATCTATTATTCAGTTCTCTCTCTCTCTCTCTCTCTATATATATATATATATATATATTATAAGTTTAGCGCGTATATAAGATATTTTAGTTATTTTCAATCTCAATCTAAGTTTAAAAATTAATTAGTAACCAAATTCAGATAGATTCTGAAAATTTCGACTCAAATCCAACTCACATTTCAGTAGTCTTAGTAATTAAAATTTAAGTAACACTATTTTACTATACACTTTTAATTACGATATATTCGCACGCAATAATTTTCTAATGTTGTAATGATATTTATAGTTGTTTAACTAAACAACTAATCGCATAAGAAATTAATATTCAATCAACATAAGAAATTAGGAATATCATCCCTGACATTGCAAATGTACCTTTTTTAGATAAGAAAAAAACTTATACTTGTGTATTTTCCCTTCAACATTTAGAAGTGTAAAGGCTGTATTATATGGGACCTTCTGAATAAAAATGTTATAAATAAGACAAAAAACCAAATTATATGAAATTTAGCTGATAAAGATTTTCCGTTAACTTTTTATAACTTATAACATAAAAAAAAAAAATTACATAGATTTAAGAAATCAAAGAAATCATTTTAGCTTCAAAAATCTTACAGGCAAGAATCTAATTACAAGTAAAACAAATACCGTCCTACTTTAATAGATACCATAGATATATGGTAATGCACATTAATATTTTCAGCTGTAAACACAACAAACTTCTGATATATTTTAATTTTTTCTACGGAAATTGCCAAACTATTGGAGCTTAATAAGTACACATGGCCAGATAATCCTTTTTCCTTTACTATGTTTTTCATATAAATTTAGAGAATGATTGACTAAATTTAGTTTAAACATTATATAAACTTATATATCTAAAATCTAATAATTTATTTTTGAATCTTATGAAATGTTAGATTGTAATTCATAATTTACAAATAATATAGGACTTGTTACCCCACCTTACAGAACATTTAAAAAAAATAAAAAAATTCAAATCAAATCAAATCCCCTCAATTTATTCATCAAGACAAATACATGTCATGTGACTCATGTCAATATTGCCTATAAATTTTGAACCTTTTACTTTTAGGTAAAAGGATTTTTATTTAGACATAGTGAGAGAATTTCATGCTAAATATATATAAAATAATATATTATTAATATATGCTTGACTTACGCTGATAAGAGACTAAATCTTATTTTAAATATAATATCCGAAAAGGCGGCGCAAAGAAAAACGTGAATAATGCTGAGCAACAACCTTAAGCTATTAGCTAGTCCACATAATTGAGTCAAGTTGCTCATCTACCTCCTCAGTTTGTCCTATTTATATCTCTTTCTATAAATCTTACCTGCATACTTGTTCCCCTTACCATTCATAAACCCTGTAAAAATAGCACCTCCTCCTCCTGAATTCTTCAACCTACTGAGTGAAAGTTCTTTCTCAGTAGTAGCAAATTAGAAGAAGAACCATCCCTTCTATCCGGAGCCAAAATAGATTAATGGGCAGCCTTCAGAACCAAGAACCCAACAATGGCTTCGCTGGAACCATTAAACCTTTGGACCCCGAAGAGTTCAGAAGGCAAGGCCATTTAGTCATAGACTTTCTTGCTGATTATTACAAGAATGTTGAAAAATATCCTGTCCGCAGCCAAGTCGAACCGGGCTATCTTAAAAAAAGGGTGCCGGAATCTGCTCCATATGATCCGGAGCCAATTGAAGAAATCCTTCGCGATGTGCAAAAGGATATTGTTCCGGGCATAACACACTGGCAGAGCCCGAATTATTTTGCTTACTTCCCATCCAGCGGAAGCATTGCTGGATTTCTTGGAGAAATGCTGAGCACTGGGTTCAACATTGTTGGATTCAACTGGATGTCGTCCCCTGCCGCCACGGAGCTCGAAAGCATCGTCATGGATTGGCTTGGAAAAATGCTTAAGCTTCCGGCCGACTTTTCGTTCTCAGGCGGCGGCGGTGGCGTTTTGCAGGGCACCACCTGCGAGGCCCTGTTGTGCACGCTGGTCGCCGCCAGGGATCAGAAGCTCAAGAAGATTGGCAGAGATAACATCAACAAATTAGTCGTGTACGGATCCGATCAAACCCACTCCGCACTACAGAAGGCAGCTCAGATTGCGGGAATCAACCCGAACAATTTCCGTGCAGTCGCAACCACTAAGGCCAATGCATTCGGGCTAACAGGAGAGGCTCTCCGGGCAACTATAGAGTCTGATATTGAAATCGGGCTGGTGCCGCTCTTCCTGTGCGCCACCATCGGGACGACGTCGTCAACCGCTGTGGATCCACTGGGCCCGCTGTGTGAGGTGGCGAAGGAATACGGAATTTGGGTGCACGTTGACGCCGCGTACGCAGGGAGCGTTTGCATTTGCCCCGAGTACCGCCATTTTCTTGACGGAGTGGAAAACGCGGACTCGTTCAGCTTCAATGCACACAAATGGTTCTTAACAACGCTGGATTGCTGCTGCCTGTGGGTGAAAGATCCCAGCGCGCTAGTGAAAGCTCTGTCAACATATCCAGAATATCTCAGAAACAAAGCCTCCGAAACAAAGCAGGTGGTGGACTACAAAGACTGGCAAATCACTCTCAGCCGCCGCTTCCGCTCGCTCAAACTCTGGCTCGTCCTCCGCAGCTACGGCGTCGCCAATCTCAGAAAATTCCTCCGCAGTCACGTAAAAATGGCTCAGAATTTCGAAGGGCTGATAGGAATGGACAAGCGGTTCGAAGTGGTGGTTCCCAGAAACTTCGCCACCGTCTGCTTCCGCATATCGCCAATCGAAATCGGAGGAAACCACCAGATTGTCTCCAAGGAGGAAGCAGCCAATTATTTCAACACCAAATTACTGGAGTCCATAAACGAATCGGGTAAGATTTACATGACCCACGCCGTGATTGGTGGAGCATTCGTGATGCGATTCGCAGTTGGGGCGAGTCTCACAGAAAACAGGCACGTCAATTTCGCCTGGAAGGTGGTACAAGAGCATGCAAATGCGCTGCTAACCGTGTCATAAAAAAACAAATGCTGTCTGGCCTGTTTTAGTTTGTGGGATTCAATAAATAAAATCTGATTAATTAACGTTATTTTTCAGGAATTGTAGTGTATGATAACCCTTCATGTCAATGTTTTGGATCCGGAGAAAAATAAAAACTCATTTTCTTAAATTACACTTCTTACTATTAACCAAAACAAGTTGTCATTATGGCACCAAATCAGTTTCTTGGTCATTAGCATCAAAAAAATTAAATTTTGAATCATCTATTTTAATTTATTTTTATTTTAAAATTTATTTTTATATTAAATATAAATAATTCACAATTAAATATTTTGTTTTAATTATTTTTTTTTTGATTGAATCTAGCTTGTGGAATAGAAAATGAAATAAAAGATCCAAACCATCGTAAATAAGCCCACATACATACAGATTCTTACACGTTAACTTTATGCATTTATGTTTACTGATATATTGCGCACCCAACAAATCTACTTACTATGTTCCTAAATTACACAAGTGACAGTAAGATTCAAACTTGGTGAAAACCATATAATGAAACGAAAGAGTATGTTTGATTTTGTTTTCAGCGAAATAATGTGTTTTATGATAATGTATTAAAAAATATAGAGAAATAATGTATTAAAAAAAAAGTAATGATAAATTAAGAATGAAAAAGAGGTGGTAATTTAATTCCAAACATAACCAAACCTTTTGATGCAACTAATTATCATACTGAAGTATCTGACCTTTTACTGTTAAAAAAAAAAAAAATAGGGACACGATTGCAGTATCAAGTAATAACTTTTGGTTGGGTTAATGTGGTAATAAGAGGATGGGTGGGGTGGGGCACGTACATGTAGCACGTGATTCTCCACTCGAGGCCCTTTACTTAATAGTCAAAACTGAATGTTAGATGCAAATTCTAGGGATTGAATGCACGTGCGTAACCCATACTACTATATTTAGTCGTAACAACTTCCACTCCGCCAATCACCAACTCCACTTTTCATCACTCTGGTTTTTCACACCTACCCCAATTCATCCACCCCCTCCACACGCCAATTCCTCTCCAAAAGATTTATATTAAGGACTATTCAACTTGAGGTATAAACACCTTTTTTTTTTTCCTGTTTTACCCCTGAGAGTATGTTTATTTGGTAGGAATCCGCGTCTATTTTCGTTAATCTAAATTCGACGCAAAAACAAAATTGTGGATTGGTTGGCGAGACACCTTCTTTTGTCTGTTTTACCTCTGAGAGCATTTTATTTGGTAGGAATTCACGCCTATTTTTGTTAATCTAAACTCGACTCAAAAACACAATTGAGGATTGGTTGGCAAGACATAAACCCTAGAAACTCCTCATATGATGATACTTGTTCACAGTTTGTGCAATTTGCATGCATTCCTTCCTTTAAATAGCCTATCCATATATTTTATAAGGTAGTAGTTGTTTAGAAAACTTATTTTTCTTACATGTTAAGCATAAGAGAATTTTGATTGGAGGTCACTTCAACTAACTTTAACGTATTTATGATTATAAGTTATTTCATGTTTTAAATTTTATGATATAGGATCGAGTTCGTATTTATGTTTATTGATTGTATTCGATTGGACCCCAAATCCCAAATCGTCTTAAAATATAAATTAATTTTTAATTTGAAATCTACGTTCCTATTCATTGATTTCAAATTGGAATTACAAAATCACGAACAAAATTTATCACCAAATGTTTAAGATATTTCGCTTAGTCAAAATACCAATAATCAACAAGAAGTCGAACCAAATTAGATAATATTGCCAGCATATTTATGTGGACTTTATCCATTATTTTAGCAGCATCTATGTGGATCTTATGCTCTCATAATATTCTGGACAGATTTTATCTTGAAGTACAATTAGGAATTAGGACAGGTTGAAAATTTGATGTTCTAGGACTTTCGACCCTTCAATGCACATAATTGCACATACATCTATCAAACCACTATCGTTATTTTGCTTGATGGAATATTATATGATCAATGAATAATATGATAAATTATGAGATACAGAATTTATTAATATATATATATAATGTGTATTTGATTTAATTATAAAAATAATGTATTGATACAGAATCTAATGTGGACTGTATCAAATAAATGTGATTATGTGAATATAATAATATGACCAACATACCCTTAAAAAATCAGACCAAATTGACAAACCTTTTATTTTTTCCTCGTATCTCCGGAATTTCCATATGGCTTTGGTGGCTTTGCAGTCCATAAACAAGCATCAACTGGAGACAAAATGTATTATTTCTTCCTTACAAACGAACAAATGCAACAATACTTCCAATCTTGATGAAATATCAAGATTCCAACGAAAAAATAACCACATTCAACAATCATAGAAACAAAGCAGAAAGAGAAACACATAAAAACTCATTGTGCATGCATAAATAAGTCATTACATATACATCTGCTTATAGAAAGGGCCAACAAAAGCATCACATTAGAAAGGATTATTTTTTTCTTGACAAAATAAAATAGTAAGCATAATGCATCTGAGTTACGATAATAAAAAAACCAAAAATTCCCATTTTTAGGATATCTTCAATTGTTTATGCTTTCTTACAACTTTTGAATTGGAAACGAAAATCAAATAATATTGTACGAACTAATTTGATATCTCAAATGCGATTAGAACTCTAGTTATGAAAGTGGGCCAAGTAGGATTAATGGATCAAACCCTTCACTCACGTGTGATTTATAATCCAGCGAAAAAGTGATTTAGCATGAGAAGCGTGGAATCCTAGGCGCCATCCAACAAAGTAAATAGTTGATTGGGTTATATATAATACTATATGCTAGAAGTAAACAAATGTTGTAATGGTTTTCCCTATACTATGTGGCCCTAATTATTTTAGATTATTTAACCTAATTCAATCACATTAATAATCAAGCGATAATCCTATAATGTCAAATAACCTAGCACCAGCATGCCCTTAATTTAACTTTTCCTGAGTCTAAATTACTTGGGACACTATATAGCCTGCATGAAGTTGTGGTTCATCACAATGCCACGCATCGACAGAAATCAGCTCTCATTCACACGACAACTAACTGCAAGAAACTGAAGCAACAATTCATATGTGAGGTTTCTAAGTTGGGGGCATCTCGTGACTATGCATCACAAAAGTAATATCTCAATGCCGAAAGCTTCAGCTTGTGTTTAAATGTTGTCAGTTTTTATCATAATAGAGCTTTCTACAAATATATGCGCAATTTATATAGGCATAGTAGTAAAGCTTTCGGGATATATCTCGGAGGATCGATGGTTCGAATATCTTAAATGTCACTTTGACTCTCTGTAGGTATGTTCGCTGATAAGTGAGTTTTCGACCCCTGTCTTTGGATCTCATTTGAAGTGTGCTATTGAAAAAAAGATCGTCTACTTTCAAAATTAATCAAGTCAGACATTTGAGTTATTAAAAAAAAAGTATAAATGCTGAAATTGACAAGCTGACACTTGAGAAAGAATTTGAATGTAAATGAAGGTAAAATATAATATGTGAGTTTCAAATTCCAAACATCCAACATGGCAAGAAACTGCGTTTCTTGAAATTGTGCGTCAAAGCAAAACTAAAACTAAAAATAAGAGAGAGAAAAAACGGGATTGGCTGCTCGGGAACTACGTATTTCGGATCCTGATATCTGGATCCATTTGTTAGGGCTTACTGACAAGTCCGGAGTTAATAGGACATCTTATCTGTAAAATGGATCGCAAGGAAATCTAGACTCTTTTATGGGCTTGTTGGTGAGTTACTGGGATTAAACATGGGTCTCTTTGTAAGGGCTCGAGGCTTCAAAAGCCGGCCCAATTTTGGGCTCATTCTTATGGTTAGTAGTTGATAATTTGGTGCAATTTTCAACTTATCCTTAGTGAAAATTCTGACGCCATTTATCATGTACGGATATAGACATGAAATATGGATACGATAAAATATGGATATGAGATATATTAACTTTTAAAAAATATAAGATACGACTATATATATAATGGGAAATTACATTAAGATAATATTAGACAGCCAATATCAATAATTTATGTTTATTAATTGCTTCTACTTTAACTTTGTCCAAATTCTTTGTTTATACCAAGATGTTATAATTTTTCAAATATAATAAAAGTCAAAATAGATTTATGCAACTAAATATTAATAAACATATAATGAAATTTTAAAAGATCACAAACTCAATAATGTGAAAAAAAAATACATGACTCATTTTAATTTTATAATGGGTTCAATTCATATGTTTAGTGGAAAAAAAAAACACAAATACAATATCAAAGATAAAGAATTAAAAATACAATAAGAAATTTGGAATATTTTTTTATTTTTAACTTCGACATGCATAATGCCCCATGGAAAGTTCAAAATGTATAAAAACAATAATCAATTTAGCTCAAATGGTTCGTAGGGGAATCCTATCTTTTCTGATCTATTCGACATGTACAAATTTTAATCCTTGATTTCTCCCACAATTTGTACTTGAATTCCTTTTGTATCTATTTTGGCAAGTCTACCCATCGTCTAGTGGTTTATGACAAATTTTCAAGGAGATACCAAGATTTGATTTCTCATGAGTTAGTGCACCACAAAAGAAAGGTAAACTAAACCTAATTCTTCCTGGGTTGATTCCCGATCGGTTAATTAAGATAGACTGTAAATTCGTTAACAATATGTCTATGCTAATTTTATTGATAATATATTTACGTTGTTTTAAATTCAGCTCGATTCAATAATTTTTTAATCTATTATGAAATGATATAATTCTCGATTATCCATTACAAATACCCGAGATATAAAGATTTAAAAACAAAATCCAACTATTTCTCCTATTATCGTAGTTTAAGCCCTATCAAAAAATTTTATGCCCTCTCAAGGGTGTCATAATTCGTATCTAATACCGTATCCATATATTTTTTCCCCTCTTAAGTTTTGTATACAAAAAAAACGTTTCCTTGTTCATATTCAAGGAGTATTCAATACTGTATAAGACTAGTTTTAAGAATAACCATGCATAGTAAAATTCGCCATCAATCATCAAAAGTCAATGGTGATCGGGATGGATATGAAATATAACTTTCTGAAAAGGCCAGCGGAATTTGGTCAATTTTCACAATAATGAGGTTCAATTATTTTCAATTTTAGTATAAAAATAGACATTAAAAAATCATAATCAAAATTTACTTTTAGCAAAAAAATATGTTGATTTTAAATTATTTATAAAATTTATTGAAGTGATACACAAAAGTGTTTTCATAACCTAATACTTATGACGAAATTATATAAATTTCTTTATAATTCTTCTTCTCTCAGTGCAAGTAGTGAATCAAACAATTGGAAAAACATATTTTTTGCCATTCTTATTTAGTTACATAAAAAGCAAACGAGAACACAAGTTTCTTTCTTTCCCTTCACCCTCCCCCCAAACCTTTTTGATTAATTCAAGGTAAATTTTATAAGAAATAAGAGAAATAGAAAATGTGGTATATTTTTTTATTAATATCGCAGATTGAATGAGATTGAAAAATACATATATTAATATATATATATATATATATATTATTTCTTATACAAACTTTCAAAAAATTAAAAAAATAAAAATAGTAGAGCTTTAAATTTGATAAATTAATTGGATACACTAACTGTAAAGATATAAATGAATATAGTAAAGTCGAGCACTGTTTAAATTTATTTGAATTTTTTATTAGTCAAATCGAGTTTAAACGAAATTTAATTGAGTTGAAAATAAATCGAATTTAAGTAGTTTAAATTTTTTTATGCTTATTTTATAATTTTTTTATTTGAGTCTAATTTAAGTCAAAAGTTCAGATATTACTAAATAAAAAAATATGTTAAAATTTAATTTACTATTCAACCTCTTGGTGATCTAATTATATAAATCATAAAATTGAATCAACATCTTACACAATAATAACAAATTTATCACTAAAGTATAAAACCACCGAGAATTTTTTAAGCTTCACAAGAGAAGAAAATCGTATCCACAGTTCATTTTCTGTTTTTTTTTTTTTTTTTTTTAACACCCACCCATTCATCTTTATTTATCTGATGAAACAAATTCCTAATGATAAGAAAAAAAAATAGTAAAGTTAATTAATCGACCAACCGAAGTAAAACAAAAAGCTTAACACACGATGTCTGGGCCTACAATTCTGGAGTTCCCAATAACAGGGGTCCAAGTGGCCCAATCCAAAACCTCATCCCCATCAAAAGCAAAAAAGTCAATTATTTATTCAGTTGGATATTTCCTTGGATTGTCGGCAACCCCTTTTTTTTTTTTTGCATTAGCTGTCACTGCAACTGAAGGGACCCTCTCACACCCATCCCTCTTTCCCATTCGCCCAAATCCCATTCATTTTCGGTTACGTTTATTCTACCAAGCAAACGCCTCTCATAAAGGTGTATAATGATAATTTGTAAGTCAAGGTACTATAGTAAAAACGCAGGTTTTACTTTATAAAAGAAAGTTTCTTGGAGTTTCAGTTGCACAGTGAGGTTGTTTTGTACGTGCGAAGATGATGAAACGTAGATTGAACTTCAACAGGAGGAGGAGCGAAGGGGCGGAAACGACGACGTCTTCTACTCCGAAAGAAGAAGAGGTGGAGTGGGAGATGAGACCTGGTGGAATGCTGGTGCAGAAAAGAAGTGAGAATTCTGGAGTTATTGTTTCTCCAAATTTGCGCATTCGGGTGGCTTACGGCGTCCTGCGGTATCAGATCTCGGCGAACTCACTATCAACTTTCGGTATTTTTTAACTTTTTTTGCTTTCATTAATACAATGTGGGTTATTTCTTAGTCAGTTTTGGACAAATTGGTTACTTAATGTTGATTTTTGGGTTTTAATTTGGCAGGTGAATTGAAGAAGCTTCTGACGGCGGAAACCGGGCTGCAGCCGGGCGAACAGCGGCTGATTTTCAGAGGAAAAGAGAGAGAAAATGGCGACTACTTAGACACATGCGGAGTCAAAGACCGGTCGAAAGTCATCTTAATCGACGATCCAGAAAGCAAGGAAAGGAGGCTGATCGAGATGCGCCGGAATGAGAAGATCCAGGCGACTCATCGCATGATCGACGACGTGTCCATGGAGGTGGATAGGCTGGCCGAGCAGGTGAGTAAATGCTCATGCTGTTATGGAGCATTATTCTTAATTAGCATAATAATAATATAGAAAACACGTTGCATGGATTTACCAGCTTTTGGTTAATGGTTAATAGTGGTAATAAAGAATGACATTAAGGGATTATGCAAGAAAAGAATTGCATAAATGAAATGAAATTAGGAATGTAAGGAAAATTTTTCATGATTGTCATGTACAAAGAATGAAATATGTCTTGGATTCTAATATCATAATTAATAATAAAAAATAAATATTAAAAATAAAATAAAATAATTTTTTTATGACTGTAGAAAATTTTTAGAATAAAATTATTATTTGATATATTGTATATAATAAATTTATTTTGATTTGAGTTGGTGTTAATACACACGCATATATATATATATAATCTCACACTAATATAAATATTTTTTTTATTAAAAACTAACACATAAAATTACTTTATATTCTTTTTTATTATTGATTGAATTGAGATAAAAGAATTGAAAAAGTCGATGCAGAAAAATAAAATATTTTTTTATTGTTTCATTTTTATTAGGGATATAATACATTTAAATAAAATTCATATCGTACCGAATCAAAATTTTAAATCACAAATAGATCTCAAGATGATTATCAAGTTTTAGACTTATAACCCGAACTCAATCCTTTAAAATGTTGCATATTTTTATTGTTTATTATGCATGAATGTATGTGATGTATATTTATATATAAAAAAATATATATGTATCTTATATATACTCAAAAAAGAATATTAATATAATACTTTTTTAAATTAAAATAGTAATATAAAATTAATAAATATTTGGATATATAAAAGTAACAAATATATTTAAAAAAATTAATTTTTAAAAATTTAAAACATGTATATATAAGTTAAATAATTAATTATTTATTAATAATATTCTTTTCTCATAATTAGAAATTTGTGATTATATTATTTTTAAAAAAATATTATTAATATTTTTAAAATTATAATGA
The DNA here is from genome assembly GCA_019321725.1 of Paulownia fortunei. Lineage (NCBI taxonomy): Eukaryota > Viridiplantae > Streptophyta > Magnoliopsida > Lamiales > Paulowniaceae > Paulownia > Paulownia fortunei. The sequence continues at coordinate 18,083,619 of CM033120.1, forward strand.
GATGTAATGGATCCAACCACTGATTTTAGAATTTAAGGCGAGTTCAAGTTCAAGTTCATAAAAGTCTTAAGGGATTGAGTTTTGGCGAACCTAATTATATCTGTTGTCATTTATAATTTTATTTAATAATTTTTGTTTAGTTTAGAAGGATAGTTTTATAAAAAGATAAATGTAAGTTCATTAATGATTGAGTAAGAATAATTAAATCAATGGTAAGAAAATAAATGACTAAACTCATTCTTTTAAAAATAATAATTATTTTAAAAGTAAATATTCATAATAATAAATTATATTAATTATATATTAAAAATAAATTTGAGAATACTCATTCTCACACAATTTTTATATACCAATCATATCATAAAGTAGATGATGAGATGAGATGAGATGGCAATTAGTGTCACACTCGTTTAGCTGGCAACCATAGTGATTGAATGATTGGTCTAGAATCCTGACAATTTAGTGAATCCAACAAGTAGTAAGAGCTGATAAATTAGTCATTAATTACTAATTACTCACACTTGCCTTTTTTATTTTGCGTTTTTTCTTCTGAGTTTTTGTTGAAAAATTGTGTATGGTACTTTATGCTATTTCGTATTTTCTGTTTTAATTTGGTTTGTTAGTATCTCATATTATATTATATATATGAATTTAACTATATATATTTCACTATAAATATATATTTAAAAAAATATTTTATACACTTAATATATATTTATAAAATATAATACAAGATGTAACAAAAAATACTCATTGCACCAGAACAGAAAAATTTATGAAGTTCCTCTTTTGTCAGTTTGGAAATAAACAAGACACTTGATTGAATTTGTTGTTATTTATTTCACATGGAGTCTTTATTATATGTAGAATATAAAATAAAATATTATATCAAATTGAGTATTTATTCACATGCAACCATGAATTTGTCTCTATTTACTTCACTACGGCGAAAGTAATATTTAATGAAGGCAAGATACTTTTCTTTTTTTCATGTGGCTCATAGATATGTGTAATTGAGAAGTCAATTGCAAATGGTAAAGGTAATAAGGTTGCAGAGTTGTAGATCAATGAAATCACACTAATATAAATATTATTTTATTAAAAAATCAATACATAAAATTATTAATAAGGTTGCAGAGTTGTAGATCAACGAAATCACACTAATTTAAATATTATTTTATTAAAAAATCAATACATAAAATTATTTTATATATTTTTATTAAAGATATAATGAATTTAAATAAAACTCGGATCGTTCCAAACCCGTCTCGTTTAGCGTAAATTTTGAAACCACAAATAAATTTCAAGACAAGTTTCAGGTTTTAGTTTGATCCCTTAAAATATTGCATATATTTTTTTATTTATTATGCATGTATTTATGTTATTTATATTTATATATATATGAAAAATATATGTATCTTATATATACTCATAAAATAATATTAATATAATATTCTTATAAATAAAAATAGTAATATAAAATTAATAAATATTTAAATATATAAAAGTAACAAATATATTTAAAAAATTAATTTTTTAAAACTGAAAACATGTATATATAAGTTAAATAATTAGTTATTTATTAATATATTATTTTTTCATAATTAGAAAGTTGTGGTTATATTATTTTTAAAAAATATTTATTCATATTTTTAAAATTATAATCAAATCTAATGGGTCCAACCATTGAGGGAGTTCAGGTTCATATTTATAAAAATTTTGAAGGGTCGGGTTTTTGGCAAATTCAACCCGATCCATTGTTATTCTTAATTTTATCAAATATTTTTGTTTAGTTTACAAAGATAATTTTGTCAAAGATAAATATAGGTTTATTCCTACCCAACTCATTGTCATTCCTAATTTTATCAAATATTTTTATTTAGTTTATAAGGATAATTTTATCAAAAATAAATATAAATTCATTTCTAATTGAATGGAATAACTAAATCCATGATAAGGCAAAAAATGACTTAAATCCATAATTTTAAGAATAGTAATATTTTTATAAATGAATATTCATTATAATAAATTATAATAATTATATATTAGGAATGAATTTAAAAATATTTGTTTCATTCTCCTTCCTGTATACCAATCATCTCATCCCATAAAGTCGTTGAGAAGGCAATTAGTGCCGCGCTCGTTTAGCTGGCAACCATAGTGATTGAATGGTTGGTCTAGAATCCTGACAATTTAGTGAATCCAACAAGTAGTAACAGCTGTTAAATTAGTCATTAATTACTATTAACTCACACAGGCCTTTTATATTTTGCGTTTTTGCTTTTGAGTTTTTGTCGAAAAATTGTTTATGTTACGTATCTTCTGTTTTAATTTCATGTATTAGTATCTCATGTTACATTTTATAGATGAACCTAAATACATATAATCCAATCTATATATATATTTTCAAATATATTTTATACACTTAATATATATTTATAAAATATAATATGAAATAAAATAAAATAAAATAAAAACCCATTGCACCATGAGAGAAGAATCGATGAAGTTCCTCTTTTGTCACTTTGGAAATAAACAAGACACTTGATTGAATTTGTCGCCGTTCATTTCCCATGGAGTTTTTGTTATATATAGAATATAAGATAAAATATTAAATCGAACTGAGTATTTATTTATTCACATGCAACCATGAATTTGTCCCTATTTACTTTACTACGACGAAAGTGATACTTAATGAAGGCAAGATACTTAATTTTTCTTTTTTTATTTTTTTTCTTATGCCTCATAGATATGTGTAATTGAGAAATCAATTGCAAATGGTAATAAAGTAGCAGAGTTGCAGATCACGACGTTGATCGAGATGTTAATGAGGCAAGCAGTCAAACTAGATAGCATTCCAGCAGAAGGAGATGCATGTGCAAAGAAGGATTCACAGGTATATATGGTATCCTCCCATGTTCCCCATCGAATTTATAATTTATAAACAATTAAAACAGCAACCCGTATTCTAAATTCTTGTCATACTTTTGACTATATATATGAAAATTAAGTTATAAAAAAGAAAAAAAAAATTCCATTTGAAGGGCAAGAAAGTGCAGAAGTGCGTGGAAACACTTGATGTGCTCAAGGTATCAAACGCGAAGGAGAAAGTGCCTTTGGCAGCCACGACCAAGTGGGAGACCTTTGATTACTCTCCTGCTGCAACACAATGGGAACTCTTTGATTGACCACCTTTATTATGCCATCATATATCTTTTTGTTGATTTTGCTGGTTCTTTTGTTATGATTAAGTGGCTCCAATTATCTACGAGTCTTCTCTTGTGAGCCATGCAGTCCTTGAACTTTGCAGCTTCTTCCACATATAGTGGAGTGTTTTCACTGATGATGTCAAATACTTTATTGCGCCATGAATAGGTGATGATACCTTCATTTTTAAAAATGATTAGGAGGATTTTCTTTTCATTTTTTTTTAAATAATTGCTCTTTTTGGTATAGTGCAAAGTTAAATTATCAATCTTAATGTTAAATAATATTACTCTATTATTCAATTAATTTTTTGAAATTTGATTAAAATGCTTATTATTACACTCTACAAAATAGTAAAATTAATTGGTTAATAGAATAAACGGAGTTACCGTGTTTTATTTGTTTCCGGATGGAGGGAGTATGGAGTTTTTTTTTATGCGTGTCCTAACTTTTTTTTTTTTTTTTTATAATTAAATTCATTAGATTATATTTATAATAGGCAAAAACCTAACTGAGAGTACATAAAAAAATACAAGATATGATGAGTCATGACCGTTACATCCAACATTATATCATCCATACAGGCATGACTATTTTGAGATTTAACATTAGAAAATAAAATAACTGCAGAAAAAAGAGAGAAAAAAGGAAAGCTATATCCATGAAGACCTCTCAGCGAAATTCCTGACGTAGAGGAGGATCGATTTAGCATTTCCGAAACATGCACCAGCCAATCCAGGCACAACAAATATTCCATGTCCCTATCTCCCTCCAAATAATTGAAGAGATGCGTACAATACTAAAACACGACTTCACCAATGCAAATCTCCCTTTGTTGCTCAACTTCATACCCAGTAATACAATGGATGGATTTGTCGGTCCATTCTTCATATTCCTTGATACCACAAGTTTGGCATAAAGCAAAATACACAAACATGATGTAAGATGGAAAACAAAAATATGCATAACATAGAGCAAGATAAAATAAGTTCTAGAAGTTAATTAAAAGCATAAAAGACCAAAGCACATTAGGTAGAGGTAACTCTGGTGACTTCAAAATCCAACACAAGGGTTGACCAAGCCCTTGATTGAGACCACTGCAATCAGCCTGATGAAAACCCCATTGGAAGGGTTGAAAGCTATTTGGAAGGTAGAGAAAAATTAGATCTTTACTCAGGAGATGCAAATCTAGTGGTCTTGGTCGCAAAGAAGAGAATGAATAGTTTTCTAGGCATGGCACTACCAGGTGGTTGGGAGAGACCAGCAGATCAGAGTAGGAAGAGGGGAAAAATGGTTGGATGGAGGTGCTGGATTGGGGACAAAGTGGTGGTGTGGTGGAACAAAGCGAGCAGGCTGCTAGTGAAGAGAAATATTTTTGAAGAATCCTTTTGTTATGAAGAAGAGAGAAAGTAAATGAGGTAGAGTATGAAGAACCCACCAGGAATTGCATGGAAATGGGGGCCAAGCCGCTTGAAGGGCGTCAGTCCAGATCAGAAGAAGCCCTAGAGAGCACTTTCTCTCTTAGAGGGAGAAGGTCTGAGAACGATTTTTCTAGCAAAGTCAGTTGAGCGTGTCCTAACTTCATGATAGCGTAAGAAAAACCCCATCAGGGAGAAGGTCTGAGAACGATTTTTCTAGCAAAGTCAGTTTGGCGTGTCTTAACTTCATGATAGCATAAAAAGACCCCCATCTAAGTTGACATAAGATCTTGGAAATATCATCACTTGTACTCGTTTTTCTGATTAATAATGATCTTGCTTAGTAGATGACAAACACCTACAAACAAAATAAAATAAGTTGGCGACAAACAATTTGTCCCAGCCCGGAGTTTGGGCAACAAATATTCAGCCCAAATCCGCTAGCAGGCCCATTTAGTATATCCTAGTGATTAGTCTAAATTACTACTCAAAACTTAAAACTCTCCAACTTGTTTATCAAGGCCCAATCTGACAAGATGGATTAATATACATATATTAATATATATGTATATACATAAATATGCAGTTCATGTATGGAGTATAACCATGAAGGTGTTTTTTTGCCTGATCGTAAAATGGCCTGTCTGCATGCATGTCTGCAACTTCAGCCGAATCTTATGCCCCTACCTCTTACCTCCTAATTTAATTATAATGTTAACTGAAGCACAATTATGTTAGTTTTTTCATAATGCAACTTTTCAATCAAATTACTTGACCTGTTATTGTTTTCTTATTTACCGCTTCAATCAATTGTTCATGGGGTTTCCTTTCTCACTTTGGCATGCATACACACATGTACCGAGAAACAGTATACTATGAAGAAGCTTCTTCAAGCTATTTGCATCATTTAACCCGCAAAGTTGCCAACAAAAATCTTAATTTCTTGCTCAATGCAATAACTAAAACATTGATTTGAATAGTTTCTGTAATTTGGAAGGCTGTGTAAAACACTAACATGCAGCTATTCGACTGCAACACAGGCTGAAGAGCTACACAAATCATCAGCCATTTGCACACACATTGAACAATGTACAACGTCAACACTGCTATTACATAACTTTCACCTGATTATACCTTATTATAATGCAATTACTTAGATAAATAGAAAAACTAATTCCATCAAAATGGAAGAAAACTAGTAACAAAAAATAAACCCAATCCCGCCCCTCGGGTGCTGATTCACCTCTTATTCTCATGCTAGAACAGAAGGCTTACAAGCATTGATCTCACCCTTGGGCTGAATGCATTCGCCTTGTTTCTTATCATGTTTCGCTACCAGCATTTGGAAGCACTCAAACATACTCTCCAACGCCACGATCTCCTCTTGAACATCAACAGGGGATTCACTCCCTGAAGATGACGACATACGTTCCTTGAAGCTTCTGACTCTCTCGAGGCTTCTCACAACTTTCGCCCCATTTCATCCATGGTAGCACTCATCATGACATTCTCCTCTTGTGCTATTTTGAGCTTCCTCTTCATAGACCGATACCCATCAAGCGACTTTAGAAGCTGTTCCGAGAGCGCCTTGTTGCGCTCTTGCAGGGCTGCAGTCACCTGTGATTCTCCTCCACCACCACCACCACCTTTCTTTTCCTTATGCTCGGAAGCACATTCTTGTACTTTTTGGAGCAATGTCGCATTTTGTGCCTTGAGGTCATTAATAAGTTCCTCCATCCCACTCAATTCTTGTACCTTTCTTGAGAGCTCTGCAGCCATAATCTCCTTCTCTTTCCCCAAGCTAGAGCACACAACCTGGAGGCTTTTCCGCGCGGCCAAGCTCGCGCTCAGCTCTCTCCTCAGCCTTTCTTTCTCGTCGTCCACCACCGGCTCGCCACCGTGCCTCTTATCCCTTGGGACGTGATTAGGCCTTGGTTCGGTGTTGCACCTCCGCAGCTCAGCTTCTGATGTTTTGTTGCCAAAGGATTGGCATTTCTGGATTCTGTCCCTGACATTATCCAGGATGGTCATCATTGTGGCCACCCGCAGCATTCTCCTGCTGTCCTTTTTATCTTTGTCACAGGCATCTTTATGATCCTGGATTAGTTTTAACAGTAACTTTATATTTGCAGCCACCCCTGAACATCAAAAATAACGTCAATCAATCAAACCATGAGTCCTAATTCACCTAACAGGATGCAATCTTTTGCCACATCTGTAAACTCCTTTAAACCATGACGCAATAATGCAAGGATATCATTAATTCTTTTGGAAAAGACTCAAAAACGAAAAAAAAATAAATCAAATCTCTCATCCCCTGTGCCATAAGAAACTGAATGATCAACAACTTTTCAACATTAAAGAAACATGGAAAAAAGAAAAATCAAGGCTACAACGTTAGAAATTAAGATACTGTACCTTCTAATGCTGAATCATCGTATTGATGTTCTGTTGTTGTTGTTGAGGGGCAAACCAAGTCGGGAGATGAATTTGCACGAACCTGGCTCATAACTTTCTTACAAAAGCAACCAAGAACAGATGGGAAAAGTTCCTCAAAAGAGCCTAGAAAATTGACTTAAAACAGTATGGTTTCTTATATCAACACTTTTCAAGAAATCAAGAACAGAGGATGAAGGAGATGAGACAAACAGATGGGCAACAACTACAAGAAAAGGCCACTTTGCTTTTCTTTTCGCTTTTTTTCTGAAACAAATACCTGTACCTATTAATCTAACAGAATAATACTAGTATAATTCAGAGATCCAAAGAAGAGAGGTTGCTTTGCAGACCCTCTCTCTGCTTCTCTCTCTCTCTCTTTTTGTTTTCTTCCTATTTAAATAGTATTATCAGTTATGATAATACTAGTATATAGTCAGTCTTCTGGTTTGGTGTTGGCCCATTAGAAGAATTACTTACTTTTTTAAAATATAAATAAATGGCAGTTAATACTTTGCGCTATTATTGGCTAGGTTTGACAATTTGTTTGGCTGTTGTTTGCTTTGACTTTGAGAGAATAGTTGGCTTCATGTGCCCAACTTCTCACACCCACTAATCAAGAACATAAGTTATTCATAGACAATGAGACAAATATGCATAGAGAATATGTGATAATATTATTTTTTCCTCCCCTATTCATGGAAGGAATTAATAAAACTTGCATGATATGAGCAATTATTATTTCTTTTTTCTCTTTGACAATTTAGAGAATAAAACTTTTTGTGTACTTCAATTTCACAAATAAATAAGTGTGTTGTCGGTGTTCAAAAATTTCTTCAATTTTTTCACAAAACAATTTTGAAAAACTATTTCACGGGCCGTAGACCTTCTCATATTTGGTTTTTCATCCGTTTTGGTAGGAAATCATTTGTTATCTTCAATTTGCAGTACTTTACTTAACCGTTATAATGGAGAATTTTACATTAATTCGATATAGGCATATAAGGATAAATTATGGACATAAAACCTGTTGTATATATCATTTCTTTAATGAATTACACTTTTTTTGAAGCGTCGTTTAATCATTGGAAAGTTTAGATTTTCAATTTGAATTTTTATTTAAATTTAATATTTTATATTATATTTTAATTCATAAAATATTTTTTTTAAATATGCATGACACCAATAAATTCGAAATACTTCATTTGCAGTATCATTTGGCCGGTAAATATTTTCTAAAAACTACATAAAATGCATTTTGTTGCTTACTATTTTGGACATCTTTTCGTTAAAAGAAGACATTTAAATGGACATATGAAATATTCCAATTGTTCTAAGTTTATTTCTTTTAGCATTTATTATTTAGAATACCTCAATAGTATTATATTTCTAACCATAAATTATTATTTTTTACTACAATATTACAATTAAAGATCGGATGGGGACTGCGTGGTCAAAAAGCGTTTATACCTTCAAAATGCCCTCAATCTTCACGGGCTCACCTCCCAACAAACCCTAAAAATTGGGTTGCCTATTGCATATTTCTCAAAAATCAAACGCATTTTTTTTTTTTTTTTTTTAGAAAAAAAACTGAAATGGCATCCTCTTCAAGTTCAGTGGAGGCAACGCCGCCGTGGCTCGAATTGCCGCGAGAGATAACAGCGGCGATTTTGCACAAGTTGGGGGCGATCGAGATACTAACGACGGCGCAGAAAGTGTGTACTACCTGGCGGAGCGTCTGCCAGGACCCTGCCATGTGGCGGTGCATCGACATGCGAAATACGGGTGATCTCTGGGAAATGCCATACAACTTAGAGAAAATGTGCCGCCAAGCAGTGGATCGCAGCCAAGGCCAATTAACTGATATCAATATCGAGTATTTTGGTACGAATGACTTGCTTCTCTACATTTCTCAGAGGTAATATTTGTGTCCCGTGCATATTTCTTCCAATTTTGCTGGAAATTCGACGTTTTGTGATTTTTTAGTTGTATACTAGATTCAATTTTGATGTCAAGTTTCCGAAGGGATAGCATGTGGTACTATCTGATGTTGTTATGGGTAGAAATTAGAATGTATTGTTTGGAGATTATATAATGTCTGGATTCTTTTACTCTGCTAGTCTTTTGCTTTGTTTTCCTAAAAACGTAATTTTCTGTCCGTTGTATTGTGTTGGCTGAACTACATAAATCATTTCTTTGCTCTTTGTTTGTGTGAATGGTCTATTTTCTTGTGTTTAAGTAATTTTATATGGTGTAAATTGGATTTATTGGACAATGCTATTTCATTGTATCGCATTTTTACAGAATTTTAGATGATTTTTTTTCCTAGATGTAAATAGTCGTGGAATGTAATTAGAAATGGAAAGGATGGAAGTGATGCTGGAAAGCAAGGTCCATGTACATTTCTGTATATTTTGGTTATCGTAGCTTCACCGATGAACTTGGCAATTGAGAAATGGAAAATGTATAGGTATTTCATGAAAGATGGAAGGGATGCTGGAAAGCAAAGTCTCAAGTTTTTGTTATTATGAGCTACCATTTTGACTCATTGTCCACAGTATTTTCTGTGGTTGCTCGGGCTTCTTTGGTTTTCTTCTGTTCCTATGTTTATGTTTATGTTTCTGTTTTTAATAAGTTTGATCGTCCTATGATTTGAATTGACCTTTTGGGTTAACTTGGTTGCATCTGGTCATTGTCATTGATGATTTTTTGGCAATTTGTTAGGGCATGCTTTAATGGTTTCTGGCCTATTCTCCCCAGCCTGCAAGTAGCATATACTAAGTAGGATAGTTAAAATTCCACCATTTGTCATTCATGGGTTTTGTTTCTATTTGGGTAATTTTATATTATTTCAGTTTATTTTCGGGTATAATGGGATATTTTTTCTCTGCATCATGTATATATTTGCAGATGATAGGTTTTGCTAGTTTCAAATAAATTGTTTCTATACATAAAGTTGTAGGAGTTAACAGGCAAAATTTCATGTCATGTAAACTTGGGTTCAGAAAATGCGGCTGGTGGGAAGATCTCCTAGAAGAAGCTGAAGAACTTTTCAGTGGATCTTCTGATGAAAATGGTCGTGTCATGTAGTTGTTAATACTGGTTGTTGCTGTGTTAGAAAGACATTGAGCATTTGTATATGTTGCTGCATTCTGTGAAATCTTTCATTTGCTCTTTTGTGCTTCTCATTTTTTCTTTGCCAATCAACTTTTTCTTTAGTTCGGTATCAAGCAGATGCTTGATGATGTATGATTCTGTCCTTGTACTAAGTAAATGTGTCTTAAAGTATTATCTGATCTATTTAAAAATTTTAATGTTATCAATTTCCGACTCAGCATTTACTTGACTCATATTACTGTCTACTGTAGACCGCTCATATAAAGATGCACCAATATTATCTTACTGCTTGTAACTGAGCTTGTTTCTACACCCCTTTTAACAGGTCTAGTCAGCTAAGACGTCTTCAACTTGTATTTCCCTATGGCATAACAGGTGAAGGTGTGACTGAAGCAGTTAAAAATTTCCCACTGTTGGAGGAGCTGCATCTATACTACACCTCTATCGATGTGGAAGCTATTGAAACTATTGGCCGCTCTTGCCCACTATTAAAGTCATTTAAATTGAACAAGCGCTGGTTCAAACAGCAGCACGGAGTGTGTGATGTGGAGGCGCTAGCAGTTGCAGAAAACATGCCTGAACTAGGCCACCTTCAACTTTTTGGAAATAAAATGACAAATGCAGGCTTGCAGGCTATTCTTGACGGTTGTCCCCATCTTAAATCACTTGATCTGAGACTGTGTTTTAATATTCATATTGGTGGAAATTTAGGAAGATTATGTTCACAAAGGATTACAGATCTGAGGCTTCCTTATGACTCCACGGATGATTATCGATTTGATGCTGAAATTCATGATTATGAAATAGATGATGATTATATAGCTGGATTTTCTGACATGGATATGGTGTCTGATTACGATGATTATCTGGAATTCTCCGAGGGCAGTGTATCTTCGTTTGAATATGAAGATGAGCTTTTTGTTGACTAAGTACAGAGGGAAGGAAAGGGAGATGCTTGATCCTTTCCCTTAGTGAAAGCGAAGCGATATGGATATTCATCAGTAATCTCTAAGTTGTAATCTTTAAGTTCTGGTTGACTGTGAAAAATGAAATTGCAAACTTTGTCCAGCTGTGCATAATCTCTGTATTTAGATGGCTAAAAACCTGTTACCTGTTTGTTAAGATTCTTTTGCTTGGTTTGCTCATCCTGAAACTTGGGTTAATATGGGAGAAAAAAAGGGCCGATATGAACACGATTAAATTCTGGATAGGATCTTTTGTTTCAAAAATTGTGTTTCATCTTTTGTTGCGGAGCACGGATTAATGCAACGTGTAATCTTAACAAAATAGTCTAATGGTGGCTAGAAACAACGTTAAAGGATTTTATTATGAAAAAAAAGGGATTTTACCCAAAATCTGCCAGAAGAGACGGGTTCGATGTCGCATGGAAATTCCATCCCCTGCAAATCTCATCTGAAAAATAATAATTAAACAGACAAACAAACAGAACTCTTCTCCCTCAAGGTGTTGGTGTGGAAATTCTCCCATTATTGCTTGCGCAACAGAACTTTCATAGACTCGCTATTTTTCTAGTATATTAATTTTTAAACCCTTGACACGATTTTCACATATGAATCTCCACTTGCGAATATTAGTGTCCAATTCGTTAGGCAATGTTTGGTTTTAGTTTGGTTTCATTTTGAGTGTTTTGGGAAATAAAATCAAATATTTAATATTTTTCCCTTTTAAGGTTTATTTTTCATTTTCAAAATATTTTATTATATATATTTCAAGTATTATATATTTTGTATGTATCTTTATATATATATATATATATTAAATTTATTATATCAATAAAAATACATATTTACATAATTCGATCTTTATATTAATTTAAAAATAATATATAATAATAAAAAATAATAATGTACTTTTAACCAAGATATTACATTTATAGTAAAAAAAAATCATTTAGAAATAAAATTAAATATATTATATGTTTTATTACTTTTCTTTTTTGCAGTATATTTTGTCAAGATATTTAATCCAAAACACTCAAAACAATATCAAAATAAAAGAATTCTTTAAGCTCCCCAAATCTCCTTGGGGTACAAGAACTAAATTCTAATCATATTCTCATAAAATAATGGACATGCTCGGGTTTACTCTATTTTTTATTAACAAACATAAAAATATTATTGGGCCCAAAATAAGAAAATAAAAAAGGGATCGAAATAATCAGTTTTGCCACCAAAAAAAAAGCCCAAAAGAAGTAAAAGAAAAGGAAAGGAAAAGGGCAAAAAAGCCTCAAAATATTTAGTAAGATTTGTTGGAATAAATTTGATAGGTGTAATATCGAAATAATTAAAATATTTTTGATAGAATAATGGTTATATTCGAGGTAAGAGTTAATTTTTTTTTTTTAAATAAAATTGCCCCACATTCGATACTTGCAGTATATGACAATCATCTTTCAAAATACAACGATTTACTTCTTGTGATAGTAGCAATTAAAAAGATAAAGAAGATAATGAATGAGATAAAAATATAAATTTTGTAAGTTTATTTATAAATTTCGAAAAGTTATGGTACCAATTTGCGAATGGGTGCAATTTTCGATTCGAATCAATTTGAGTTGTACGATTACATCCCTTTTCAAAGGTATACACCCAGATCCATTTGAGCCGTGCGATTCACATCCCTCTACAAAGGTTTACACCCTTACGGTGAACCACTGCCAACCTAACAGATAAGTCAACGTTTCGGTCCGGTCACAACCCATTTCGTCAGTAGTAGCTGCATGTCCGATCAACATCCAACCGCACATTATCATACCACACGGACACTAACTGAATGAACCTGCCACATCAGCGAACCACTAGCCATGCTATTGAGGCAAACAAATCATTTTGGTTCAATTAATTGCAACGTGCGCCTCTAAAACTCCTAATAAGATCTTTATGAGATGTGAGTTTGGATGGTATTACATATGCACCATCCTAGTAGATTCTTAAACTATGCGCCTCTAAAACTCCCAATAAGATCTTTATGAGATGTGGGTTTGGATGGTATTACATACGCACCATCCTAGTAAATTCTTAAACTAAGCAAAGTTAGCTAAAATACCATTATAGTATACCATAAAATAGCTCTACTTTATTACTCTTTACTAAAGTGAGATTATATATATGTAAGATAAAATAAACAAGGTTGTTCCACCTTTTCAATATAGAATTGCGACTTTTCACATTTTTAACTTTTTATATTCAACTATTTATTTAAGTGACTTATTTTATTCATTAAATTCTCATTCACCTGTAATTGATTTTGAAAAATTAAATATACTAAAGTTATTTAATCACAACTTATATTATGTTTAATCAACTTATATATGTTTTTATAAAATAAAATCCACATAATTTATTGATTAAAGTTGAATTAAAACTCAATTTTCAATACCAATTTTTAACAAGATTTAACCCCGACACTTTAATTTCGGTCCACTTACAGCACCGATCTATTTGGGTTCAATTAAGTGCAAAATGTATCTCTAAAGCGCTCAATAATACATTTGTGACGTGTGGGTTTGGATGGTACTACGTATGCACCATCCTAGTAGGTTATTGAATGAGCTAAAACTAACCAAAAGTCCATTATAATGCTAAAAATTTCAGTTGATTACTCTTTACTAAAGTGAGATTTTATATATGTAAAATAAGATTGCTCATCATTTTCAATGAGATTGTGATTTTTCACATTTCTAACTTTCTATATTCAACTATTTATTTAAATAACTTATTTTATTCATTAATTTATCATTCATTCAAAATTAATTTTAAAAAATTAAATAAATTGAACTTATTTACTCACGGCTTATATTATGTTTAATCAATTTATATTTGTTTTTATAAAATAAAATCCACATAATTTATTGATCAAAATTAAATTAAAACCTAATTTTCAATACCAATTTTTAACAAGATTGAACCTTAACAGTATGATGATTTTGTATAAGAATTTTAGTAAGGAGAAAAAAAAAGTACTAGATAAAATAATTTGAATTGTTTGACTTCAAAAAGGAGAAAAAAATATTGTAATTGAGAAAACTTTAAGGAAAATTATTCTCTTGACAAATGCACTCTTAAGGAAAATTAATCACCTTCCTGAAGTTCGTTCTCCTTCTTGAACAAAAAATAAAAGAAAATCGTCGTGTGAAGAAAGACTTTCCTTGAGTGAAGTGGTCAAAAAATTTCCACAGTTAATAAGAGTTGCACCTCTTTTTTATGACATCAATTTCGTATCTTCTGTTGAAATTATTTATGTTTAACGAACATGAAAACAGGCACTGGCTGGCTTAGTGAAGGCACTGATTGCGCATTAGCAATTGCAAAAACCATGCCTAATTTGCATCACCGTCTACTTTTTGGAAATTATTTATATGACGAATGTGGTATTGCAAGCCATTCTTGATGTTTGTCCATACCTTGAATCACTTGATATCCAATAAAAATATCTTACTTTATTTACAAATTGAAACTTCTAGACGCTTTAAGGAAAACGGTCAATTAACAAAAACATCCTTGTTTGGATTGTGATAAAATTTTAATAGACTAAAGCTCTTGAGCCTCACTATAAGGTGAAAGCATTCAAAAATTTACACTGCACAGAAACGTTAAAAGAGTGCAGATGTGTTGGACATTGCACAAAAAGTGTATGAAGAAGAATATAAAAAGTTTGAAAAATAATAGCAAAAATAGCAAAATTCAGGAGAATGCCCATAAAGGAAGGGGAATCAAGAAAACAAAGAAAGGAAAGGTGGGTGGGACTTTGGGAGAAACCAAGGTAAGTACGATGTTGTGTTTCGTGTTCATTATAAGATGGTGCAAAACTCCTATGACCTCGTGCCTCTTTTAAATGCCCAAAAAGGAAAAAAGGATTAGATGTTGAATAAGGGAGTGCAACCTGCCCCGAAAAGGAAAAAGAGATTAGATGGTGAGTGATGTTATACTGTGAGGACTATTTTAACCCATGTTTGGAGTATTCTAATTGTTTTCATTAAATTCCCTTCTTTCAGGTTATGCGCCTGTCAAATGGATTTTTTGCACAAATTTTATTTTTAACTAGAATTAGTGGAACTCAATGATATATGGGTATATGGTAAGTGTTTGTGTATGAAGAAACAATAGAACTTTTATTCCAATTTGTTATGCTTTACGGAGGTCTACCCTATTTATACCACGCATCTACTCAAATGAATAGTGAAAATAAAAACCATTGGAATGTTCTAAACAGTCTACTAGTTTTTAAATTATTACGAAAATTTATTATGATATATTGTAAAAACTTCTACGTTTATGTATGTAATTTAACTTCCATAAGAATGAGCCAGATGTCGTTTTGAACCTCTAAAGTCCAAGTTAGGGAAGAAAATGCACTAAATAAAATATTGCCGAGACTTTGAGTCGTGGAACCTAATAATATGCTAGTAATATGTATCAAGTTGTTTGGAGTAACTTTGAACCACTTCTAGTAATTTATATTTGTTGTTCTACTGCAACAATAATCATTTGTTGTTTATTTCCTAAAAAAATTAATTTATTCTTAATTTACATCAAAATACTATATATAATTTATGTTTCCACCTCAAGTGTTTCATACGTTTCTTCTTAGAGAAACCTTTGAATCATTTTTGTGTGAAGACCATAGCTTATATTAACGGTATAGCTATAGCGTTGATGGTGAGGAGATACATGGTGGTGTTCAGTATCACTTTTCGTCTTAGTCTTTAAAAAATTGTTATTGGTCTCTGGTGGGTGATGGTGTTAGTAATCAAATGGGGGCTCGTTAGGCTTTTTCTGTAGTAAAATTTGGGCTATTTTTGTTAAATCAGTCTCGATCTTTACTATGAGGCTTCTTTTGATTCCTCTCTCTCTCAAAACTCTTGTGAATATTTATCTTACTAATAATTTACAACTTGTTGTAGGTATGTTGCTTGAAATGTTAACTCGAAACTCCATATCATTTGGTGTGTTACATAGTAACAAAAAAAATTCCAATTTTACACCATATCTTGATAGCATGTTGAAATCTTGTATATATTTTCAATACATAAATCTCCCAATTCTTCAATAGTACCTACTTTAATAAAATTACATTATACTATTTTTTTTTTCCTATTTTTGGACTACTTATATATAATTTTCTTAGATAATTTGTATTGACAATCATCATATATAAATGCATTATTCTTATAAAATAATTAAATCTTTTGTATTTATATATTCTCAAATTAATAACGAACTTTAATAATGAATTTATTATGTAAACGTGATTTGGTTATTTTTTTTTTACAAATAATACTGGAATTATGAATTTTAAAAACTCGCGAATTATTCCTGAATCCTGAATTTGTTAATATGGTGTGTTTTGTATGACAGTGGTAAATGGCTTGAGTGAAGGAGGTTTTGGTGGATTGGGTCTGGGGTGCTCAAATGAACTGCCTAAATTGTTTCCAGCAAAAGTGAATTAGATGGGCAAGTTTCAAATTAATCTTCCTGAGTCAAACGTGGAAGAGTCTTGAATCTTCAGGAGTTTCCCATTGTTATTTTATTTCAGCAGCCAACTTTTATTTACCAACTATATGTTCAAAATTATTATCTTAAATTTCCTATTCTTGAAACGACTTTAAACAAATGCCAGTAGTGGTTATTTAATTGCACCTAAATTTTCTTGAAATTTTTAGAATGCCAAAGTCATTATGATAAGCAGGGTAAGAAATCAATGAGGCTATCATAGAATGACCAAAATATCCTTAGTTTGAAATTTTTATTTTTATTTTTTTTTCTATTACAACGTTATAAGAAATAGTAAGATGGATCGAACGCAACAAACTCGATTTGTTCACAAGTACAATAGAATATACACTTCTATCAAATGCAACAAATTCCATGGAATCAAAAATGTTAGATGAAAGATGAGCGAATAGTCTGTGTCTATAATTCAATAGTTATTTATACTAAAATTGGTAAATTCTTTTTCCTGCACTCAATATAAATACATTGAGTCGTATATTGTAAAGATGTGTTGCTCGGTAACACTAATGTGTGGATTGTGACCCATGACCGGGACCTATACCATATGTACACAAAAATGATACTACTAGGTGGAAAAGGTTGTAGTAACAGTAAATAATTAATTTTAAACTTTTTTAAACCCAAAGGACGAGAGAGAGAGAGAGAGAGAGATGGATGATAGTCCACGTAAGACTGACTGGCTTTGCATTAGCCTAGTAGCCCTAGCTAGGCACAAGTTATCATGCATGCAGTACCTCACGTGACAACGTCCTTTTTTTCTCTGCTAATTATCTTCTATTTGAGTAGCAATTTCATCTTCAAGGAAGTGTGTACGACGCCGTTCTTGGGAGCCTGCAAGTGGAAGATGGTGGTCATTAATTGAAGCTGACACCAGCAGCTTTTTGACTTGGGACTCTCTGGTAACTGTAATTTTCTTGGAATTGCTTTGAAATGTTGTACCCTCATTGATTGTACCTCACCCTGATCCCCTATTATTCTAGTTTCTATATGTTCGTACGCTCTCTGGTTAGGGCCTAGACCGTTGACATTTATTGGGCTGTTGGGGGCTGGGCTACCTCTGCACTCTATATATAACCATTAATAATCCCTACAGAATCTATCAATAAATAAATAAATAAAATAAAATAAAAAGAGAAAGGTAAATTTGAGAAATTATCTAAAAAATTATTGTAATTTAGGTTTGAATCAACTTTCATTTTGCCAACTGATCATTTTTTTGCCATAATATCCTAATTATTCATGCTGGAGGTATAATTCTTGAAGATAAGACAAAAAAAATAGTTGAAATATATTTTCTTAATATGCATCATGCACGAAATAAAAATGAGTGGCGGGTAGCGTGAATTAAATGTGAATTTATTTATGAGTAACAAATTCTGATTTATTAGTTTGACGAAAATGTTTCATTATTATTATATAAACATGTGTACTAAACTAATATTATCTGTAACTACTTATATATATATATATATACACACACACACACGCACGGAATGATAATTATGAGTACTATTCGCAACATATGTTTCAAAATAATTTTGAGAGAAAAAAATTGTATGCTTTGTTGAAAATATATATAATATAGAATTTCAAAAACTGCTAAGATAGGCTAGAATATTAATTTTTGTAATGTTTTTTTCTTTCTCGCGAACATAATTTGTATGTGTTACTTAGCCTCATCAATCTCCATTGTCTGGTTGTGAACTTATGTTGAGTTTTTTTTGTCTATGTTGGACTATTTTGTGAGCCGACCAAGCCATTGATTTCCTCGTATCCCAAGTTCTAACTTCATTTTTAATGTTTTAAGACAATAATATCAGTGAGGGCAAAAGTCAAACTATATTTAACAAAAGATGATAATCTTAGTTGTCTCAGCATGAAAGTGCTGCTACAACAACATATATTCATCCATGTCCCATGATTTTACAAACTAGTTTTCTTAATGGTGAGATCAAGGAATGATAATCTACATTAAGAAGGCAAAATGTGCTTTCTTATACCAATTAAGGAAACACAGCTCAATCCAAATCTAACTTTGAAGTAAAATCGATGCACGTCTTGTGACAATGACAATTGTAATACACCTGTTGAAAAAGATGCATTTCAAATATTAGTCCACTGTTTTTGTTCTCCTTTTTTGGTTGGATTACCTGCACAAAACGCCGGCGTGACCCGATGTAAAAATTTCGATACTCAAGTCAATGTCAATTCTTTTGGAGATGATGAAAAACAGATAAATATATGCATTTTTAATATATGAAAAGTATAACTTCTAATATACCATGAATTCTCTTATTTATTGATATTCAACAAGGACAAAAGGAAAATTTCAAATTTCAATTTGTTATAACATATTAGTGCACGGGTATCCACCTTTTCTGATTTACTTTCCTGTCATTTTCTAATCATAACAGTTTCCTTTTCATTTTTCTCGTGAACTTGTCCGACTTGGAGGTTGGTAACCTCCTCATCTTGCCCGACCTGGAGGTCAATAAGCTTCTCATCCTGCCCGACCTGGAAGTCGGTAAACTTTTCAATATTATATAGAAATCGCCCAACAGGTCGTGCTACTCTTCTGACCCATGTATTGAGCTAACATGTTCACCCAACTTTCATATTATAAATGAGAATTTTCTGTCATCCCGACCTAACTTACTTCCTGCTAGCTCACGTTCCATAACCCGAGTTACGCAAGTCCGTCACAATCTAACTCGCACCACTTTTTTACTTATGATCCGAGTTACATAGGTCAATTCCGACCTATACCACGTCAACATTGTTGTATTCCTATTCTAAATTTGACTCATTGTGTTTTTGGAGAAATAATAATATATAAATAAAATAGAACAAGTTTCATATAATTTCTTTAAGATGCATCTACCAATATAATTCTAATTTATTTACTTTACTCATTGATCAACTGCCTAATCAATCTACATATTCATTTATCCCAAATTAAACGAACTCTTAATCTTGTTATTTTAATTCCACAATGATACGAAAAAAAATATATATAATTATTTTTTGTCGCACTTCTTGCTTATGGAGTTTCTGCGTTTAGTTCCCAATCACTATTCTTGTTATATTTAAATTTTATAAGAGCTTCCATACATTGGTCAGATCCAAATAAGAATTCTAATGCTTATCACATGGAATATTTATTATTTAAAAAGTATGTGATTTGGGTAACATTTTTAAAAATTATTTAATGGAACATCGAAATATTACATTTAATTAAAAGCATAAAACTTTCAAGAGGAAATAAAAAATAGTTTTGCTATTTGTTTACAATTCCTCCATGATTGGCCAGTCTTTTCTTCATCGTTATAATAATTAGTGCCATCATTTCTGACCTTTTTGCCTTCAATTCATTAAAACCCATCCTTTCAGCCACAACCACCTTGCTCCTCCACTTTGATCCGTCAACTACCTTATGGCCATGGATTATGTACTCCTTGTCTTTAGCTAGAATTCATCTATTTGTAGATTTTTTATGGGCGCTATAATATATATATATATATATATATATTAAGTAATAACGTGAGAATTGTTGGTAATTCTATATATTAAGTAACATGAGAGTTGTCGTTAATCCCATATATTAAATAAAAAAAAAATTATTTTATTATAACATTAATTTATATAAATTTAATAATAATAATAATTGTGCTCAAATTGCCAGTATTAACAATTAGTAATATATGTATATTGATAATAAATTTTTTATCATATTTTATAATTATAATTTTTGTTGTCACTAATTTTATGATATACGTGTTATTATTATAATAACAACAACTTAAAATACTAATTTTTATTATTATTAAATTATTATTATGATAAAATAAATATAATTTTCACTTAATATACATCTTTAGCAATAGTTTTTACATTGTCACTTAATTTTTTTTATTACTAATGTCATTGTTTTTGTAGTGAGGCAAACGATACGACAGTTTAAATGTTCTAAACTATTTATTTTGTTTTGTATATACTTTCCTTTAGAATTTAAATCCTCCATTGCTTGAATTAATTTATCTTGATTTTTAAATGAGATCAAATCAAATAAAATGTCTTTAAAAAATAATTAATTTCCAAAATCAAATTATTATATTTCCATATACACGGTGGCATCAAGGCAACGACTGATTAGAGGGCACGTGGAAGGCATCTGGGTCCGGTGGGCGATGTTTAGTTAGTGTGGGGTAAGGGTTCGGGACAGGAAGGGGGACATAGTATTAAAGCGGGGTGGTGGGGCTGCCTGGTTGGCAGGTGGTCACATGGACATCCCATGTGCTGTCAAGTATCATACCACAATCCTAAGTTCAATATCATCATTTTTTTGGTTTAGACCATTGTACTGTGATTTTCACTCAAATAATTAAGTACCTAGTACTTGCGTAACACCAATGCAACCCTAATAATTCCTAAGCTTAACCACATTATTTGGTCATAATATACTTATACACCATCAAAACATTTATTACTAAGAATTTTTCATTCATCGAAGAAAGTGAAATTTTGAAACTGTGTATGAGTTTCATTTTGTGTGACCCTTGTTTCTTAGAGTCAAGCACCATAAAATGTTCTTTTTCGTGTTTCAAAATTTATTAAGAAATCAAATGATTATGTAAGATGATTTAAAGGGTTTTTAATTACTATATGTTAGGGCAAGTAGATGAGAAACTTTGTTATAATAGAGTATTTAAATTGTATATTTTTTCATTATTATTCTTAAATTGAACGTGCAATTCTCGTTTATTTAATTCCCCTATGAAATGGGTCATTATCAATTTATAGTCATATTCTCTCTTTTTAATAATTGCAAAAATCTCATCTTGCTGGTAAACTACTTTTTTAGATGTGAACTACACCACAAAATTCTTCTTTTTAATAAGAAATAATTGAAATAAATAGTATTGGAAAAAAATAAAAAAACAATGTGGGCAGTTTCAGGGGAAGGGAAGCTGCGGTTGTTTCAAAACATGATCCAAACGTTCCACATGATGCGGATTCCCACTGTCCCCCCCGCGGCGCATCTTAGAGGCTTCTTCCGCTTCTATATTAATAGAAGAAGCATGACATTTGCTGAACCAAACTTTTGGCATCATGCTAACCTGTTTTTGGGAGGATTTCTGGACACCTTTTTCTTTTTCTCTTTTTTTTTTTTCAATTTTAAAAAATAATAATAATTAAATCTACTCTCACTGGGATTTGGAGCCCTTTTTCTTCATCACCCTATGTAGCCATTAGCTAGCTACCAAAAGTGTGACATTAGCAACATGAATTTGGACAAAAGGTTTCTTGATTTTGGCAAGATTTTCCACACTTTTTCTGACTAGCTGAATCCCTACTTCACTCCTATAGTATTTGGTAAAAGTAAAGTAGGGGTCAATTCATAAAATAAAATACTCCCAAAACTTTGAAAATTGAAGTGTTAATTCATTTTCAAGATTGTTGATTCATAAGTAAAGGACAACTTATCACTTAATATACCTTTTTATATATATATAAATGATCTTTATTATTCTATTATTCAAGCACTGAATGCTTGAATCGAACCAGTAATAATAATTTATTGTCCGAAATTTGAAGCAATGATCAAGAGGCGACAAACTTAAGTAATATATAAGGTTGCCTTTATTTCACATTTGACCGTTCAAATGTCTACTTTAGTAAAATACACATAGCAGGCTGATATATTGAACTCGTTGCTAGTTGCTCTTTTTCCCATATCCATCAAAGTTGTAAGAATGCCTTATAAAATTGTTGAAATGAAAAGTGAAAATGAAAAGGTCGGGTTAATCAAAACACATATATCTCTAATTGTGTTCTCATCATCTAATAAGAACCTATAAAATTACATAGTCCTCCTACGCCTTAGGCTGTTGTGTAAAACAATTTTTTTAAAGAGGGTGTTTGAATGAGCTTTTAAGCTTCTTAAAAATATTATAAAAAAGGTTGAAAAAACTCTCGTCTCAACTCAATTATCATCCAGTATAAACATGACATTCAAAATCAACTGTTATGAGACAATAATTACGTGAAACATTTATATCGCCGCATCATTTGGCGTTGCCTATCTATACAATTTCTTTTTTTCCCACCTAAAACATAGTACAAACAATAATACTTTTGTTATTTTAATTATATCCTCCTAATCTAAATCTGTCGGGAACCCATCAGAAAACACTGAACGGCGCCGTTCCATGACGCAACGCAGCCGTCTTTTGTGTCTGGATACCCGCCACAGACGGTGGTGTCATGGAACGAATCAGCGCGAAATTCAATCCTTTGAAAAATGGGTGGGTTTTCACATCCGCTGCCCCACGCTTCGACCCGAGTCTCCTATTAGGATCCTTATTCAGCAAACCGGAAATCAAGTCACGAGCGTGCATTTCACTCGCACTACAAAGCGCGTCGTTAGGGAACGCCAGGGACTTTTTCGCGATGTTGTGCAGCGTAGCTTCGTTCGTCGCGCCAGCAAAGGGGGTCCTTCCATAAATCATCTCGTATATAAAGATGCCGAAGGCCCACCAATCGACGGCGTTTCCGTGGGACCCGCCGGAAGCCACCTCAGGCGCCACGTATTCGTGGGTCCCAACGAATGAACAAGACCGGGCAGAGACCGGTTCAGCCACGAAAAGCCGGTTCGCAGCGAGTGTTTGAATTTTCTTCGACCGGAAAAGCCGGTTGGAGATGCAGGAGAATGGGGTGAGTGAGCCGGAGCCGTGGGCTGCTTTGGGTGAGGATATTGGGTCAGGTGAAAAGGCGGGATATTCAACGGCCGGGATTGCGTCGGAGCAAAGGGAGAGATCAAAGTCGGTGAGCATGATGTGACCGTCGGATCTAACCAGCACGTTTTCAGGCTTTAAATCTCTGTAGATTATTCCCAACATGTGGAGGTACTCTAGAGCAACCAAAACCTCGGCTGCGTAAAACCTGAAAAAATTCCATGACCAATTAGCAATTATTTACACAAAAGAGAATAACCACTTGTATTTGGCTACGGCAAACATTTTTCTGAGAAGAACAAAGAAAATGTTATGATTGCTTGCTAGAAAAGATATACAGAGAGAACCCGATGTGGTGAATACCGTTTCAGATTTAAAAAAAAAAAACGACTAAAACATGAAAAACCCACAAAAGGCCGAGTTTTATTAATGGAAAATTGCGGCTAAAATTGATTCTTTTTTTTTTTCTGAAAAGACAAGACTACATCGAAGAATACGACCCGAATACGTGAAAAATTCTTATCACTTTTTTTTTCTTGAATATAATGCAAAATAGAAAAGCTGCCAATTTCTTTATTTCTTTTGCAGAAATGAGACTGGCACAACACATGTATAAAGAAAGGACTAGTATGAAAGGTCCCATTTAGCATTACCAAAACAAAAGCACATACGCAGAATCATATGAAGCCAGAAAACTACGTTATAATGAAAAGTCTCAGTTCATTAAAATGCAGACGAAATTACCTTGCCGAACTGACAGAGAAGCGTTTCTGTGGCTGCTTGTGTCTAAGAGAATGCAAATCGCCACCAGAACAGTACTCCATGACTACACAAGAAAAGTTTGAAGCCTCAAATTCTGCATAAAGAGTAGGCAAAAATGGGTGGTCTAACAGCCTCATGATTTTCCTCTCGGTCTCCGCTCTCTGAGTCTTCTTCTTCAAAGCCAACACCTCACTATCCACCACTTTCATGGCGTAAAGTCGACCCTCATCCTCGGAGGCACGGAGGCGGCAGAGGTAAACTCTGCCGATATCCCCGCTGCCGATCTGCCGCACCAAGCTGAAGTCACGGAAGCTCAGGTTTGTTTTTAAGCGAATCGCTTGGAATGAGGAGTCCGATGAACGGTGCGGCTTCATCGCCGCCTGCTGCTCCGGCGAGCTTGTCGGAAGCTCGAACGACAACCGGCTGAAGCTGGTGCAATGGCTTATAGTCGTGTCGCTGCTCATTGAACTAATTTTGCTGGAGTAAAATCCTTCAGAAATCAGCTCCTCAGAATTCCTGCGGGAATCGTCTAACATTTTATGGACGATTTCATGTACAATGCACCCAACTTTCCACAGAAAATAATGGGTTTTGGCTTTTAGGGTAATCTTTTTTTCTTTCTCTGGAAGAATCAGATACGAAGAGTGGAAATGGGAATGTTTGGCGCTGACTGAACAGTGCTAAAAAGAAAACAAGAATCGACAAAGTCAAAAATCCACACTAAAAAGAGTGAGACAAAAGCTCAAAGCTAAGGAAAACGAAGAAAGATTGAATTAACGGAGCTTTTCAGAATGTATCATGGTAGAAGAGAAACAGCCTTTATACGTGTATATTAACAGCTGACTAGGGTTTCCATACATTCAGAGAAAACACAGAAGGAAGTAGTAATTGTATGCCTTCTGCTTTACAGCTCTGTGTATGTGTGTGTGTGTGTGTGTGTTTTGTGTGTTTATGGTTGGAGAGAGAGTGAGAGAGATGGTTGCGAAAATTGGTGCTGGAGGTTATTTAAGCAACATTGTACGGAGGTCAGTGATTAATTTAATGAGTTAATAATATTAATGAATAAATAGTAATTCCTGGAATTTTCACTTGTGTCTGGCACGTGAGGATACAGTATTGCACGTGCGGTGGCTTCATCGGAATGCTTGATTTCGCGAGTGCTGACGTCAGGTCCTGGCACGTGCGGGATAAAGGATTGTGTTTCTGAGTATTTGGCACGTGGGAAATGGGAAGGGTGTTGCGTATTTGCTCATTGCCTTATTACAGACAAAACGTACAGTACGCGTGGGTTGAACTTGCTCTTTGAAAGTAACCTTTTGATGTGAAATGTCGAGAGTACCCTTAATATGGTTTCGTGGTTTAATTTGAGTGGGCCAGATTAGTAGTACTGTTTTGTAATTTCGGAAGAGTCCAAAGATCTCAAAGTAAGGGCCATACCCGTAGAGCAAAAGTTGGTCCAGAGATTGCAGGTGTAATAATCTTTCAAATTTCTGTCACTCCCATTATTCCTTCTTATATTTGTGAAAATTTTCATATTTATCTAAATAATTTCCTCTGGAGAAAAAAAAAATTGAATTTTATTCAAGTTTGTTAGCAGTAAACTTTGGCCGGTTACATTAAATTAATTTAATTTGTAATGTTTATTTTCATGTTCTTGCCTTTTTTTTTCTCTCTTTTGTAATGAAATTACTACATCAATTTGCAATTAGCGTTGTTTAAGTTATTCGAAATTATTAATTGAGAGTTCAAAATTTTATAAATATGAATTTTTTTGGTTTGAATTTCACTAGAGATGTACTAGTTACTTGCCATTTTGGTTTGAGATTTTTTATTTGGCTATTCGATAATTTTGTTTGACTAAATTACCATTATAAATTGAATATTTCAAAGGTGAAATACTTATTACAAATATAGTAAAGTATTCACATTTCATGCAAATATCGATAAATTTTAGGTTGTATATATCTCTAAATTAATATTAGGATGATATAATAATACCTTTAATTGATTCTCTATGAAAAATATTATCTACTCATTCTTTATGTCAAGGTCAATATAATTTCACAAGAAAACACTTTTTTGGAGGTGAAACTCTTATATGAAAATCATAATAATCCAAATTTTTGAAAATTTTAAGATCATGTTGGCCGATTTCCAGCCACAACTAATTCACCAAATTATTATCCTCCGAACCAAAATAGTTTTGAAACCATGATTGGAAATTTCAGTTTCAAATCATACGGTGCGACACTTAGGTCCCAAAGCCGTTGATGTTTAACGTTATCGATCCCTCCTCAATTTGATTTTACATGAGATTCTGCAAGTGTCAATGGACACTGCCAATAATGTTATAACTCTACACATCTCTCTTCACATACGCAATATGCCAATAATTTCATAAATTTTGGGGCTAGTTTAAGAGCTTGTGATAGTTAGTTTGTTGATAAATTACTAATCATAAGTTTACTAATCTTGGGATAAATCCCCCTTACTTGTATGTGTATTTTTTGACAGCATCAATTTTTTTTTTTTGTATTTGGATATAAATATTTGACTATGTCAAAAGTGGTCTGATACCACAATAAAACACGAAAAATAAATATAATTAAACTGGAGATAGAGATTCAAATTAGTCACAAGAAAAAGTGGATTAATATCAATTTAAGTGCTATATTATTATTCTACACTAACCAATCAAAAGTAGTGAAGTTATATTTACCAATAACTGCTGCATTTTTTTGATATTTTTTTGAGGAATTAAAGGGCATCTTCTTAAACATCATTAATGCTAAAAATACATGAAAGAAGAGCCATATTGTAATAAAATGTTAAAAGAAAGAAAAGAATATTGGAGTAGCTACTAACATCAAGAAGCCACTTGACCCAAAAGGCACACAAAAGCATGCGTGACATGCCATCAAGATTGGAAGCAAAAGGGTGTTCTACAGTTGGACTTGGAAAAAGGGACCATCTCATGATATAACAGTAGCTAGGCCAGGATCCATTTGCAACAAATATATAATCCCATTTTTTATTTTTTATTTTATTTTTTTCAAATTTATTTCATATTTCTTATGGAGTCATTATATTTTTATTGCAGAAATTTATGGTATATATACTGGAGAATGATGATGCTGAATAGGACCCATGATGGTAATAGAAGCCAATAAATGACCTGGGAAAAAGGCAGCCCAAAAAGTAGATTAATTTTGAACTATTATGATGTCTGAAAATTCCACTATAAAGGGAGGCCAGCACCCATATTTAAGATTCTTGTTTGTTTGTTTGTAAAGTCAATGCCAAAAAATTTCATCCCAAAGGAAGAAAAGACTTGTTACTATTACATCACATGAATTATTTTTCCCTGTGCCAAGCCATCAATATAAAAATCATACACAAATTATGTATGGAATCTTCAACAGTGAGGGATGGTACTATGCTTTATCAATTTGATTTGTATCGGTGGGACATATTTCATAACCCCACCAAAAAAAAAGTGGCTTCAAATATAAATATATATATGTAGAAGAAAGTATATATGTATGTATGTGTGTATGTATACATATGTTCCACAGTGTTTTGGAGAACAGATATATGTATTTTGAGATAGTATATAACCCCAAATCTATTGGGATAACAGAAGCACTGTGGGGTAGGCAATAGGATCTTTCAAATCTTTTAATAACATAAGTAACTTGATTAATCAAATAGGATAAAAAATAAATAAATAAATTGTGTAACATTTGAGCCAACATATATAGAAAAATGAATTTGATAAGCAAATATTGTTTATAAGTGCACAAGTAGATTAGCACAGATTGAGCACATTTTCAGCTCAAGAGATCATTTCACACAACATTTGACAGCATTCAATCATAAACTGTTTAATTTCCCTTAAAATACAGGAATTAAAGTATAAAATGCAACTCCTAAAATTATGCATAGGAAGAAATGTTAGAAATATAAGGGATGAAAGTTCAGTTTACCAAATAACTCAAGGAGAGGCATATGACACCGCCTTCGGTAACCATGGCCGTTATAGTCTTCAAAGCATAGTACGCATAAAAGAACTCCGTCGTCCTCTTGACAGCCATTATTACTACAACCACAACATAATAAATGAGCTTGCTGTGTATCTAATGTATATTATTTCATAAGATAAGTTTAGTGCTAATCAACCACAATTATAGACCTAAATCTTGACTCCAAAACCCTAGCTAGGTCATGCAAATTATTATTAAAACAAGGGAGAGATGATGAACACATTATTGATGACTTCCTGAATTACGTACTTTTTAATTATTTTTTTCTTTTATTGGAAGCTTCTTATAAAGAATGCATATACGTGTGTTCACGTCTAAATGGTGAGATCAACTGACTATTAGCATAATACGGATTCTACTATTCATATGATATTATTCATGTAAAATGTAAATCATAAAATCACAAGGGACTGGACAAATAATAATATAATGATAAGGAAAAATCACTAAACATCTACCAATGTAATTAAAGATGCAGTATAGTTAGTGTATAGACAATGTATAGCTTATTAATGATCAGAAACACAGTAGCAATATTCTCGCTGTTTTGATAGGGAGACAAACAGACAATATATGTTGTCACATCGACAAACCCTAGTCACTTGCTCGCATTAATTTAATTGCAACTACGAATTTTAGGGTTAATTATTAATAGCATAAACACCAAATCAGGAAGAACCCAAATACAGGAAAAAAAAAAAATACGTTACGAATCCAAGAGTTGGAATCTATATAAGCTTTTAGTTTCTTGGTAATAACCAAAAAAAATACATATATTTTTAAGGACTGTTTGCTTTGTTTCCATGTCTCCTTGGCATTATGGCATCAATAATAAATTACTTGTTCATCTTATTCTTAGATTTTGTACAGCACTTTGCTGATTTCAGCAAATGTTTCGCCTTTGGTCTTTTGTTTCTTTATCTTTTTTTAATGCATTGATTCCTTAATAAACTGGCATGATTAGGTCAACTGCACATTAACTAAGTTGGGAAATAATTTGTTTATCGTTGTTAATATCTCATGCTTTATACTAAGAATTAGTCTCAATTTTCTTCCGTTTACCCTGACATGTATGGATTTGTTTGATTATTACGTAGTTGGTTCTCATCACTAGGAAATTATGAGTGCAATAAGCTTTCTTCGACACAATTCATTCTAACACGATCATTTTATGACTACTGAGAACGAATTAAATCACATGATTCTATATCTTATAATACTGCATTATTGGGGATACAAGATGCTACCTAGAGGAATCAGGATAGTTCAATAAATAAAATAATATTAATATTTTACTTTATAACATCATTATATATACATCCAATATCATTATATATACATTCAATAATATATAATTCCATTTTAGGTATGATTAGCTAATTTGCATATCAATGAAAACTTTATTAGTCATAAAATCTTGATTATCGATCTCATTAGAGGAAACAAACACAACATCAAGAAATAAATGATATCAAATCACTTGGATAATTGTCTAAATAGCGATAGCCATGTGACGATTATGAAGGAGAAGAAAATGGGACTCGGAAAATGAGATGTCGAGCTCGTTGGGAACAGAAGTGAGTTGCAATAGTTTGTGGTCGGGAGGAGCTCTCGCTCTCTCCTCAAAACTCTTCCAAATGCCATATCAATGACCAAAAGCAGCTATTAGCATAGCGATTGGTATCAGTTGGGTTGGATAAGTTGGGCAACTTATTTATGGACGATATCACTATCATACCATATAAATAATGCAAGAGAGGCACATAATAATTTCACACACACAACCTGGACCAGCTTTGGTTGTCATAAAATTGGGCTCCTATCCAAACAATTCTAATGTGGGCCTTCTTTAGACTCAGTTTCTGTGAAACAAGCCTAACCCCATTCGGCATCTCATGCATGAAATATAAAGGCAGCAAGACTGATATACATAATGACAAAACAAGAATCCATTAAGTAAATATCGATAGCACAAGAGAATAGCTCAAACTAGGGGGAGAGGGAAGCCACGACTTTTGTATTATCTCATTGTCAAGACAAAATTTGATAATGCGGAGAATATGGATATACTGTTTATCACCTATTACTGATAGTTCACTCCATCGCCACTTATAACCTCACCAATGCAATGACATGTACCTTTGCCATGCCCTTCCCCGAGTATTCTGAGAGCAGACTCCTTGTTGACGACTAGAACCAGTCCAATCCCCATATTAAAAGTCCTTCTCATTTCAGCATCTTCTATTCTTCCAGCCTAACAAATTTGTCAAAAAGAATTACGATTGAGTTTACATATTTTTGCAAGGATTGTTTAAAAGAAATCAGTGAGTACAAAGCACAGATATGATGTCAAGAACCTGTATTTACTCAAAGGAGATGAATTCATCTTCAGAGAGAAGTGTTGCAATGCCATTGAGCAGAAATATTTCAAACAAAGCGTTGAGGTCTTACCTGCTTGACATATATAACAGTGGGTGCCATCAAAGCTTCACCTAGTGTAACAGATGATCCAGGAAGTTTGTCCTTCAAAGAAAGGCAACTCCACTCCAAAACCCTGAAAAATGGCATAATTGACATTAACAAAGAAATAAATAGTGCAAGCAAGATTGAGTGCGTTTGAAATAGAAACATATTACTATACATTTCAACTGCAGTGTAAGGTTTGTACAGCCACAAAATTTAGATTAATTATTTAACAAGGAGCAATTTCTAGAAAGGGAATGTTTAAACCTTCTAACAAGAGAAAATCCATTGGAACTCCACCGGATGGTAGACCAATAAGGACATCTCCAACCGCTATGTTTCTTCCATCAATTACTGAGTCCTTCTTTACAATACCCACAGCAAAGCCACTCAGATCATACTCACCATCTGCATAGAAATCAAGCATCTCTGCAGTCTAAAAGATACATGCAGTCCATCAAATTGACCAAAAAAGGACAGGTTTTGCTTAGTTATACACAAATGCTCTCATAGACTGATTAATTTCATTCTGAATCACGCATGACTATACACACCAATAAAAGAAGACAACTAAATTACTCAAAAATCAAAGATACATCCACCCAAATATATGTATTTTTAATACAAGCTACAATACAATTCACTGAAGAATTAAAACCTTCTAATAAGATGCTTGAGATTGTGTTCCCTGTCAAACCAAACTGAATGAAACAAGATGAAAAATAATTTCCTTCCATTGCAAAATTAGATTATATGAGGATAGACATTTCTTCAAAAAAATAACTCCGTGGAAAGAATTGTCAACAGTAATAGATCCAACAAAATCCAACATGAATCTATGCAATTTAACATATGCAAAAACCAATAAAGGAAACCAATTAAAGAATAAAATAAAATCACTTGTGAAAACAGAAGGAAAGTCCAACATTCTAGCAAACTTACAGAATGACTCACTACCATTATGAGATAACCATTGGTTCAAGCAGTGGAACAAAAACTCCTTGCTAGATTTCTTGATTTTCAACTAGCATTATATTAACTGCAGCAAAAAAATAGAATTTAAAACTAGCCACAAGTACCTCTCCCCCTAGAAGAGTGCAGTCAGATTGCTGGCAACCGTCGACTATGCCTTTGATAACCTACATTAGCAGATAGCAAGATAATTGAACTCCCCTCATCAGAAAAAGATAATACTATAGCTTCTTGATATTAAAAGAAATTGGTGCCAGATACAACTGATGTACCTTTTCTGCAAGATCAACATCAAGACGGCTTGTAGCAAAGTAATCAAGGAAAAATAAAGGCTTCACCTCGGAGGTGACTGGTTCATTAACACTCATGGCAACCTGATCAAAAATTGTAATTAGTCCTGGCATTACTAACAGAGCACATAGGATGTCCAATTATTTTTATCAAATCAATGCCAATATAGTCTCATGAATTCCAGTCTCAAAAGCGAGCTTAAGTTTGGTTCCTACACCATCTGTACCAGCCACAAGATAGGAATCTCCTGTGAAGCATTGACAATATCATTAGATTGCGATATAAGATGCCAGAGACTATCAAGTCAAACAGAAATAAGAAAGGCTTCTGAATAAACAGCTAAGAGGAAAGGGGCAAAAGAAGAAAACAGAAACATAAACAGAGAGTGGAAGCGCCCTAGATATCCGAATGGAATGAGTAAGCTACTTCTTACATCCTTTCTTAAAAAGTTTTCAAAGTTAACAATACAAAAAATAAATAAATATAGGACCAGGTTGTGAGTGCATGCAATATGTGGAGCGAATCATATTTGACATGGAACCAAAAGAATCAGGAAGGAGACTGCAATTCCATGAAATTGAGAATCTGGGAAATCCAATTCAACAATTAAGGAAGGAAACACAATTAAAAAAATGGCAAACAACAATGTAAGCCAATCAATACTATTCAAGAAATCAGTATGCAACAACCTTACACTCGAGTAAATAAGTGTTTTCTCCTACTCTATGACCTGTTAATAAATTTTCTTCATAGCATAGCCATAATGGCACACAAAATTTTCAGCAAATACTCGAGCAGAAAAAGAAAGTGCTTCTTTTCAATAAATTAAATGTAAGTCACACCTTGGAATTAGACAATTACAAAAAGGAATCTTGATATGTAAGAGCATGGTGGTTATACAGAGTAATTCATCCAACTAATAACCGAAATTACAACTACACTACTAAAGAATATAACCATAACTATGGAGGGAAACTGACTATGATGCCTAATGGAAAGAGCCCTCCAAAGCCTCCAATTTCAGGAGCCATCTTGGCAATTCTTCTAACAAGTTCTGAACCAGCATCAATGTCAACACCAGCATCCTTGTATGTAAGTAAGTCCCTCACCCTTGTCTTGCGCAGCAGTTTCCACATGGTTTTGGGTACCGCTGCTCAACATTGAAATTACAACACTGTTTTTCACACTTCTTTCTTGCAATTCTTTGACAAGAACGGCAGAAATCCTTTGGTAAAATTACCTCTATGATTGTTGGACAAATTTGGATTAAACAAATTCGTAATGCAACAGGATTGTTCTGTATTTGCTTTACAGGACGTATTCATACTTTTCTTGAAGTAATTAACCAAAACCCTTCATGAAGGAAGTAGAACAAGGTATTTTCAGTTGGTGATTCAAGGAAATGTAAAAAAAAAACATTTAACTTGAGTTAATGATTTTCAAGCTGCACCTGGATACTTACTACTTCGCTTGAACTAATTGACGAAACCCTTGAAGAAATAAAGAAGTAAAACAAGATAGTATTCAGTTCATCATTCAAGGAACATACAAGCAACCACCGCATTTGAATTTAAGATATTTAATAAGTAGCTAGGAATAGTGCATTTGTTGAAGTAATTAACAAAAAACTTCAAGAAATAAATAAGTCAAACAGGAAAGTGTTCAGTTGGTAATTCAAGAAATATAAAAGATACCAAATTTGAGTATATGATATTCAAAAAGTACTAGAGAACAGTGTTTTCTTGAAGAAAAATACACAGAATCCTTCAAGAAAGAAGTGAAAAATGATACAAGTATTCAGTTATAATTCAAGAAATATACAAGAAGCCAGCCAATTTCAGTTAATGAATTTTCATTAAGTACCTAAGTAAGTACTTCTCTAGGAAGAATAAGCATAGCCCTGCAAAAACAAAGAAGTAAAACAAGATAGCTTTCAGTTGATAATGCAATAAACTTAAAAGAAAGATTTGACTTTAAAGGATTTTAAACTACCTTAGTATAAATTATAACCAATACAGCAGAAATACGAGGTTAAAGACGCGGGCGGTTTGTCGGCGGAGGAGAGCGGCAGCGGCCTTAGACGATGGGAAAAGCCACTGCTGAAAAGTAAGGGTACACTCGGATTCAACTCTCTTCTTTTCTTTAATTTTCGAATTTTCGTTTATTATATGGGTAAACCGGGCAATGTGGGTCGGGTTATTTAAACTCAATCCGGAATAAGACTACCGTAATTCTAAACTCTCTTTACATGAGCGCAAAATCAAAGAACTGGCCCATATTGAATAAATTTGACCATATGGGCCGGCTTGTCCTTTTCTTTTTGTATACTATTTGAATAAAGTAACCACACAGTCCAAGGGGGGAAAAAATTGTATCCATGGTAACAAATTTCGGAAATAATTTATTAGCACTTAAAATTTATAATTTGAGTATT
This sequence comes from Paulownia fortunei, assembly GCA_019321725.1. Lineage (NCBI taxonomy): Eukaryota > Viridiplantae > Streptophyta > Magnoliopsida > Lamiales > Paulowniaceae > Paulownia > Paulownia fortunei. The sequence goes on from CM033120.1 coordinate 18,118,029, forward strand.
ATATAAATTAATTTAAACAAAAAATCAAAACAATTTTTTAAATTTATGATTAATTAAGAAATAATTTGATAAAAATATCTAATTATTTCATCAGATAATATATTTATGTATAAAGATTGTCAATAAAAATTATATAGTCTAGTAAAATTATATATATGTGTATTGAAAAAATCAAAAAATAATTTAGTATAGTATGATCTTATTAAAATAAAAATAAAATTCAAAAATAAATTAATTTATTTAAATTAAAAATTGATTGATTTTGTCATATTAATATTTATAAAAAATACATACGAGATTCCATCGTTTCACAAAAATATCGTGTTTTATTCAAATAATTTTCAAAAATTCGAGAATTTTTGTTACAATGATTGTATCCACTTAGAATTGCACAAATATAAAAGTGGATACATCTTAAACTTATGGAGCGTCATGAATTCACAAAGTGTGTTTTCATTAAAAATTATTAACACTTTGTTTAATTTTGAATTTTAATAAAAAAATGTTTTTCTTATGTAAATAATAGTACTTGCATTTAATTTTTTTATACTTGTCCATTTATTCTCCTTTTTTATCATCAAAATCCAAGATCAAGTGACCATTGAATTGTAAATTTATAATATACTGTAAATCTTCAAATATTTGCATAATAATCACTTCAATATAACAAATGTTTAAAATTAAATATATATATATATATAACAATATTTTATAAATAATGGAATATATATATATTCATAAATAACACATCACCCACAATTTGAAGGGAGTCGAGCACAGATTTAGCTAAAATCATACCAAGTGTATGTACTGTAGCATCTTATAAGACCTAGTATTGAAATAATCCCACCAAAAAGATGGGCACAATAATGGCATTTAAACTCCCCTAAATTTTAATAAAACTAAAACTCTTATATCTTTTGTTTTTACTAGCTATATGTTGTCGTAAATAACACAATGTAATGAAATTATGCCAAGATGTACAAAAAAATAGCAGATGTTATCAAAGAACGTATTATTGGACAAACTCTCATACAACGAATTGAAGATTAAAATCTCCTAGACTATTTTTTAGGTGGGTTAAACTTCTGTAACTCTTTCTTTGATATGGGTTTTATCAGTAAGTTTAGTACAATTATTTGGTGAGGGCAAGTTACAAGAAATTCATATTGAGAAACAAAAAAGAAAAGAAAAGAAAGAAGACGAAGAAGAAAATGTGACATCCAAGGCGAAGTTTGCACAAAACAGAGCAGTAGGTGTAGATGTTTTTAAAAGTCCACCAGATTAAGACAAGACCGTCTCAGTACTTTGATTCCTCCACTAGTCTACTACTCTCAATAACACTGGCAGAAAGCGAGGGAAAAAGGAAAGGAAAAACAGAGAGAATAGGGACGAAGCAACGAAGAAAATTTTCCTTCAAGAAACGCTTGATTCTTCATGTACTCTGCATTAAATAAGGGAGTATCAGTATCATTATCATTATCATTTCACTCTACTCCACCTCTCTCTCTCTCTCTCTCTCAAACACACACACACAGAGTAACTTTAGTGCGTGTGTGTTTTTTAAGTTCTTGAAGTTTTCCAGCAGCAAGTGAACATTATCTTTTGTACCATGAGAAAGACGCTTTGGGTTTTTCTGAACCTTGTGGCTGTGCAGTGTTTTCTGGGTATGTTTCTTTTATTCTCCTTCCAATTTCTTGTAAAATGTAGTTTTCTTTTTATTTGAGCAAAATTTTGCCTAAATTGTTTCATTATTTCTCCATGGTTTATGGTCTTTCTGTTTAGTCCCCTTTCTTTTATCAGATGATACATCGTTTATCTTTTATTTCATTAAAGGTTCAGTCTTTACAACAAAAGCTATGGTACAAGAGAAGGCAGATGCAGCCATCCCAGTTACAACTCTATCACCTCCAGAAGGCAACACCACATTCCTTGGTGGCACAACTTGGTGTGTAGCCCGGGCCGGTGTCTCCCAAGTTGATTTGCAGGTTGCATTGGATTGGGCTTGTGGGTTGGGTAAAGCAGATTGCGGTGCGATACAAGCCGGGGGCCCGTGCTTCGAGCCCGACACACTACTTTCCCATGCATCCTATGCTTTCAACAGCTACTACCAGCAAAATGGGAATTCTGATATTGCTTGCTACTTTGGAGGGACTGCTGCCTTAACGCAAAATAATCCTGGTGAGTGCCGCATTCAGCAGAATCAGTAAATGACAATTAAATCAGTTCCTTCTCATTAATTGTATATATATTGCTAAAGATGAATAATCTCTATCGCCATTTAAATGAATTTCGTCTATTCTTTTGTTACAGGCTATGAAAATTGTGTTTTTGCCTCGTCAGGGTAAGTTAGTATTGCAGATTGTTAATGTTGCCACATTGACAAGAATCAGCTTATCTCAACACATACTCGACTTTTGATGTTTGATTTCTCGGCAGGTCTATAAAATCTTCGGCAGCATCTTCATCTAAACACAAGGCAAAAAGTATTTGGTGGAAGATAGATGTAATTCTTCTGCTTTTATATTTAGTAGCAAGAAGATGATCGTTCTGTTCTGCTTACAGAGTGCGTGCCCAATGAGCTTGAATGGCTAATCAAAGTGTTGCAGATGGAAGCAAAAGGTTTGATTTGGATTCACCACGAAAAAGGAAGGTTTTGATTTGGGTTTACTCTTGGCAAAAGCTAGCTTAAAGGTGCTTAGAGCTTATTTTTTGTAAGTTTTTGGCTTAATTATACTTTGCTGTGTTGCTAGTTTAAGAATCCTTGGCAATGTAAAGTGCCATGTTCCTTTTTTTTATTTCTCTTAGCTTTAACTATTCTAGTATATTTGCCCCCCCCCCCCCCACCCCACACACACACACACCCTCTAAGTCTTGTGGACCATTTTAGTGTATGAATTGTGTTAGCAAATATGAGTAAGACTGTACAAAGATCTCCAACAGAGCAACAAAAGAATCATAATTGAAAATGTAGTTTTAGATAACTTTTCTCTATTAATCACAACAAACTAGAAAAAAACTTTAAAAATAAGAGAACTGTGATAAAATTCAATCAAGTTGGCTGTGCCATTGAGATTGTTGTGCAGATTGAGACTTGGGACCAGCAAAAAATGAACAAAGATTTGTCTGAACAGAGAAAAAGAGCCCTTATTGTATTTCCAAACAACAGTAATTAAAAAACAAAAGCTTGGCTTTTGCCCCTCTATCACCATATTGGCCAAAATTCTTACTGTAGGCAAGCTGTACAAAGGTCATCCTAGGTGGTCTTTGGTTTGAATTTCAAAACAATCACAATTATTTTTATAATGAAATCTAATTCCACGTAAGGTATATCATATATCAATACAGTAATTTTCCCAAACTCCAAGTCCTCTTACTCATTTGTTTAACTGATGAGTACGTAGAGCATGAGTAGAAATAAGAGAGACTGCAGCATGCATGCATGAATGCTCTCCTCCCAAAGTGAACCTCGGGCAGTGTTTTGTGCATGGACTTGTCAGCATTTATGTTGTCTTGGCTTGCTTTTGTACGCTCAGCCTTTTCTCTCTTGGCGAGGCCCAGCACCGGGATTTTAATTGTTGTCTCTTCATACAGTCTCTGCAACTTTTTCTTCTATCTCATTTTTTTCTCTCCATTTATTTAGCCTAGAAATTCATGGGTTAAAATAAACTTGTCTTCGTTTTAAAGAATAGTTTATTGTTAATTTTATTGCAATTTCTATTGTATTATATTAATTATTCACCATATATAAATTTTTATTCATAAAATATTCGACAATTAATACAATCTAAATAAAATATACAATAAGATTTGCTTAGAAAATTTTGTTCGCAGCTTATGATCCAACACTTCCATTTTCTTGGGGGTTTAGTAAATAGAAAAATTCTAAGTAAAAAATCCATTTTCTAGTATAATAATTTTCTTGAAACAATATCAGCTGATCATTTGCAAACCCTCCAATTGACAACGAAGTTTGTCAACACATCCAAATCCTATTCAATTGAGATCACCCAATATCACTCTGCCATGTCAGCAACATGTATCTAAGTGCATCCAAATCTGCGATTCAGAGGCCACTATTACTCATACTTGCAAACTTATAACACTACAGCAGGATAAAATAATCACTCGGAAATTAAAAACGGGGGTTGCATTTCCTCTTTGACCAGCTTTTTCTTTCTTTCTTTCTTCTTTTTTTTTTTTTTTATTTCCCTGAGCTTAATTAAGCCAGATGGGCACTGCTGTGATGATTTCCTTCCCACAGTTCAATTGGCTGAAGCCCCAACAGCATAATTTTCTCCTGTCAAAGGCTTGGTTTGTTTCCCCTATCTATGTATGAGATAAGTGTATTAAAAATTAATATCTGGTATTTCTTGAAACTTAAGATTTGTTTGTAGTATAGTTTGTAAAGGGCAAGCATACTGATGGAGACATTCTTTCCAAACTTGGTTTGATCGAATCCAACTAATTATACAACGAGTGCAATTGTACTTATTTTGTAATTTTTTTTTATTTTTTTTTAAGTATGTATCTAATTAATTTTGACAAAGGTACGATCCACAGACCCCATGATTGTTTTAGTATCATTAAAAGTGAATTCGAGCTAAATTTTCCTGTTTGTTAAACTATATGTGGCAAAAGGCTAAATTAGGCTAATGTATCATGTATGTTGCCCTTCAGGTTGCTGTTCAACCCTTGAAGCGCAGGGAGCTTTGGGCGCTCTCGCTGTGACTTCGTTGGCTCACCTACAAAATTGGTAGCAATACTAGCACATATACAATCGTGATTTTAGAGTAAAATTAAACTTTTGCCCTAATTCAAAATTAAATTATGTAGATAACGGTGGCATCCACGAGACTGATGCTGTTTGGCAGTCGGTTGGGGCTGGCTCCATCTGCAAACCGAAAGGCCACTGCCGGGCTAAAGCTGGAGGCTAGGGACTCGGGCCTGCAGACCCGCGACCCGGATGGTTGCACCTTGGCGGATGCATTGGCTTGTGGGGCGGTGGGTCATATTATTGGGGTCGGGGTTGTACTTGACTTCAACAACATTGGTGCTCTCTAGATATTTCTCTTTCGATAAACAACTATCCATTGTGAAGTTATTATTATTATTTTTAAATTGAGTAAATCCATAACATTATCACTACATTATAAATATCAATAATTAATAATTATTAATTGGTGGGATTGTTAATTACATGGGACTTTGGGATTAATTTTACTTGTTTTCGAAATTGACACATGTATACATTGATCAAGTACTGGTACAATAATCTTTATGAACTGATTAGAAGCATATAAGTTTTTAGGGAGAATACAAAGCTCACAAAGGAAAACAATTTAGAGAAGCCAAAACATTGCAATATTATTCCAATGTTACAACTAAATAGAATATTTTTTATTAAATAATTATTATGTAGACACAATTAAAGGAATCGTAAATAAAATAAGGACTATATAATAGCCGAACTTAGTATTTAAATCAAACAATTTTTTGACTCAGAAAAACTCAATATTAATACAAATATAAATAAAATTAGAAAAAGTGACCAAATCAAGAATTGAAAAATATTTTACAATAACATTAGTATTATGCATGTTGTGGAGTTCAAAAGAACTTATATGTCATATGACCCCTTCAAATCTAGCTTGTTTGAAATGAGTTTTGTGAATTAAACCTATTTCAAATTAAGGTACACACGTTTTGTTATTTTGAACTCGAATTTGTATTGGGGTAGGGATTTAGTGTAACCTGATTGATATTTGTATTTAAAAATATATAATATATAGACTATATATATTAGGTTGTGATTGCCTTGCTTCTTAATATTAAAAAATTATTCATTTTCCAAAAATGTTTTCATTCCCTTAAAACCATAATTTTCCCTTTAAAAGGTTTTGTTGCATTTGAAGAGCCTCATTAATCCTGTTTGGAATTAAAATCGATAAATGTACTATTCTATTTTTAGGTGGGAATAAGCAGGTCGTTGATAGATTGTTTCTTCTTTGCTATTCTTTCATGTGTTTCATGTAAACAAGATTATAGAATTTCTAGATCTGATATCGAAATGCATTAAATTCGAATGATCGAATACTAAAATTACGACAAATCAACTGAAAGGAAGTTAATCCAAACAGTAGAGTTTCTTTATCATTGTTTCCGAATAAAACCCACTTTACGTAGCACAACACGATTCCTGACGAGCTTAACCCATATATAACCCCCAACAGACGACACCGTTTGTCCCTAGGTATTTTTAACCCATCAAATTCCTATTTTGCCCTTATATTTATCTCCCTCTCATCCGGTTAAGTGTGCGTATAATTTGGTTAATCGATCGAACCGAATCGAAAACTAAATTAATATTTTTATATATTAATTTTTATTTTAAAAATTATATTTTTATATTTATTATTTATTTTTATACTATTTTTTATATCTTTCTCATTCATAATAAATAAAAAATATATTTATAATAATATTATTTAGTTTTTATTTATTTTAAAAAAAAATTTGATTAATCAAAAATCGAATCGTAAAATAGAAATTTTTTCTTGATTAAAATCAAATCAAATTAATTTAATTTAATTTTTAAATTTTAATTTTGACAAATCAAAATTTTTAGTTGGGTCCAACCCAATGTACACCCCAACATCCGTTTGAATGCCACGACGCCGTTTACTCGACACTCCCTTGCTGCATAAATTGCGAGTTCTTCTCACTATCTCTAGTAGTTTCAGCTGAAGCCTCTGCTGGCGCCAAAACCCACGCACAATACACAGTGGAGTCTAGGGTTTTCAGTTCAGACTGAAAGACGAAGAGCCATATAATTATATATATGTGCAGTAGCTAAAGATGAGTATATGGAATTATGTGGTGACGGCTCATAAGCCGACGAACGTAACTCATTCTTGCGTCGGCAATTTCACCGGTCCTCAGGAGCTCAATCTCATCATTGCGTAAGTCTACTTTACTACCATTTCTGTCTATCACACACAGTTGTTTTTTTCTCAATTTTTCTGTCTATCTACATTTATCTTCTGAAATTCTCTCGCTGTTTAATTTTTCATCGTTCTCCGTGGTTTCTGTGATTTCATTATTGTTTTCAGTCAGTTAGCAGTTCAGAAATTAATCGTTTTTTTAGTTGGGGCATGTTAATTTCTGTTTTTAACGCCAAGAAAAGAAAATATTGAAGTTCCTTTCTTTCTATGTAAAGATCATTGTTGATAGTGATGCTATTATATTTCTTTGTAATTGCTTCAGGATTGTTCATTGCTTTGATTTTGCGTCTGTAAATGTAGTTATGCTGTGGCATTGGAACTTAACAGTTTCTGCATTTTCTGTATCTTTTTTATTTAATTTATTCTGTGGTGTCAGTATTTGAAAAGCATTTACTATTCAGTGATTGCAATCCATTTACAGGAAATGCACCCGAATAGAGATCCATTTACTTACCCCTCAAGGTTTACAGGTATAGTGTACCAGTCTAGTTACATAAGACATGTACTGTGGAAGTAGTTTGCTTGCCCTGTTATAATTTGTTCGAAACCAATTATTAGAAAACTGAAGCTTTCTGTAATGAATGAATTAATATTCTATGGTACTTTATTTTCTCTGGACTCATATAAAGGTTTCTGCTATAAATTATTCATGCAAGCAAGCCGCTTGTTGTAGATTATTATAAGGTAGTACGGAAAAAGAAAGGATGTGCTTGGGGAAAGCTTGAGCTATAAACACCAGGAACTGAATTGTCTACAGGAATTATGACTCCGATGATGAAAAGAGCCAATAGGTTTTGTGTGTAGGTAAGTTGAACCATCTTCCTGGACATACTAAGGCCTCCAATGGCATGATTCAGTGACCTGGTAATGTAATTTCTCCCCGTGTTTGGTGTAATGTTCTTGTCCACTGCCAGTATTGGGACGCTAACATATAGAAGGTGCAAAATATGAATAACAAGATCAGGAAGATGGATTAGAAATTTAAGGAAGATGTGTTCCCCTCTTCAACCAACTGGCAACCTCTCTACGGTGGTGTCTAGCTGCTGGGTAGTGAATGTGGAAGTGGTGGAGAGTAGTAGTTAAGGCTGTGGAAGTTTGAGGATGGGGATGGTTGCAAAGGCTGCTAGGAGAAGGGACTATTGCCGAGGATGGTTAATGGAGTTATGGGGAGAAAATTGAGGTGGGAGTGGGAGGGGAGGGAGCCCATGCTTGGGCGTATTTCTTAGCCTAGGTCAATTCTGGGAGCTGCAACTCTAGGAGGAAGACAGCACTGCTATCCCTGCCATTCATAACAGCTTAACTTCACCTAGAATTATTTTCTCATGGAGGTTCTGATGAAATTATAAGTTTAATGTATTCTAATTTTTGCAGGCTATGTTGGATGTGCCAATATATGGGAGAATTGCCACGCTTGAGCTTTTCCGCCCACATGTGAGTGCAAAAATGGAGATCTGAAACTTTGGTTTGTTGACCATCCATTTGATTAAGAAATTATAGTCTGATCAGTTTTATCCTCATGTACTTCAAAAATAGAAAAAAAAAAAAAAAGACAGCAATATCTTACTCTCTGACTAACTGGACAGGGAGAAACTCAAGATCTCCTTTTCATTGCTACAGAGAGATACAAATTCTGTGTTTTGCAATGGGATGCTGAGGCTGCTGAGGTCATTACAAGGTCTGAGAGCTAGTTCATTCAAACTTTGAATGATTATCTGTGATATTCTTTGATTCATGTGTGCTCATAGGTCGACACTCTATGTTTTCAAATAATTCCTCAAACATGGATCTGTCTCAATTACATGAGTCAGTGCTGTTGCCTTGCGCACAATGTACTGTGGATAAGTTGAACTTCCACAGTTTCACGACCATGACGAGTCATCTCCCAGTCAACCATTGAGTTGGCCTGAAATAATTTACTTAGAGCAATCCAAATGAGGACTTAGGGCTAGTCTTTCCTTTCAAGGTTATCTCATAGTCATGATTGTTAATGTTGATATAATTATCTATTCTCCATTAATTATTACTAATAAAAAATTTCCTTCTTTATTGTTGGGTCGGCTTCCACCCTTAAAATAGGGCAATGGGGGATGTTTCAGATCGAATAGGTCGTCCCACAGACAATGGACAGGTAATTGAGTAGTGTGGAAATATTCATGTTGGCATGTAGATTTCTAATTGGTTTATTTATTTAATTTAGCAAGTTTATTACTTTTTATTTATCTTTCCTTGTAGATTGGCATAATTGATCCAGATTGCAGATTGATTGGACTTCATCTGTACGATGGATTATTCAAGGTATTTATCCTAATGCCATACCAATCTCAGTAATTTCTCTTTTTGTTTCTTTCTGAGTGTTTATGGTTATTTCACGTTATTTTTTTTCCAAGCGTATTATGAGCATTTATGTTTGTTTTTTAGGTCATTCCGTTTGATAACAAAGGGCAGCTTAAGGAGGCATTCAATATTAGGTGATTGTTTCCCTTAGCAAACTCTAGTTATGTACTGCGCCGGAAGTAAAGTGGAGCCTTCTTATTCCTGAAAATGTTTGATGTTGTGGTTTAGACTGCATTTTTACCTGATGTATAGCTGAGTGTGACTACTTATTTCTTGTTTGTATTTAACTTGAAGTTCCAGCCTTTATGTAGCTGGTGCTTATCTGCTGATAGAAGACTTTGTGTCTTTACTTTCGATTATTTGCATCTATACTAAAAAAATAGAAGTATATTTGTCAATATTGGTCAATTGCCCAATTTTAAATCTTTTTGGCTGTTAGCTTGATGTCTCCCTATCTCTGTAAATTGGATGTTGGAGCTTGTTGCATCTTAGTCCTATTGTCTTTTCCTCGATATAATTCTCCTTTTGTTGCAAACTCAATTGTTGGTCTCCACGTTTACGAAGTTCTGACCTGCAGTTATAAATAGAAGTATTCTCTGTTATTGTATGAAATCCTAAATAAAATTAGAAGTTTATACTGCACAGAATATGTGCATTATGTAATATTTATCTCGTCATTCTGAAATGGACTGGTTCCTGATGTTCTTTCTACCTTATATACTTACTCAGTGCCTTCTTTTCAGGCTTGAGGAGCTTCAAGTTTTGGATATCAAGTTTTTGTATGGCTGCCCTAAGCCAACCATTGTTGTACTTTACCAGGTTTTGATTTTTCCACCTACATACCAAAAAAATTTGAGCCAGTTATCGATTGATTGTTAGATGTATTTGCTTAAACCATGAATATGTTGCTTTAAGCCAGTGATCGATTGACTTTTTTGTGAAATCAAATCTTGGTTTCTACGACATAAATGCTTAAGTCAATAATTTGTACATCTTGATGAATTTATTTTCACGACTTCCCCTTTGAGGTATGTTGAAAAGGTGGGTGTTTGAGATGGGTCCAAGTAATGGGTTCACTAATATTCAAACTCTGTGATTTAGACCATATGCCATTCTCTTGTTCAAGTATGATGTTTCTTTAATGGGTACCTGAGCCGTGCTTATCGTTTCTATTGGGCATTAATCATGTTTTAGAACTTCTTCTTAACTTCTGACTTGTCATATATCATCACCGCCTTGATTGACAGGATAACAAGGATGCTCGTCATGTGAAGACATATGAGGTCGCTTTGAAGGATAAAGATTTTGTTGAGGGCCCATGGTCTCAGAACAATCTTGATAATGGGGCAGAATTGTTAATCCCAGTGCCACCTCCTCTTTGTGGTGTCTTAATTATTGGTGAAGAAACTATTGTGTATTGCAGTGCTTCAGCTTTCAAAGCAATCCCAATTAGACCCGTAGGTTACATATTCTGCTGCTACCTCTACGTTAGCTCATTTTAATCATGATGCCTGACCTTGTTCGCGTTTTATCTTTTTAGTCTATCACAAGAGCTTATGGAAGGGTTGATGCTGACGGTTCTCGCTACTTACTAGGGGATCATAATGGACTTCTGTACCTACTTGTCATAACCCATGAAAGGGAGAAGTGAGTTTGCTATCTTCTGTTCCATTGTTTGGTGCAAAAAGTATATTTCACTTTGGTTTCTAAGAGGTAGGCTTCTATGCTAACTGTTTGACATATCTAAATGATTTTTCTATTTGTAATCTTCTAGAGTAACTGGACTCAAAATTGAGCTCTTGGGAGAAACGTCTGTTGCATCGTCTATTTCATATCTTGATAATGCTGTTGTTTTTGTCGGCTCAAGTTATGGAGATTCACAGGTTTGTAGAGTATATGTCTTTTTTAATCTTCTCAATCTAGCTATATTTCTAGGAACAAGCAATTTCTTTTCCTGTTTTGTTATGATATGCAGTTACGAGAGAGCATAGTTAGGTGCTGAAAACGCAGGAATTTAACGTATGTTTTGCTTTATGTATCCTGAGTAACAAAATTTGTCTGGGTGCATGCCTTTCTAAACCACTCTTACCTTTGTCCTTCTAAGTTCTATTATACTCATAAGGATCCTTCAATTATATATAATAGCATCCTATAGGTAAGTTGAATCACTATTCCCACTCCATTTCGTCTAATATGAAGAATATTATCTTTTCATGATTTTTTTCAATCAAGTCATTTCATCTGCTTCAAGTCGCTGCTTTGTTAGATTCGGTCGACAGCACTGCAGTATTATTTTCCTTTATCTTCCTTTTTTCTTTTAATTTTTATTTTTTTGCTGTCATTTTGCTTTATGTTTATCATATACTTTATTCTCTTGGAAGTTTATGTTCTTCATGTCTATAAAGATTGGCAAAAGTGTCAAATTAGTCCTGTAACTAAGGGGGTGTGTGTCAAAAATAGTCCTGTTCGAATTTAAAAAATCAATTTAATCCTATAACTAATGAAAATGCTCGAAGTTAGTCCAAATTTCACAAAAATATTTAGGATTAATTTCATTTAACCCCTTCTACTATTATTTTGATATCAAATATCCCCCTATACAATAAAAATCGTCAAATACCCCCCAACTCTTCAAAAATTGAATTGAATGGACAAAAATATTATTGTAACTTTATAATAAAATAAATTTACTTTACCCTCTATTCTAATTTATATATTATTTTTTAAATAAACAAATTAATTACATTTTATACTAATAAATTATAAATAATATGATTCTAAAAAATAAAATAAATATGTTTAACAAAATAAATTTCAATTTTTATATTTTATTTAAAATATGGTATCAATTTGTTTAAAATTTGGTTAAACATAAAAATGAATGTTGATGTTGTCAAATATATTTAAATAAAAAATATATAAAAGATAAAAGATTGACACAATACTCAATTATATTTTCATATTTAAGAAAATTTGGGTCAAACTATATTTGATTATAAAGAGTTTTTAAAAAATAAAATATTTTTGTGTATTTTTTTTAATATAAATAACATATTTATTTTAATTGAGTGAACAAAAATATCGTTGTGACTTTATAATAAAAGAAATTCACTTTACCTTCTATTCTATTCTATATAATATTTTTTTAAATAAACACATTAATTATATTTTATACTAATAAATTATAATAAATATGATACTTCAAATTAAACTAAATATGTTATTTATATTAAAAAAACATACAAAAAATATTTCTTAGTAAAAAACTCTTTATAATCAAATATAGTTTGACCCAAATTTTCTTAAATATGAAAATATAATTGAGTAATGTATCAATCTTTTATCTTTAAGATATTTTTTATTTAAATATAAACGACAAAATCAACATTCATTTTTATGTTTAACAAAATTTTAAACAAATTTATACCATATTTTAAATAAAATATAAAAATTGATGTTTATTTTGTTAACATATTTATTTTATTTTGTTAGAATCATATTTATTATAATTTATTAGTATAAAATATAATTAATGTGTTTATTTAAAAAATGATATATAAGATAGAATAGAGGGTAAAGTAAATTTATTTTATTATAAAGTTACAATAATATTTTTGTCCATTCAATTCAATTTTTGAAGAGTAGGGGGGTATTTAACGATTTTTATTATATATGGGGGTATTTGATACCAAAATAATAGTAGAAGGGGTTAAATGAAATTAATCCTAAATGTTTTTGTGAAATTTGGACTAAATTCGAGCATTTTCATTAGTTAAAGGATTAAATTGATTTTTCAAATTCGAACAGGACTATTTTTGACACCCCCCCTTAATTACAGGACTAATTTGACACTTTTGCCATAAAGATTACTGCTTTGATATAAGATAATACTGCTCTGTCCTGGTGTCAGTGGTTTTTAAATTTTCGCAGAACAAAGGAGTCCATATCACTTTTATTGTTGATTTAGAGGTTGTGAGGACAATAGAGTCAATTACCTGTTTAATGTTTTTTTGAAATATTGCTTGTATTATCTTGCTATGCTTTGCAGCTCATGTTTTTTGTTTGCACAATGATAATTTTTCTTATCCTGTTGGAACTGTTTTTTGTGCTCCCTTTGATTTAATAGAGCAGTGAGTCAGTGACTAGAAAATTTGTTAACTTGGAATACTCTTTGAAAGAATCTCTCTGTTTATCTGAGAATCTTTATTTCAAATGCATGTTCGTACAGAGTCACACATTTTTTGTTCAGTTGCTACTAAATCTGAAGACTATCAAGTTTGGAAAATTGAGTGGCCTTATTTCCTGTGTAAATATATATAGTAACTACTTTTATTGTTCATTCTCTCAAAATCTATTTTCAGGTTCTTTATATTTATTTTCATATAGATTTGATCGTCTATCTTTCATGATTAATCCAGCTTATAAAGCTTAATCTTCATCCGGATGCAAAAGGTTCTTATGTAGAAGTCCTTGAGAGGTATGTCAATCTGGGGCCAATTGTTGACTTCTGTGTGGTTGACTTGGAGAGGCAAGGTCAAGGTCAGGTTGTAACTTGCTCAGGAGCCTACAAAGATGGTTCGCTTCGCATCGTTCGCAATGGAATTGGGATAAATGAGCAGGTCTGGTATTGATAAGTTTTGTCTTGCCGAAAATACCTTGTACTCGTTATTTCCTCAGTGTAATCGATGTTCCATGTGATTCATAGGCATCTGTAGAGCTTCAAGGAATCAAAGGGATGTGGTCATTACGATCAGCTACTGATGATCCATACGACACTTTCTTGGTTGTAAGCTTTATTAGTGAGACACGTATTTTGGCAATGAACCTTGAGGATGAATTGGAGGAAACTGAGATAGAAGGTTTTTGTTCAAATGTCCAGACTTTATTTTGTCATGATGCTGTTTATGATCAACTTGTGCAGGTATGATTGTCGTAGCATGCAAATTCCTTTTATTGGCCTTCAAACATTCATCTTAATTTGATGAGTTTGTAATGCTATATCATGATCACCTGCAAAAAGATGTGTGCTTGCGATCAGCCACATTAGTGTGTATTCCAGTGGAAGTGGATGACTTTTTTCTTTTGTTGCTTTAAGAGTGTAGAGTATCACAATAACATGTTGTTATCATCTCTTGGCAGGCAATGCCTTATTCTTTTAAGTGAAAAGTAAGGAAACAATTAATGGGTGGACATCAATCTTTGGCAGTCTGTACATGAAGATTAATCTATGTGTATAATTTTGAATATCTCACAAATTCATCTCAAATCTACAACCTTTAAGAATATATTCAATGATCCTAATATAGAGCTTTCAAAAAAATGACTTCAAGTGTTTGATTAGATTCTCTTCCTCGTTCCAACGAATCCTAAAGATAACATACTGGAGGAGTCTGTATCCTAATTCTTTTCCTGCATATTCCTGCTCCCTCTGATATTGGTGATAAGATTCCCAATCACTTGTTCCTGTGGCATTCTGCCATAGTGAATAAATGCTATAACTGGAATGCCTTTCCCACTTTCTTTCACTAAAACAGGCAATATTATTTCGATTCCTGGTACTGGTAAAAGGGAAGACACAATCCGAAAGAATTAATCATCGCATTGAGAGATCACTGAGAAATAGCATTGAAGTGCAACTGGGGATTAAGCTTCTTATTACTACGAAGAAGAGCTGATTAGTCATGGCTAAGAAGACCATGGTTGCCCTTGGTTCTTTATCTTTATTTTTTCCTTTTTCTTTTTCTTCATCTTGGTAAGTGGAGTTAGAACATTGTTGCTTTTCTGCCAGTTGTGCTGGCGAGTACTTTGCCAGGAGGATGCTTGTAGGACCGGCATTCATCTATTCATTTTGTAAGATTATCTCTGTAGCCAATGTTTCAATTGGCAATGCATCATGCAGGTTACTTCAAACTCGGTCAGATTGGTCAGTTCTACCTCTAGAGAGCTCCGGCATGAATGGTTTGCTCTAGCAGGGTATTCAGTCAATGTTGCCACAGCCAATGCAACTCAGGTATATTTCCAACTATTTGGTTATAGGATCATACTGAAATGGAATATTTGACAAGAAGCTAGATGCATTAAATTCAGTTCACGCACTATTTCTAAAGTTGATTTAGTAAAGCATTTTGTTTGTCACCATGGTGCACTGTGGTCATCATGATATGCATGAGTTTCAACATCTTCCTGTGGTCTATTCTGTAATGGCAATGTGGCATCTCTCTTAGCTAGATTCTGTTGTTCTATACTCTTGTAAAAGGACTTGCTAGAACACGTACAAAACTATCTTGTTCATTGATTGTGGACAAACTGTAGACACTAGACTCCGAGCTGAATAACAGGGCGCATTATGGAGAAAATGGGAAACAGTTACCTAAATGTTTAAAATCGCATGTATACTGGGAGCACCCCCTTACTGTCCATTAAATGAAACACTCTTACCTGGCACAAAAATATTTCTTACAGTTTTCTAAAGATGCCAGACTGAATTCATATGGAATCATCCAAGGACTAGAATTGAGTTCTTTTACTTTCTTTACATGATTTCTAATATGAGTGCTTGATGAAATAGGAGCTCGCTCAATGTTTTCTCTGTAAGTGCTTTCACTCTTTTACAGAGCCTGGGGTTTCTGTTAATATTCTACTGCAGAGAGTGAACTTTTGATCCGGCTTTCTACAGTTAGCTTCTATTATTTCTATGGTCGTCAGAAAAGTTAAAACTTTGTGTCGTGCATTTTGCAGTTCCACTGCTTTCATGCAACATTGTCATTGTGATATCTACTGGTTCACTTTGTTATAGTTCTTATTCAGCTTCCTCAGATTTTTGTACATTTTCCTTGACAGGTTTTGTTGTCTATTGGCGGTGGCCGTTTGGTTTATCTTGAAATTGGCGATGGAGTGTTGATAGAGGTAAAAACTGCCCAGTTGGAGCATGACATCTCATGCCTGGACATTAATCCAATTGGTGATAATCGAAATTGTAGTCAACTAGCTGCTGCTGGGAATGTGGACAGATATCAGTGTTAGGATATTTTCACTTCCTGACTTGAATCTTATTACAAAGGAGCATTTGGGCGGGGAGATAATTCCTCGGTCTGTACTTCTGTGTTCTTTTGAAGGGGTAAGTTTCATTCTTAATTATGTTAATTTAGCATTTTTGTGTACATTGATTGTCTCTTTTGTGTATGTGTTACTTCTATTGACAAATTTGTGATTTTGGATATTGATTTTCCTTGATACTCCAAAGTGAACAGAAAGTCTTTGGCTTTTCATAAGTACTTTTTTATGTTATAAACGTGAACCTGGTCTAAAAACAATGTGTAGGTTACTTCCTCAGGCTGTTGGATATATTACTTTGAAATGACGAAGTCTTTGGCTTTTCATATATTTATTTTGTTTGGTTGGCAACCTGGACCATTTCTAAGAACATTATGGAATTTACCTAAGTGGCTGTTTCAATGAGAAAATTTTGACTTTATAAGAATGTTTACAGCAAGGTGTTCGTGAAATTTGACCGCAAAGCACACAATTCTCTTGCATAAAGGCTTATTTGCTCCCAATTTCCTTGCTCAAATGGATTCTTGTTATCAGGCTGTTATGCCAGACACTATATAAAACGGGCATTCCCTGCAGGGAGGGTTTATCGCTATTCCTTTCACCACCCTGGAGTTCCCTTTGGAATATCAACTTATGAAAAAGTTTACTTTTAAGATTCAGTATGAGATCAATGTTGCCTCTGAAAAAAATAACCTAATTTGTGTATTTTTTAGTCAAATTATGAGTTAAGGAAAGCTATAAGATTCTGTTTTTAAGCAGATGTGGATCTGAAATGGAAAAGACTTTGATATGCTCATGAACATACTGATTTCTTATGAGATCAAGCTAATAGCAATCCTGATGGAGCTAATATGACACTGTTTGCTGCTTTTAACCTTCAGATATTTTACTTGTTATGTGCTCTTGGAGATGGACATCTTTTGAATTTTGTGTTGAATACAAGTAATGGCGAGCTGACGGACAGGAAAAAAGTTTCACTAGGGACCCAGCCCATTGCGCTTCGCACTTTCTCATCAAAGAATGCAACCCATGTTTTTGCTGCTTCTGATAGACCAACTGTCATTTACAGCAGTAACAAGAAATTGCTTTACAGCAATGTAAATCTAAAAGAAGTCAGTCATATGTGCCCCTTCAACTCTGCCGCGTTCCCTGACAGGTAAGGTATCATCCCATTCTTCTACTATGGTTGGATAATTCTTGGTGAAGTCTGAAATAATCATAAGATGCTAGATTGTAAATTGTCAACATCTATTTCGTACTTTCTGTAGGCTACTAAATTTGTGGTACTGGTTTTCATATCTTGAAGAGAATAGTCGAAAATTTTAGTTTGCTGCTTCAGCACTGGTGATTTGATTCCTTTGATCTCGTGGAGTGAAAAACATCACTTGGTCTGTATTTTTCATCGGATTAGTATTATGTGAAATTGGTCCAATAGGCAGTCCGACTCTAGCTACCTTTCTTTATCTTCTGGGGTCTGGGGTGGGTGGGGTGGGGACCAAGAGATTGTTCAATGAAGCCACAAGACATTCCTTTTTCTTGAAAAAGTAATAAAAAAGCAGATCCTTTTCATTAAATGATAAGTTCCCCCTAGATTGAGTTGGGGGCAGGGGGAAACCTTGAGTTTTTTCTTGGTAAGTAACATCTTAATGTGGTGTAATTAAAGCTTTGATAAGAAATTTTCCTTTTTCAACAGCCTTGCGATTGCTAAAGAAGGTGAACTAACAATTGGCACCATCGATGACATTCAAAAGCTTCACATACGCTCTATCCCGCTTGGAGAGCATGCACGACGTATATGTCATCAGGAACAGACACGGACCTTCGCCATATGTAGCTTAAAGTATAACCAGTCAAGTACAGAAGACTCTGAAATGCATTTTATCCGCCTATTAGATGACCAGACTTTTGAGTTTATATCTACTTACCCACTCGATCAGTTTGAGTGTGGTTGCTCCATTCTTAGCTGCTCATTCTCTGACGACAGTAATGTGTACTACTGTGTTGGGACTGCATATGTAATGCCAGAAGAGAATGAACCTACTAAGGTAAGTTGCAGACTCTAGCTTTGTGTACCCACATGATGCATGCCTGCTTTTGTATTGTGGTCCAAGTGCCGCCTGTGTCCCTTTTTTCATTTTCTTCTTCTATCTTCCTTTGGTTTTCTTCTTTTCCATGTCCAAACTCCTTTCCTCATGGAGGTTAACTTCTTTGTATTCCTGTTTCTTTTCAATTTACAATTTATTCTCTTTTGGGCCCAAATTCAGTTAATTCTGCCTTTACCATTGACTTTTTCTTTTTCTTTCTCCTCCAAATAATTTCAGGGTCGGATATTAGTTTTTTCTGTAGAGGATGGAAAACTTCAGCTAATTGCTGAGAAGGAAACTAAAGGGGCTGTTTACTCTCTTAATGCCTTCAACGGGAAACTGCTTGCTGCAATTAATCAGAAGATTCAGTTGTATAAGTGGATGCTCCGGGATGATGGCTCTCATGAGTTGCAATCTGAATGTGGACATCATGGGCACATACTTGCCCTTTATGTACAAACCAGAGGAGATTTCATTGTTGTGGGTGACCTGATGAAATCAATATCTCTGCTGATTTACAAGGTAAACTTGTCCAACCTCTGGAAGAGTGTACGAGCAAGTTTCTACAATCATATTGTTTGTTTCTGATAGCTAATTTTTTTGTACTTGTTTCACTTTCAACCTCTCTGTCTTGGCATCCCTGTCCAAGCCCACATTTTGATTACAATTCTCAATTTTTTTGCACCATTTAGTTCGAATTCCCAATTTTTTTTGCAGCATGAGGAGGGTGCTATTGAGGAGCGAGCGCGTGACTACAATGCAAATTGGATGTCAGCTGTCGAGATTGTGGATGATGACATTTACCTGGGTGCTGAGAATAATTTTAACCTCTTCACTGTCCGTAAAAATAGTGAAGGGGCCACCGATGAGGAGCGCGGACGCCTTGAGGTGGTTGGTGAATACCACCTCGGTGAATTTGTTAATCGATTTCGACATGGTTCTCTTGTCATGCGATTGCCGGATTCTGATGTTGGCCTGACTCCAACTATCATTTTCGGGACTGTGAACGGAGTCATTGGGGTCATTGCTTCTCTCCCTCATGAGCAATATGCCTTCTTGGAGAAGCTGCAAATGAATCTGAGGAAAGTGATTAAGGGTGTGGGAGGACTGAGCCATGAGCATTGGAGATCTTTCTACAATGAGAAGAAAACAGTTGATGCTAAAAACTTCTTGGATGGAGATCTAATTGAGTCCTTTCTCGATCTTGGTCGGAACCGGATGGAGGAGATTTCGCAGGCTATGAATGTTCCGGTGGATGAACTAATGAAGAGAGTAGAAGAATTGACTAGGTTACATTAACTCAGTTCCTGGTTCATGTGCCCCCTATAATTCTTCCACCTCGCCAAGTCTGTCGCATCAGAAAATAATCGTCTCTGGTTGCTGGTTGTATGGCTAAATTGGTGTTTTTGTAAGTGTAAAATGTAACCAGGAGCTGTTCTTTTCCTTGCACTGTTGCCTCTCTCTCTCTCTTTCTCAGTGATGTGTAACCATTCGTTTTTATGTACACTGGAATTTTTGCCTGTATTTAACATAAATAGCATAAGAAGATGTCTTGGAAAATATTGTTTCATTTGTTAGTTCCTTGATTAACTTTTAGTAGTAGTATTTTGCACAAACTTGTGACTAAAGCTGTGATCAAATACACTTTGTTGTTCGGTGTTTGCTATTAGTTTCCCAAATCTATGTGTTCACCCTGCTCAATGGGGAGGGTTGGTTGGAGCCGGTATTTGAGAAGCAGGGCTTAGATGGGAACAACAGAAACAGAAAATTGTTTAAATCTTTTTGAAGTTCAGCCCCTTAAGATACATAATATCCACATTTGGTCATTCATCCTCCACAATTAACGCATTTAGTCGTGGGGGGCAGGCGAGTGATTGTGTGAAACCCATTGGGTTGGAACATTTTGCCCAAAATAACTGGGAATTGGTTGGGTTAGTTTAATTTTCAATCATATTTTCAACGTCTGCATCTCATTTTCACAAATACTTTTATTGTATATTTTAAAAAATAAATTAAATATGTTTTTTAAAATGAAATATCAGAATAACACATTCTTAAATCGAAATCTTTTAAATACATTTTCGAAAAATGTATTCTGAAAAATAAAATCCAAACTTAGCCTCATCCCAGACTATCAAGACATCGAGTGGAGCCATGGCAGATATCCAAAGCAAGTCTAGCCACGTCCCACGCGTGGGAAACATCGTTTTCTTTCTAATCATTGCTTTTGCGGGATGCTCGCGACTTGTGATAGGCTTTCAAGTTTCAACAATGGCGGGCTAACTTCGAGGCTCTGCGAGTCTTGGGAAAACTGAGGCGTAGCCTGAAAGGTAGTCAGGCTCACATTACTCTCTCTCCAGGCTCCAGCCCCATTATTTTCCTTTATGGTACTATTATCAATTTATTATTCATTTCTTTTTTTTTCCCCAAATTTTGTTAGTTCCATTCCATCACTTTGTTTAATTTTTTTTGAGTTTTTAGCATTGATGAAAGCAAAAAAAAATCTCAAGGGCAAATTGGTCATTTGGAGTAATTTGCATTAACAAATGAGCTAATAGGGTAATTTACCTAATCCATATTTGTCATTAAAATCAGTCTATATCCAACTATTCCACGAACAAATTTAGCTTTTTTCAGATAATATCTACAGTGATTAAAATGACATTTTAATGAGAAATATTGGTATAAATAATTCACTCATTTTTTTCCTCAAGATAAGTATCAAATCTACTCAGCAACCCTTTTATTCTTCATTTTAGTACTCGAATGTCCATTCTCCTATCATGAATGAGAGTTGGAACCACGGTGAGGGGTTAGGACATGACTAAGCGAGCAAGACCAAGGAAGTGTAGTCTTACAAAAGTAATTAAGTTTAGAGTTGATTTCTACTTTTTCCTTTTTGCAACATGGTACGATAAGACAACTCAACTAATCAAAACCTTATTAGGTATCATTTACCATGTTCTAAAATTTTGATAATTGAGTTTTGAAATCAATCTTAATTACAATCATAAAGACAAAAATATGAGCCAAAATGTCAATAGAAAATCAGCTTTGCCCGAAACAGCGACTACACTGAATTATTACTTCATAAAATATTCGTTTATTGCATTTAAAATTGTGAAATATGGTGACAACAAACTCAAGGGAAAAAGAATGGTACGACAATCCTCAAGCAAAATGTTCTTAAAATAATGTTGCTTATGTGCAATGTCGACATAACCCCTCCCAAGCACTCTCCCTTCCATTCCCATACCCATACCCAAAAATCAAATGATATTAATATTTTTTGTTTCAATAATACGAGGGATTTCTACTATGATCCACTTCACACCAAAATTCCCTAATAAAGAAGTAAAGCGTTAAAAGAAAGCAATGCATCCACATGGCCTGGACAAAACAGATAGCTGTTACTTATCAAAAATCGAAACCAATTATAAATGAAAGAAATAAATGTTTCCAGGATAAAGTTCCTTTTTTTTATTTTATAGGTAAAGTTTCAGAATTAAATTGAATTATGACAATATTTTATTACACCATCGTCTAACAGAATTTATAAATGGGTTCTGGCTTTCAACTTTTAGAATCTCTAAGCAATGAGTATGTTCGAAGCGAAAGGACCACATGTATGAGAGAGAGATTTTGTGTTTCAGAACTGCCATTAATTACCCATATTGAGTTTTTCCAAGCTCTCTATAGAAAGTGTTTTTTCCTTAATCTGTACTCAAGTATTTCTTTAATGGGATTGAAGGGTTTTGGTGTCTCATGTGGCACAAAGGGTTGAGTTTTGGAATCTTCTGGTGGTTGAAGTAAATAGTGGTTTGTGTCAGAAAAAAAAACTCGGTTGTTTTTATCTTTTGGAGGGGTTGACCAAATTTTGGTGTCTGATTCGAAAATTGTATATTTTCTTGAAGGCATTTTGCTAGACTGAGATTTTGGGTCAGTTTTCATGTGTGGTTACTTCAGAAAGAGAAATGGAGAGGAATACACCTTTTTGGTGTTTGTTGAACATTTTGCTGCAATAATTACAGTCTTGAAAGGAAAGCTGGAGCCTTTGTGAGTTGGGTTCCTGCAATATTGTGATTTCTCCAGTATTTCTTGCATAGAAACTAATAGTTAAAGTCTATGTGAATTGGGTTTCTACAGATTTGTAGTTTTCTCCTGTACTTTGTTCAAAGATCTGAGTGATAATTGCTGCCAAGTTAGTAATTGGGGCTTTCGAGGAAGTTTGGTTGTGGTTTCAGTGTACAAGGTTTTGAAAACTTCTGAGATTTGGGTTTAGATTTTTGGCTGCTCAAAATTTAAAGTGCACCAGTCTAGGTTCTTAATCCTGCCTGAAGTTATTTTAGGGAAGCTTCTTCATCTGGCTTGCATTTTGCAGAAATGGCTTGTATGAAGTTGGGATCCAAGTCGGATGCATTCAAGAGGCAAGGACGGGCTTGGTATGTTTCTTGATCCTTGAACTCTAACTCCTAGCTATTATGAGAATTCTAGTTTGCGATGAAGTTGGGATCTGTAATTTGGTTGATTACTCAAAGGTTTACTCATAATTTACTATGCTCTTACTAGAAGTTCTCATTTTTCTTTTTCATCTTTAGAGTTTTCCTTTTGAAAATGCTCATTTCATCCGTGGAATCCGCAAATGCTTTGTTCTCCACCATCTCCATCATCACCAATGCACTGAGCTCAATTTGATTGATTGACCTAGAAGCTCTGTGCGTGTGTGCGCAGTTCTGCATACCCCTTGAGTTGCTGAGGCTGTGTAATGTCTGTAGTCTTGATGTTAATTTCTGATTTAGCATGATATTGAGAGATGGCTTATATGTCTAATGGTGATGAAATTGAGTGTTGCGAGTTCTTAATACACTAGAGATTAGGAATGGCATTGTGTCAACAAAATTTTTATTTTTCATTTGGGGAATACTACTATGTAATTTTCACTCTAGCTCAAAGTAATTGAGCAGTAAGCTTTTATTTACGGTTCTAAATAAAAAATGTCAACTTATGTGTATTTGTTTAACTTTTATTGTAGATCTGTTGCTAGGCTGAATTTTTTTGTTGATGAACTGAGAGCAAGCTATATCTACTATTAAGGCAGTGAGACAAGGAGCATTGGCAAATTCTGCTCAAGTGAGCCAGTTATATCTACTATTAAGGGATTGAACTAGGAACATTAGTAGATTCTGCATAGCAAACACTTGCATGCTATCTTTTGGCTAGTAAAACAATTAATGCTTGTTGGTTAATTTATTTTCACTGATTCCTAAAATTGTGAAAGCGCTTGGTATGGATTTCAAACCTTGTGTGAATTAACAAACATATGCTTCTTTCATGGCCACCTAGAAGAGTTTCATTTGTTTCCTCAATCTACCACACATTGTATTTATTGTGCAAAAGGCATGATGGACATGATAGTAGCTTCGAAGTTGCTACTTCAAG
Source organism: Paulownia fortunei (assembly GCA_019321725.1). NCBI lineage: Eukaryota > Viridiplantae > Streptophyta > Magnoliopsida > Lamiales > Paulowniaceae > Paulownia > Paulownia fortunei. Next base: position 18,141,943 of record CM033120.1, read on the forward strand.
TGTCGTCGCCCTTAGTCTCTTGAACTTGACCTATTTCTTCTCTTAACTTTAGGTTCTGCACAACTGGTCTCCCAAGTGACGTAGTTGTTGAAGTTGGGGAAATGTCCTTCCATCTCCACAAGGTATCATTTTGCTTTATAATACATAAGGAAACGCTTTTGGAAGATTTTTGATTCCTGTTGAACTGGATTTATCTATGTGAATAAAAATTTGTTTTGCTCATATTTTGTACTGCAAGTTTTAGTAGAATTTGACTTCTTGTTGTTGCCCTCTCATTAACTAAATTCAAATTTCTCTGTCATAGTTTCCATTGCTGTCAAGAAGTGGGGTTATGGAAAGACTCATTGCTGAGGCATCTGAAGGAGAAGAAGGCTGTGTCATTAAGCTTCCTGACATTCCTGGTGGAGCAAAAACATTTGAACTGGTAGCTAAATTTTGCTATGGAGTTAAACTGGAACTTGCTGCTGCAAATGTCGTATACCTTCGATGTGCTGCAGAGCATCTTGAAATGACCGAAGAGTATGGGGAAGGAAATCTTATTTTTCAAACTGAAACCTTCCTCAATCAGGTGGTTCTGCGAAATTGGAAAGAGTCTTTGAGTGCACTCCAGACCTGTGATGACGTTCTCCCTTATGCCGAAGAACTACATGTTCCCAAAAGATGCATTGATTCTTTGGCTGCCAAGGCATGTAGTGACCCAAATTTATTTGGGTGGCCCATGATGGAGCATGGAGGCCCCATGCAGAGTCCTGGAGGAAGTGTCTTGTGGAATGGTATAAGCACTGGTGCTCGACCAAAAAATTCTAGTTCAGATTGGTGGTATGAGGATGCATCAACTTTAAGTTTACCTCTTTACAAAAGGTTAATTTTGGCGATGGAGTCTCGGGGCATAAAACAGGAAATAATTGCTGGCTCCCTCAATGCTTATGCTAAAAAGTACCTACCTGGACTAAACCGGCGTCAGGGTGCAAGTGAGTCAAGCAACCGCTTTCTACCAGTGGGATTGGTTGCCTCAATGTCAGAAGAGGACCAGAAGCTTCTGCTTGAAGAGATTGATCACTTACTTCCAATGCAGAAGGGTCTAGTCCCAACAAAATTTCTATTTGGTTTACTAAGAACAGCCAAGATTCTTCGATCAAATCCCTCTTGCATATCAAACTTGGAGAAAAGGATAGGGTTGCAGCTTGATCAGGCAACTCTTGAGGATCTCTTGATGCCAAATTTTTCTTACTCCATGGAGACTCTATATGATGTTGACTGTGTGCTGCGGATTCTAGATCATTTTTTGGCTATGGATCAGGTAGTTGGTGGTGCATCCCCAGATTCAGTTGATGACAGCCAATTAATGGGCTCACCATCTCTGACACCAATCACAATGGTAGCCAAACTGATTGATGGATACCTTGCAGAGGTTGCCCCAGATGTCAATCTGAAGCTCCCCAAGTTTCAGTCTCTTGCTGCTTCTGTTCCTGAGTATGCACGGCCCTTGGATGATGGTCTTTATCGTGCAATTGACATTTATCTAAAGGTAACTTTTCCAATTTCTTTCCTTGGACACACAAAATATTGGTCTTACATGACTGTGTAAAAGGCTTCTGATTCTTTGTTTGTTTTCCCTCTGCAGTCACATCCATGGCTGGCAGAATCCGACAGGGAACAACTCTGCAGGTTGATGGACTGCCAGAAACTCTCTCTGGAAGCTTGTACACATGCAGCTCAGAATGAGAGGTTGCCTTTGAGAATAATTGTCCAAGTTCTCTTCTTTGAGCAGCTACAGTTGAGGACTTCCATTGCCGGCTGCTTCCTGGTCTCAGACAATCTTGATGGGTCTAGACAATTGAGAAGTGGGTTGATGGCGCCGAATGATGGAGGCTGGGTCACAGCTGTGAGGGAAAACCAGGTATTGAAAGTGGGTATGGATAACATGAGGATGAGGGTCTCTGAGCTTGAGGAAGAGTGTTCAAACATGAGGCAAGAGATCCAGAAGTTGGGTCGGGTAAAAGGGTCTAGCACTTGGGGGAGTGTGTCCAAGAAGTTCGGGTTCCGATTGAAGTCCCAAATGTGCAGTGCTCAAGAGGGATCTGTAAGTAAGCAGCAGAACAGTGGTGTCGAAAAAATTGACAAAGTCAAAAGACAAACACATGAAGGAAAAGATAAACCTAACTTTAGATGAATAAATTATCTCCATTATTTCTTAATTTGTTTCTATATAGCTGGTCGTGTCATCCTCAATTAGTGTCTTTACCCTTCTTTGCCATTATCTTGTAAATTAGGTAGACCCTTATTGTTTTGTGTACTTGCAAGGGTACTTGTGTTTCTTGCTAGTGTTCTAGGCTGAAATCAAAACCAGCCAAGCTTTCTCCTCTTTCATGAATTATGACAATCTTGAATGGTTTCAGTTGTGTGCCTCAACCTAACATTTGGTCTACGAGTTAGGACGTCATAAAGTGAAATAATTCTACTTTGATTGTGGGTGGCGTGGAATGAACCCATTTGTAATTTTTCGTATAATAGATTATTTATTATACGAAAATTGAATAACAAAGTCCAAGATGGCGAGCAAATCACAGATTGACCTATTTTACTTAATATAAAATTAAGTGTTCATTACCCCATATTAAGGAAAAGCATCTCTGACTAATTTATTGATTATAGCCGTCAGAAAATACGGTTATCTATTATTCCAATAATCAAACCAAACGCCATCTTAATTACTACCATCTAGAATTTAGTAGAAGTTAAGAGTTAGGACATATTCAAACGTACAAATTTCACAACTGAATTAACCCGCAAGTCAACCCACTCTTGACAAAAGTCAAGCCCACAAAAATGTACGAGGCCCAATGGGAATTCAGCCCAACAAAATTCCTGCGCCAGTTTGTCTCCTCTATGTTAGCCCGATTTTCTTCAGTTTGAACAAGGGTGTCGACATCTTCAATAGTTCGATTCATTGAATTACCTAAAAGCGTGATAATACACTGCACCGCATAGAACCGCAGGGAAGGAGCTGCCTCATATGCACTGCGTATCCTAGTCAAACCGACGCGTTAACTCATGCCTGTGGTGCTCACGCCCCATTTTCGGTTAAAATTAAGTGCAGAGTCTTGCAAGAGAAAAATAAACTCCATTTTTCTTCTATCCTTCAAACCCCTTTTCTTTCACGTTACATGAAAACAAAAAAAACAAATCCAAGATTTCGTTTCGTTTTCAATCCTCGAGTTTGAATTGTCAGAGATCTTTCTCTTTTTTTCTCCTTCATTTTCTTGGATCTGAATCCCCTTCTTCTTCTTCTTCTTCTTCTTCTTCTTCTTAACCCCTCTTGTTTCATACTTTAGCCCATATTCATATATAGTGAAAGAAAGTAGATCCAGTGAATTGAACCAATTGAATCAATGCAATGGCGGCTGATAATAATGGAGTGGAAATAGAACCGTCAGACGACAATGAGTTTTCATCAGGCAGGGGTTTGGGCGGGCGCAAGTACAGGCCAGTATTTGCGCACGACCACGATCGAGCCGTTCTTGAGATGTCGTCAATCGATCCTAGCGTCCGGGCATCGTCTTCGGATTCATCCAACAGTCCCAACGATCTCAAGTAACTACGATTTCACTTTCTCGTGATACCCTTATGTTTGTGGATTGGGATGTTTTTAGTTCTGTTTTGTGTTACGGTATTGTTGTCGAGCATACTGTATTCATTCTTACAAGCTTCATATGTTTATTGTCTTGGCCTGAGCTAGTGGAGCAAGGCACTATGGTTAGAATGTTGGGGGTTTAAAGTTGTGTTGGAGTAAAACAAAAGTTGACAATGCTTCTCCGATTTGGTTCTTGATTTCTTTGAATTTACTATACTTGGTGTACTATAGTTGTCCAATTGCTCGATCTGTTTATTGTTAGCTGTGCTTGAATCATAAGATCAACTGAACTCTGTAGATATATTGGCTCATAGTCGATTGCTGGATCTTAACTCTGCTGTTAATCATTCATTCTGCTTTTTTAATTGCCAAAATCAGAAAGCGCTGCAGAAAATGAGATTCAAAATTTATTGTTGGAGGAATATTATGAAAATATGATAGATTTTATGGCTGAGGAACCAAGATAGTAAGTTGCAGGAATTCTAGATGGATATGAAAAGCCTTAACTACATTTCATCGTTGAATATGGAAGCAAGTCTAAAGCATTTAGTCTAATTTTTTAAAGTGGTACTGCCATAAACTGCAAAGAAAATTGCTGACTACTCCTTTAAGCTCCACCTTTTGCAACTGGTTGCGCTCAAGTCTACAGGTTATAATTTTAGTTTTTTATTTTTAGTATTTTTTTCTTGCTTTGCTTAGATTGGCATTTATCTACATACTGAATAACTAAATGTGATATGCCTCCAACCCTTTGAAAGGGACACGAATTTTGAGACATTTTGCATCACTAACATTATGCGTAGTTCCTTTTGACCGAAATTGAGGTTTTACAGTTGAAAATTCACATGCTGGTACCTGGAGCAAAACTTGTAACCATGAATGACACCCATGTCTGAGATATGTCCTCCTATTATTGTTTAATTCAACATACTGTAAAATTACCTACTGCCAGGTGCATATTTTGGTGGTCCTGGTTTTTATTATTCTTTTATAAAGCCTTTGTGAACTGGCTGTATCCATATTATTGTGCTGTGATATTTTGCACATCGGTTGATTGCGTGGTGCTTATTTGATCTCTTTTTGGGAAATTAGTTTCTTGTCGTCTATCTTTCTCAGTTAATTGTACGTTTATACGACTCTTGTGCATTTGTAGAAAAGTTAAAGTGGGCATGCCACCAAATATGGCTTCTGAGGGAAGAGATGGGTCAGTACCTAATCATGGAACTGCCAATGGCTCTGAGACTGAATCCAAGTTGGAATTATTTGGTTTTGACTCACTTGTTAATATTTTGGGGCTTAAAAGGTATGGCATAAATTATCGTTTTGTTACATATGTATACATTATTTTCTAGATTAAAAATTTGAGGCATCACTTATCAAAGTGTTTCCGTATTATAATCTTTCAATGTTCTTTTTTCCATTAGTAATTACGTGTACTTTTGAGATGAATGTTGTTTCTTCTGTGATTTGTCTTCTGGATAATATTTTATATTAACTTTTCATTAGTTATAGTCTGAATTATTTTGATGAGTGTTCATGTCCCAGTATGGCAGGTGATCAGATTCAAGCACCATCCAGTCCTAGAGATGGAGATGATGTACCGATTAATGTTGAGCGTCCACAGGTACCAGTGAATATTCTGTATTTTGCGGTCTTGCTAAATCTTTGCTGTCTTTGGTTGTACCTTAATATTGGTGGTGACTGGCCCATGATTCTTTTAATGGTGTTCACATGCTTCTGATTTTCAGTAGTTCCTGCTGCCTTTTGCCTCTAATCTTTCTAGGATGTGGGCGCTGCTTCAAATTAGACTTAGTCTTATTGGTAGGTTGACTATTGATGAGAAAGTAGTGAAAGGTGGATTGAAGCTGGGGAGAAGAATGAAATCATTTTTAATGGATTAGTACTCAGGGCGAGTAGATTACCTTCCCTTAAGTGATCGGTTGCTGAGTTGTGAAGAATACTTGAGCCTGTATCTTTGTCGAAGTAGGTTTATGTTAAAGAACTTAAAAAATTTGAATTGCATGGTTCTAGACAAATTAAACTGAACTTTTTTAAGATAACAAGGTCTGTTTTTACTTATATCCAGTTTGTCTTAATCAATTTGATTTCCTATTAACATTTGGGTAATTTTTTCTTAATAATTACCTAGTACACATTTTGGAGAAAAACCTTAGATATTTGCCTTTTCTGTTGACCAAAAAGAAATAAGTTGATGCATCTGATCTCCTGAGAAAGTTCCCAAGTCTTATTTTCTGCATTAGCAGAAACCTGATTAAGTTAACACCAATGTCCCCTTCATTTGCATGAGTCCAGATGTGAGCAAAAAACATCCTAGTCCATACTGATTATGGATCAGTCAATTTGTGCTAGACTAGTTTCCTCTTGACAATAAAATCAATTTTTGGGTTTGGGGATGTCTGTGGGACTTCTATATTTTTCCTGAAAGCTTGTCATTCGATGGTTCTTCTGTGATTGTATTCTATGCTTTTGAACAAATTGGGTATTTGGTCAATGCACAGAAATGTGGAAAAAAGATGGTCATTGTAGTTGGACTTAATTTTGGGGTATTCCAGTGTTTTCATTGTTCTCTTTTTTGTCTTCCTTCCACCTGTCAGAATTGGCAACGAAATAGCCAGCGAAGATAAAATGACATGAAGCTTTCTAAGTCAGATTAAATTTGATGCTGGTCCTATAGATCCAAATTATTGAGGATCAAAGAAGAGCATTGGTACTTACGGTCTTTCTTTGTGCACAGATGTCTATATGTGGGTCTTTTCTTTTTTATTCTTCTACATGTTCTACTTAAGGTTTTGAACACATCAGTCTATCTGGGTGTTGCAGTATGGCACCTGAGGCATAATTTACACTGCTCTTCTTTTTAATGTTCCCTTGTTATCTGGTTATCTTTTGTTGATTTATGTTAAACTTATAAACATTTAGCTTTGATCTTGTTTTACTTTGCGAAAAAGCTTGCTCCACTCTCTCCCTCTCTGTGTGTATATATATATATATATATATATGACATGCATTCCATTTTCATTCACGAAAAGATAAAATCGTAATACTTGACAAGCTGCAATCCACCTCTTACGAATATATATATATATATATTCGTAAGAGGTGGATTGCAGCTTGTCAAGTATTACGATTTTATCTTTTCGTGAATGAAAATGGAATGCATGTCTTTCAACTCTTTTTTCAATATCCTCTGAAGCAAGTTATGTATCACACAGGCCAACAGTGTCAAATTGGGGACAATGATGGGTGTGTTTGTGCCTTGTTTGCAAAACATTTTGGGAATTATTTACTACATCAGATTTTCATGGTAAGTTCCATGTTGCTGAATGTTCTGTACTGAGTATTCTTTGAAATGGCTGTTCTGATCCTCACAGTCCTGATGCAGACAATCAAAATGATTTTTACTTGGTATTCTAGCAAAATAACGGTAGCTCAACTTGACAACCAGGATTTTGAATATTGGATGCATATATGCCTTACAGTACATAGAACTTCTCAATAAGAACTTGTCTATACATCGCTGATTCCTATTGTTTTCAACATACATTTAAGAAGACCTTTTTCCCTACTTGTTGACATTTCCCTTTTGGTATAATATTTTTTGGAAACTCTTCCATCACAGCAATTCTATTATGCATGGTTCAATGACGTTAGAGTTCTATATGTTTAATTCCTGTGTTGAGCCTGATTACCAACTCGAGCCTGATTAGATTGTAGAGTGGCTTTTCCAATTCTCATCCAAGCCTAGCTTGATCTGCCAGTGGCAGTCTCATCAGCTCATGGACTTTAGATTCTCAATTCAATGCAACTTAACAATGCGTTGTTGTCCAGGGTAAACCATAATAGACACATTCCTTAGGATCTTTATTGCCTTTGATAAATTTATTTCTGTTGGTCTCTGAGATATGTTTAAAGTATATGTGCTTGTGCTAGGTGGTTGTCTGTTTCCATATGTATGAGAGAAGTTACGGGGTTTGGTGTGGAAAATTGAGCTGAAAATGTGTTTTATTTCCTGAGTTAGTATAAGAAAATGCAAAAAGAAATTGTATGCTTAATTAGATTGAAGGTGTAAAAGAGTACTATATTAATGTCTAGAGACTAGGGTAGACTGGATAAATTTCAATCTGTGCTTGTTTTTGTTTCTAATTTGTAATGTAAGCGGTTTTACCATTTGATTTTATTCAGTTCTTTATCTTTGTATAAACTATATTCTGATCCACACTGTATAACTTTAGGATTGTGGGTATGGCTGGGATTGGTCAATCATTATTGCTGGTTGCCTTTTGTGGTTCATGTACTCTCCTTACGACTTTATCTTTGAGTGCAATTGCCACTAATGGTGCAATGAAGGTATAACTCATATCTTTGTTCCTAGTGAGCTGTATTTGGTGATTGCCTAACATGTAGAATTTTATGCAATTGTTTAGTTTAGTGAATCAGTTGATTCTCACATTCGTTCTTGAAATATCTGGTGTAATCCAGGGAGGGGGACCTTATTATCTCATTGGTCGTGCCTTGGGTCCAGAGGTTGGAGTGAGCATTGGTTTATGCTTTTTCCTTGGAAATGCAGTTGCTGGTGCACTGTGAGTATGCAGTATTGATAACAGTGGGGGCCTGTTTTCTTTTTCTGTCTCATACTCTGACACGGGAAATTACTCTGTTGCTAATCTTTTATGCTTTCATGTTTTTGTTTGATACAGTTATGTTTTGGGAGCTGTGGAGACCTTCCTAAATGCTTTACCACAGGCAGGGATTTTCAGGGGTAAATGCTGAGGAAAATGATCTTCAGTTGACTAGTAAATATTTTATTAGATAGGGTTTTTTTTGCCAAACCTTATATTTATAATTTTGTTCTTGTGCACTAAAATTATTATGTATTAAAAATACTTTGAACATGCTACCTACCAAAAAAAAGAGAGGAATTTAAGTAAAATTACACTGTAACCAGTCCCGTTGTTCATCACATGGAGATCAGCTCCATGATTAGGGATGGTAGTGGAGTGGTTTTTTAGCTTTAAAATACTACCTGATCTTGTAATGTAACATAGGTACACGAATATATTATGGCTAGAGTTTTGTTGGGTACTTACACTCAGTTCTTTACGTTTTTATCATTCTTCCATTTTTTAGCTGTTAAGTTTGTATATCTGTTTTAAATCCAACATATATTCAAGATTTTTTATGGAAGGGATAAAACAATCAGTCCTTATAACTATCCCTTATAATCATTAAGTGAATCTAGACTGTGAGGGGTGAATATGGAGTTATGAACAGATTATTAGAAGTCATGTTCATCAAGTGCAACTAAAAATGAATGGTAAATCTTTCTGGTAAGACTAAATCCCTAATAAGGTCCCTTGTAACTTGTATTGTCAGTAAATTGTTTCCATGAGCAATTGTTATATGTTTTTTGTAAATTCAATTTTTCAGCTTCATGAGTTTAAGCTCCAAATTAATCTTATTCTTGTAGATACAGAGACTTTTGTGAAGGTAAACGGCACAGACATCGCACAACCTATTACCAGCCCAAGTTTACATGACTTACAAATTTATGGGATTATTGTGACAATCATCCTATGTTTCATAGTATTTGGTGGAGTAAAAATGATCAACCGAGTTGCACCGGCCTTTCTTGTACCTGTTCTGTTCTCATTGTTCTGCATATTTGTGGGGATATTTTTGGCAAGGAAGAATGATCCAGAAGGTGTGTTCTTCACTCTGCTACTTTACTTTTTCATTTTTGTTTATAGAATAAAATTTCAGCTTAATGCCTCTGGTTGCTCTTGATTTTTTATTATTTCTGTTGTGATGATTGTGAATTATCAATGGAAATGTTTAATTCCATGAAAGTGATCTCACTGAATAAGGGCAAAAATTCCTGTCAAAGGGTTATTGGTGGACTTATATGTGTTCCTACTCATGGTACAGATGGAATCACTGGCTTGAGTTTGGAATCTTTCAAAGATAATTGGAGTTCAGAGTATCAAACAACCAACAATGCTGGAATCCCTGATCCCGATGGCAAAATAAGCTGGAGTTTCAAGTGAGGCATCCTGATATATCTCATTTTGTTTTGATCTCTCTTTTTTACTTATCCGAGTTCTGTCCTATTCAAGGATAAAATTCTGAGTCCCATCAAATAACTTATTGTTGCTCTTCTTTTGGCATATTTTAATTAATTTATGACTGGCAACATCCTTAATGTAGAATGCCTATCCTCAGGATGTTTGCTTTGATTATTTTTCCACATTGTCTTGCGGCACTTAGTTCCATATTTGACTTCTGAGGAGTTTCATGATAATTTTTGAAAACTGATTTGCTGCCTGAGAGTTATTGCACGGGGGTTATGGATATGGCAAGACGGTGGTTGGCTATGTTGCTAAGTATAGTTTGTTATTATGTTGTGCGTTGCTATTTATTGGTTTTACTTACACTCTTTACCCAGAGCCATAATATAGCCTCAATTGATTTGATGAAAAATTTGAAATAGTTTTAGCATATTGGCTAGAACTTTGCCTCTGTAATCTATTATGGATTGAGAAGCTGGTTACTGATACTCTACTATTTACATGGGAGGGTGGCCTATAAAATGGATGATACACATTGTCTCAAATGATCTGATAGTGTAAAAATGAGTTCCCCCTAGTGATGCCAGCATATCATTCAAGGATGGACCTCAGGAACTATGCCATGTGTATTCTAACTGTTACCTTTTTTTATTATTGTCAGTGCATTGGTAGGTCTCTTTTTCCCTGCTGTAACGGGGATTATGGCAGGTTCAAATCGTTCTGCCTCGCTCAAGGACACTCAGCGTTCCATTCCTATTGGGACTTTAGCTGCAACTTTGACCACTTCATGTCTATATCTGGTTACTGTGCTGTTTTTTGGAGCTCTTGCAACCAGGGAGAAACTTTTGACAGACAGGTATGCAAATTCCACTTAGCTATTGCTGGCTACTTCATTGGGTCCAAACAAGTGCCATTTTCTCTCCTATCCCTCATTTCTTGCATGGAGTTTTCTAGCTGTCTTTGTAATTATATGCTGCACCTGTTGCTGGTTATGTTTATGTGACTGTATTTGAAGGACCTATTGATGTTATAACAGTGCAGCTTCTTGTCAGTCACTTGTTTTCTAATCATTGAACAAATTACCCTTGGTGATAATTGAAATTTAAAATATTATTGATTTCTTGTCACTTCTGTGATTAAGAGGAGATGTTCCAAAGATTCTTGCATGGCAGGAAAGGAAATTTGTTCATGAACTGATCAGAAAGATCATTTGTGTTTGATCATTATGACTTTCTGTGATTGTGGAGGAGATAATTCAAATATAATTAGTTTGTGATACGTGGAAGCTGTATTTATTACCTCATGCTAGGCATGTGGCAACGCCTGAAGATCAAATGCCCTGAAATTTGGCAGCATGGTGGGTTCAGTTTCAATGGATTTTAGCTAAATGTACTCAGTACTTTGATTCACTAAATTCTGCGGCTGCTGTATAGGAGTAACAGCGAAATGAAGATCAAATGCCCTGAAATTTAGCATCATGGTGGACTCAGTTTGGATGGATTTTAGCGATATGTATTCAGTATTTTGATTCACTAACTTCTGCAGCTGCTGTATGGGAGTAACAGCAAGACAGTGTTTTAACCTAGGAACCCATTTTCAATGAGATATGGAGAAAGTGCACACTTAAGAGAGTTGAGAGTTTCACCTGGCAGAAGAATTGGTTTTGGCAACTTTCATATGACCTAAGTTTTATTCGCCTTTTCCTTTTCATGAAATAGAAATATGTAACAAAATACATACACACTCCATTATAACCACAGACGGTCAAAAGGAAATACGTTCACTTTATAATGCACTGAATGGGATGTTAACAAACCAATCAGGTGCTTTAAGTGGACGAAGAGGTCATCATACCTTTTTAAAGGAGTGGCAGTGATCACTTAATGGGTGCTCTGCGCATTATCGAGGATGTTATTAGGAGTTGAAAAATTACTATCTTGCTTTTTTATTAGTCCAGGAAGTCCTAAACATTCTAAAATATCCTTGCTATTTCTTTCTTATAATTTTGTGAAATTTGTTTGAATTGATTTTGAATTTATTCTATTGCATTTGGAGTAAACGAGGTATCTGATTATACAGGTTTGGACACTTATTCACTATTAACATATAAAATGCTGTTCTCGTAAAATGGAAGTTGATATGATCCCATTTCGAATTTGTACTATGTATCCATTTGTTACTTTTTATGGTGGCATGAACTCTAGAAATTTGATTGTATTTAAATGAATGACAATGCTTCCTTCAAATGTTCCCTGTAGCAGTGTTAATATGTGTAGTTGAAAATATCAAGAATTTGAGAGGTAGATGATCGTATGTATGTTCCTGATTTCATCTCAAGGCTGGTTGCAGTAAATCAATGTATTCCGCTTGGGGCTAACTGAGCTGCTTTGCAGGTTACTTACAGCTACTGTTGCTTGGCCTGTCCCTGCAATCACTTACATTGGTATTATTCTCTCAACCTTAGGCGCAGCTCTACAGAGCCTGACTGGTGCCCCCCGTCTTCTTGCAGCAATAGCCAATGATGATATCCTACCCGTTCTTAATTACTTTAAAGTGGCAGATGGGAGTGAGCCTCACATTGCTACTCTGTTCACGGCCTTCCTCTGTATTGGATGTGTTGTTATTGGCAGTCTGGACCTTATTACCCCAACTGTAACAATGTTTTACCTTCTGTGCTATGGGGGCGTCAACTTGTCCTGCTTTCTTTTGGATCTTTTGGATGCTCCCAGCTGGCGTCCTCGGTGGAAATTTCACCACTGGAGTATCTCCCTTCTTGGAGCATTAATTTGTATAGGTTAGTTTCCATGTCATACTCCATATGTTCTGGTCATTGTTGTGCAATTATATTAATCCAGGGTTGACCTTTGTTAAAAGATGCTGGAGGGAATTGAATTTCCCTGTCCTGCCCATATTTTAAGATTTCTTCAGCTAGTGAGTGTAAGATGAAATGAGTTCATATTTTATCTTGACTGACGTTTAGATACACACATAATGTTGATCACATGTCCTGAAGACCCAGTGGTGGGCTCTGTATGTGATTTATATGCTATGCATGTGGAATAACCAAACTTACAGGTGCTTCAAGCAGTATGTTTAGTTGCCAAAGAAAAGCTTGAAAGAAATGCAAGTAGGTTGAGTTGCGCCTTTTTTAAGTGTGCTGTATTCACACAAAAAACAGTTGGTTGAAACTCTTTTTACATATGCATACATGTAATAAAATATATTGCTCTTTTCTTAAAAAAAAAAAGTATGTATATACATTTACACACCTGCATATGGGTTGTGTCATTGATAAGTGGATCCAAAATAAGGTTTATTTTGGGCCCAGCTTAAATTGACAAAATACTCTTGGAAATTAAGAGCCAAAAAAAGAGTATATGTCTCTCTTTCTCTCTCCCCAACCCCCCTACCACTGTCATTACCACTACCGCCTTCTCTTGCCTGTTGTCTCTCTCACTCTATCTCATTCACAGATTCGGTACCATCCTAAACCATTTCCATTGCTGTTGTCACGAAGTACGAAAGTTGTTTTCATTCAACTACCCTCTTTACTTCATTTTGTCTATCATTCCCCTCTCTCTGTCCTAACTTTGGCTTATACATGGAACCATGAATGGAAATCTATTGGAAAGCTTTTTCAGGAAAATTTTGGGAAATTGATCAAGGTTGTGTACTGTTTTGTGTTCTTTTTCCATTTTATCAGATCTATTAATCACCCCAAATGGGTATAGGAAATTTAGTCTAGATAAATGTGTTCGGGAATGAATAGAATGGTTGCTGATGGATTGCAGTTGTTGTTATAGATTAGCAAATAAATATATGTGGGGTGGATTTGTCGGCATCACGGAAATAAAATTTATTTGCTTATAATTTTGAAATTCCCTTGTTTTCCTGTATGGAATGTACAATTTGTGCGTCATCTGTTGTAACAAGTTGTCTTTGAAGCAAAGAAAATTATTGTTGGAGAGATTGATCTGCCCCATTCCAGGCTGGACTCATATCCTATATGGATCATTTTCGATCCTATCCGTGTTGGACCCCCCTGATCCATTTTTACCAACCCTATTGCCACCTCCAAAGGCAACTGAAAAAAGTAGTAGGATGGTGGTTGGCTCTTGACTTCTGCGTGCAAACGTGTAACTAACCATGCAATGTGACGTGTTTCAGTTTCTTTACTATTCTGCTTTACACAAGTATTTACACCTTTTACTTGTATTTTTCTCTTGCAGTTATCATGTTTTTGATTTCTTGGACGTTTACTGTGGTGTCTCTAGCCTTGGCAACCCTCATATATTATTATGTGAGCATCAAAGGAAAAGCTGGGGACTGGGGCGATGGTTTCAAGAGTGCTTACTTTCAACTTGCTCTTCGTAGTCTGCGATCTTTAGGAGGTTTGTGTGCTTTCATTTATTATTGCTAGTTTCATATCTCGGCAATTAATATATACTCCTTATATCCACAATTAAATGCTCTATATTTCCTTTATAAGATACCACAATTAACTTTTTTATTTCTTAAAATGGAATTACACTTCTGAGTGTAAAAGTGTGCCACTTCAAACATGAACATTATGATGGACCTGAAATCTACTTAAAATTGGAGTTATTTGATATCATTAGCTCTAAATCCTTCCATCCAACCGCTGAGTCTTTTTTACACTTCTCTTTTTCCTACACGGTCCTGAAAATGCTAATACTACCCTACACTTTTGAAATTGAATTCTTTATTATGCATATTTCTGATTATGCCACCATTCTCAGTATCCAATTGTATATGCAGCGAGCCAGGTACACCCAAAGAACTGGTATCCTATACCCCTCATATTCTGCCGGCCATGGGGCAAATTGCCAGAGAATGTACCTTGCCACCCTAAACTTGCAGACTTTGCGAATTGTATGAAGAAGAAAGGTAGGGGAATGTCCATATTTGTCTCTATCCTAGATGGAGAGTATCATGAATGTGCCGAGGATGCAAAGGCCGCCTGCAGGGCACTTAGTACATACATTGAATACAAAAGATGTGAAGGTGTTGCAGAGATAGTTGTTGCCCCTACCATGTCTGATGGCTTTCGTGGCATTGTTCAGACTATGGGCCTTGGCAATCTAAAGCCCAATATTGTCGTAATGCGGTACCCTGAAATATGGCGTCGAGAAAATTTAACTGAAATACCAGCCACATTTGTGGGAATAATAAATGACTGCATTGTTGCAAACAAGGCAGTTGTTATTGTCAAGGGTCTTGATGAGTGGCCTAATGAGTATCAAAGACAGTATGGAACTATTGATTTATATTGGATTGTACGAGATGGTGGTCTTATGCTTCTTCTCTCCCAGCTCCTCCTCACGAAAGAAAGTTTTGAGAGCTGTAAGATTCAGGTCTTCTGCATTGCAGAGGAGGATTCAGATGCGGAGGAACTCAAGGCCGATGTTAAGAAGTTCCTTTATGATCTTCGTATGCAAGCTGAGGTAATTGTAATTTCAATGAAATCATGGGATGCCCAAGCAGAGCAGCAAGATGAATCAGTGGAGGCATTCACCGGTGCTCAGGAGAGAATTGCTAGTTATATGGCTGGAATGAAGGAGAAGGCTCAAAAAGAAGGGACGCCTTTGATGGCTGACGGGAAGCCTGTTGTCGTAAATGAGCAGCAAGTTGAGAAATTCCTATATACCACTTTGAAGTTGAATTCGACAATACTAAAATACTCTAGGATGGCTGCAGTTGTCCTCGTGAGTCTACCGCCGCCTCCCCTGAACCATCCAGCATATTTTTACATGGAGTATATGGACCTGTTGGTTGAAAATGTGCCGAGGCTTTTGATAGTCCGAGGATACCGTAGAGATGTCGTCACTTTGTTTACGTAGTTTTACTCATATAGACTTCTTTTCATCTCTTAATGAAAAAATTTTCTGCAGTCGCTTGTTCATATTGTTTCATTTATACTGTACTACGCCCTTCTTTTCCTGATAAACTAGTCACTCATTTATTTTTTACTTTCCATTCCTTTTTCTGGTTACATATATTGGTTGTACACTCGTATATCTTTGTTCTTTGCACCAGAATTGTTGTTAATGAAAATTATATTGATATAATTTTATTTTATTTTTGGGAAAAATTATAGTTCATGTAAGATTGATACAAAACTCCCGTTATCTAAGGGATCTATAGTTCTGATCAGACCAAGGAAGCTGAAATATTGTATTCTCATTGAATAATTTCAATCACAAAATAAAATTCGAAAAAAAAATTCATATTAATCTCTAAACTTAGTATATCTTCAGAATGAAATCGTGTTCCACCCTTTGAACCTAGGACACAAAAGTAAGATATTATTTCACTCAATTTACAGTATTGTTTCGGGCAAAATTTGATACAACTCTGTATTCCAATTTTTCAAGCTTCATAATTTAAACTCAATTTCAAAAGAAAAGTGCACCAACTGTTAAGGTATAAAGAAATTTAAGTAAATAAAGATAGTGTTTTGATTTGACTTGTTGAAAAGAAAGTAAAGTTATTTCAATATTTTTTATTTGTGGTATATATGTATTTGGTACTTTGTATCTACTGCTTATTTCATTTGAAACTAAAATTGAACATTTGGTGAGTGTAGCATGTATTACATTCGTTTGCTGCTGTTAATCTTTTATACTACAAAAGAAATGTTTTTGTTCTTTATAAAAACCAAAGAAAAAAAGGAAAAAAAAAAAGAATTGTTTTTGTTCATGTTTCAGTTAGATATTGACCATGATCATGATTTTCAGATCCCATACACATGATCCAAATATTATGGCTACAACTTTAAATTAACCAAAGTAATCACTTAATTGATTTACTATGTTGGATATTCATGTGCACGTTGACAGAATTTATCTCCAATAATGTGCTGATTCTTTCCAATTGTTGTAAATAGTATTTATTCTTATTCTTCATTTTTTATGTTCTTCCCTGGATTAATCCTCACGATTATGTCAAATTCATGTGCAGATATCCATGGGGAGGTTCTATGTTTGCTTGCTTGTAAAAGTCAAAGCTCAACATCAATGGGTGCGCCAGCAATTTTGGGGAGTATATGAAAAACTCCAACATCTGTCAACCTTTTACGTGTAATGTGTAATTATTGACTGCCAATTAATACAGATGGATTCTTTATTTTCTCTTTATCGATGATCAAATTGATCATATATTATTAATAAGACGATCGAATCGATAAAAAAGAGAATTAATTTTTTTATTTTATTATATAAAATTATAATATAATAAAATAATTTTTATGTGATATATTTTAAAAAATAAAAAAATAATTAATTAAAAAAATATCTAATAAAATTTAAAATTTAAATAATTATATACGTATAATAAAACACCAATTTTAAGATTTTAAAATATTTTAAAAAATAAAATAATAAAATACTAAATTTAAGATTTTAAAATATTTTAAAAAATAAAAATGTTAATTTGATCAATTAATCAAATGTAAGCAACAGCCAGTTTACAGTAGAACGATCCAATTCCGAAGACGATGATACAAACAACCACCACACTTCCAAGAGATTCCAATTCCTAATTCAGATTTTCATGGGGGCCTCTCACCCGCCGACTTGTTGGGATCAAACCTCAGCCGTAGGATACGTTAACCACCACAGCGAAAATTCGGCACAAACAGTTACACACTTTGAACCCCTCCCCACTTCTCTCGGACTCATGTACTGATTCCCGATTCCTCTTCCATCAGAATCTTTAAAAATAAAATTCCATACACTAAACAATTTTCCACCATTTTTTTTTAATGTACTTTATTAACCACTAATTTGGTAAGTTTAAAAAATTAATGTAATGATATCAAATTGTGTTCGTTGTAACTAGAAACATATTTTATAACAGTAGACATGTGATTATTATTTTCTGATTTATAACACTCCATTTTTGCCACCCATCCCTTGAAAATGTACCAATAGAGGAGCTCTTAAATAAAATTGTTCATGCAATTGGACAAAATTCCTTATATTTAACTAATCTAAGATTTATTTATACGACTCCCTTTACCGCTTAAATTTTTTTACTATTAAATATAATTACAATCTTTATATTCATTGTGACGATTGGATATGACCAAATAAAATGATCAAACATTTCATTAGTACTACAAAAATATTAAATTCAAATCAACTATTTGTTTTTTGTTTTGAAAAAAAAAAAAAAAAATCTTTTTTGGGAAAGTTTGTATAAATTCCTCTTGAAATACGATAGTGATGCCTTAAAATAAGGCAAACCATATATATATATATATATATATATTCATTCTTCTAATTTCTCGGAAATAGAAATAATAAGAAATAAATGCAGATGATTGTAATAAAGTGGGTAATGACAGTCAGATTCATCATTCATCCCACAGTCAAAAATTAAAAACGGAATTGACCCTATTTATAGCAATAAATCATTTTATTTTCATTACAAAATATATTTGACCATAGAAAACACAAGCGGTCCAAAATTTTCAGAGCTATCTACTTATAGCCTTCCCGCGTCAACGCTAAAAGTCACTCTTCTTTCATTCACACTCACGCTCTCTCTCTCTCTCTCTCTCTCTCTCTCTCTGTGGGAATCTTCGATCGCCGGAATTCGTCTCCGACTGATTCTCCGGCGATCTCTGCATTCAGGTCCTCTCTCTCCCTCTCCCCACGAAATTGTTTACATGCAAGAATGTGGACATGTATCCTAATTTATAAGTATATATAGATACTATGGATTTAAATTGTTTATT
This sequence comes from Paulownia fortunei, assembly GCA_019321725.1. Taxonomy (NCBI): domain Eukaryota; kingdom Viridiplantae; phylum Streptophyta; class Magnoliopsida; order Lamiales; family Paulowniaceae; genus Paulownia; species Paulownia fortunei. The sequence goes on from CM033120.1 coordinate 18,160,424, forward strand.
CTGTTTCTACTGTATTTTTTAACGGTATATGTTGTCAAGTGATACGTATTTATGTATCATTGTTCACATTGTATGACGAGGTTGTCGTTTGATGAGGTTGCTGTCAAGGATTTTGATTGATTTAATAAAGAAATCATCGGTTACATGTGTCTAAACATGAACCTCGTGTGTGAATATATATGGATATTTTTCCCTCTTTCATATGATTTATTGAATATTCTAGATTTTTATGTGTATATTACTTGTTTTGCAGGTGTAAACACATACACAGGAAAAGATGGGGGCAGGGACTGAGGCTAACGGAGGAGGAGGTGGATCATCGGGGCTGACGAAGAGGAGAGGGTGCACATGCACAAAAGATGATTTTCTCCCCGAGGAATCGTTCAAGAGCTGGGGCAACTATGTCAATGCATTGAAGGAGACTCCAACTCGGCTAGTGGACCGGGTTCTTACCCGGTCGAGTGTGCAGGCGGAGCTGGAGGTGAAGGCGCGTAGTAACCACGAGATGAAGAAGACGCTCACGTGGTGGGACTTGATGTGGTTCGGGATGGGCGCGGTCATCGGAGCCGGAATATTCGTTCTCACCGGCCTCGAGGCGCGTGAATCTGCCGGCCCTGCCGTCGTGCTGTCGTACGTCGTCTCTGGCATCTCCGCCTTGCTCTCTGTTTTCTGCTACACTGAGTTTGCTGTGGAAATTCCCGTTGCAGGTAAATGTAGATTTCTTTATTTATTTATTTATTTTATTTACTAACTTTTCAGTTTTTGTAACAAAATTAATTATGTTAGTTTTTCCCCCAAATTGCACCTTTAAGCGGCTAATCTATTGACACTTTTGAGCATACAAGATATAACCATTAGCTTGTCGCAAGTTGCCATTTACATTCTGTGATTGATGGGTGCAAAGCGAATTTTGCACTAAATTCATAGAGTAGCTAGTGCATTTGAGTCCAAGATTGTTGTCTTAAGATCCAAAGAAGACTTTTAAGTGATTGGATGAATTTCATCTGTATAAAGTCTGGTCTCATTATCAATTTTGTAGGTGGTTCATTTGCCTACTTGCGGGTGGAGCTTGGTGATTTCGTGGCCTTTATTGCTGCTGGAAACATTCTTCTTGAGTATGTAATTGGTGGTGCTGCGGTGTCGCGTGCCTGGACATCCTACTTTGCCACACTCTGCAACCACAAGCCAGCAGATTTTCGTATCCATGCACATAGTCTTCCGGAAGGCTACAACCAGCTTGACCCCATAGCCATTGGTGTCATTATAGGCGTTTGTATTCTTGCAGTTCTGAGTACGAAGGGCTCCTCTCGTCTTAACTACGTCGCTTCGGTCGTTCATATTGTTGTGATTGTCTTCATCATTGTATGTGGACTCATTAACGCGGACACCAAGAATTACACTCCCTTTGCACCATTTGGACCCCGTGGCATCTTCAAAGCTTCTGCAGTTTTGTTCTTTGCCTATGTTGGGTTCGATGCGGTTTCCACCATGGCTGAGGAAACAAAAAATCCTGGCAGAGATATCCCCATTGGTCTTGTGGGCTCCATGGTAATCACCACAGTCATATACTGCTTGTTGGCTGTAACCCTGTGCCTCATGACGCCATACCAAAATATTGATGTTGATGCTCCTTTTTCAAGGGCATTTGAGAGCGTAGGGTGGAGTTGGGCTCAGTATGTAGTTGCAGCAGGAGCCTTGAAGGGCATGACATCGGTCCTACTGGTAGGCGCCGTGGGACAGGCCCGTTACCTTACACACATTGCTCGTACCCATATGATGCCCCCATGGTTTGCAAAAGTTCATCCCAAGACCGGAACTCCCATCAATGCCACCATTGCTATGCTTACTGCTACTGCAATCATTGCCTTCTTCACAAAACTCGCCATCCTATCAGATTTATTATCAATCTCAACACTCTTCATCTTCATGCTTGTAGCCCTTGCTCTTATTGTCCGCCGTTACTATGTTAGTGGCGAGACCTCCATAGAAAACCGCAACAAACTAGTTGTCTTCATTTCCCTAATCCTTTTATCCTCAGCAGCTACTTCTGGTTACTGGGCACTCGCTACGAATAGTTGGATTGGCTACTGCATAACCGTGCCCATATGGCTATTTTCCACTGCAGGACTGGCGTTTTTGGTACCGCAAGCCCGTAAACCCGAGCTTTGGGGAGTTCCATTGGTGCCTTGGTTGCCATCAGCATCCATTGCCATCAACATCTTCCTCCTTGGCTCAATAGACAAGGCTTCATTCATAAGGTTTGCAATCTGGACAGGACTCCTCTTGGCTTACTATTTCATCTTCGGATTGCACGCATCATACGACACTGCCAAGGCCACTGAAGTGAAGACAATAGAGGACGGGGCATATAGGAAGGTTGAGGAGGGAGAAGATTCACCAAGTTCTAAGTCTGGTTCTGATGGTGCAGATGGAAAAAACGCTTCTACAGCATGAAGTCAATAGAATAATTTTCATTTAGTATGTCTAATATGTGTGAATATTGTGTTTTGTTTCTCAAGTTTTTTTCCTTTTGAAGGGTGTGTCCGCATTTCCATTTCAGCAAGTTGGTATATATAGTTCTAATCCACATAGCATGAGCTAGTTAGAGTTTTCGAGAAAACCTTGTTTCAAGTATCATGTCATTAATTAATAGTGAGATAGGAGATTTGTTTTATGTATACATTTACCTACTCAGAAATTAATTAATAGCTTATGTTCTTCCTCTTAAGTTTTCAGATTGCTGGCCAAGGTTTCTGTACAATATTTCGGCATTGTTTAGACATTGCATTTCTGTGAATTAATTGCTCCCTCCCATCAAAATAGAGAAGAATGCAGTGACCTTGGTTCGAGCGGAAAGCCACTTCTTTACTAGAAAAAAATGCATATTTACTATATCAATTATTTTTTAATATATATTTAGCGTGCATATAAAATAAAATACAAGATTAAAAGGTATAGAATTTGGAGGCAAAATAAACGGCCATAGAAATAAAGACACGACAGTTTTTATAATGCATTTTGTGGAATCACAAGAAAATATCATTTTTTATACAATAATGTCCTAGTCTGAAATAATGGAATAAGTGCACGTAATAATCCAAGTTAAAATAGAATGTCATTTTCCCATATTCCAAAAAAGTTCCATAAAAAATGATGGTCCTTGCTACGTGGGTAGATAATAAACAAGTGTATTAGATAAGGTTTATTTTTTATAAATAATATAGAATTAATTTTATTTTATTCTGTCTACTTTGAATAAATATCATTTTATTATTTTATATTTTTAATTATTTTATTTTATTCTCTTGTATTCTTATTATGTTTCACGCTGCCTCTTATATTCCCATCGCCTCATTTTGCCCCTCATACTTTAAAAAAAATTATATCAAATTAGCCTTACATATTATTTATAGTAAAATTATTTTAAATAATTCTAAAATTAATAAATTTGTATATATATTCTAATAATTTTTTTAATTTAATTAATACTTGACATTAAATATATTTAAAATATTATACTTTTAATAATTATTTTTTAATTTAACATAGTTTCTTATAAATTCAAAAAATACATAAAATATTTTTAAATATTATCTTACTAAATACAGAAAATATTAGCAATAAAATTTTTATTATTAATAGAATTATCATAAATTTTATAGAAATTATGTTACATTCTAAAATAATTACTATAATCAAGTAATGTTATTTAAAATTAAATATTAAAATGACTATGATTTTTTTTAAATATAACATAGTATCTGTTAATTAAGATAACTCGACTATTTATAATTTATTTAATAATACTAAATTATAATTAAAAATAATTTTTTTAATTTAACATAATTTTTATAAAAATTTAATAATTTCATTAACAATGAGAAATTTATTACTAATATTTTATGTATTTAAAAAAAATTAAAAATATGTTATATATTTTTTATATTTATAACAAATAAAAAATTTATAAGTAAAATGTATTAACTAATAAAAATTATCATACGATATAAAAATTTAATAGGAATTATATTTATAAAAAATAGCCATTAAAATTTAAGGATAATAAAATTTTAAATGAATTCAATGTTAAGTGTTATTACTTAAATTGTAAAATTATTAAAATATATATATAAATTTAAAAAAATTTAAAGTAATTTTACTATAAATAATTGGTAAGGATAATTTAGTTTAATTTTTTAATAGTACTAGGGGATAAAGTGAGACATAAATTAAATAAATATAATTTATTTAATTAACATATTTATATATCGATAAATAAAGTGATCGATTTTATGGGATAAAATTGATCATTAAGATTTAATTTATATATAAATATAATTTTAGTATATATATATATATATTTGATATATATCTATTTTGATATTATTTGAATAGTTCAAATTAAGTATAATGAGTAAACTGAGATAAAATAATAGTACATTATATTAAAGTAAAATAATTAATAATATAAAAAATTAAAATAATACTCAATAAAAATAAAATAAAATAAAATAAGTTCAATAATATAAACAATGGATGAATAATACACCATTTCGGCGTGTATTTTACCATAACGGCATTGGTAGAGCGAGTTCTGCATTAAGATGCTGTACCATATTCCGCAGCAGTTGTACATTTTAAGTGTGCTTTGGCCGGGGTGTAAAAATGATATTGCCAGTCCTAATTCTTTTACACCCGGGAGAAAAGTAGTCAGGTACAACAAGTAACAAGGTAACATCCACGACACCGCATCACAAGTTGTACCTTAACTGGTAATAGTTGTACAATTCCGATACTGAAACCTCCTCTTCTTATTTTCACTGTTCTTTTTCTCTTCCCCGTTACTGCCCCTTTAAACACCTAAAACCCCCATCGCTCAGTAACTCCAAAACCCCCGCTTCACCGAATTTCACATCCTATACATACGCACACACACGCGCACAAACACATACAGTCGGACATTTTTACTGTTTTTAAAAATGGATGATGGAGAAGGGGGTTTGAGCTTTGATTTCGAGGGCGGCTTGGACACCGGCCCCGCACATCCGACTGCATCCGTACCCGTAATCCAATCGTCAGCGGACGCGAACACAGCCTCTGCCGCGGCGGCTAATTCTAATAACCTTTCTGCCGCACCCGTGCCGGCGACGCAGGCGGTCGAAGGGATGGGTGGCGGCGGCAGGCGAAGCTTCCGGCAGACGGTCTGCCGGCACTGGTTGCGATCTCTTTGCATGAAAGGCGACGCCTGTGGATTCCTTCATCAGTACGACAAGTCTCGGATGCCGGTTTGCCGGTTTTTTCGCCTATACGGCGAGTGCCGCGAGCAGGATTGCGTGTACAAACATACGAATGAAGATATCAAGGAATGCAATATGTATGTATGCGTTGCCGTTTTTGAGTTCATTTTTTTTTCTTAATTTTAGACTTTCTCTTGCAATATGAATGCTGTCCTTCGAAAAATATGTAGATTGAAGAATGGATACATCTGTTGTCCTGTCTCCTTGACGCATTTAGATAATCGGAAGTTATTTGTCTTGCTTGGCAAATCGATCATCACAAGACCGCTATTTGCCATTATATATGTTGGGCATGTGGATATTGGCATAAATTATCAAAAGTGTGATTGGGATTTAATGTATATAGACAACATGGACCTAAACACGGCGCACTTTGGCCCACCAGTAGTTGTCATCCCATTGTGACCTGGAGGTCAAGGGTTTGAGTCATGGATACTGCCTCCCTGCATAGCAACAGTAGGTACATCTAAGCCTCCCAGATACTGCAATGTTGTGAACCTCTTGCACTGATTTGCCTTCTCTCCACTGAGCAGGGGAGCCAAGTGGAATTTCATCAACTTTTTTTGTTATGCAACAAACAATGCCTGTCAGATAACTTCTTTTTTTTTGGTTTCTTGTCTCTAGACTTCATTCACCTGGTTTAGTTATTAAAAATTGATTACATGTTTATGTCTTCATTTTCATGGTTTGAACTGTCAGCTCTTTTTGAGTCTGTTTTCTGATTGTTGGTGGTATGTTACAGGTATAAATTGGGATTTTGTCCAAATGGTCCCGATTGTAGGTATAGGCATGCAAAGCTGCCTGGACCTCCGCCTCCTGTGGAAGAAGTTCTTCAGAAGATTCAGCAATTGACTTCATACAACTATGGAAACACTAACAAATTTTTTCAAAACCGTAATACTACTTACGCCCAGCAGACCGAAAAATCTCAGTTTCTACAAGGACCCAATGGGACACATCAAGTAGGAAAAACCAACACGACAGAGTCTGGTAACGTTCATCAACAACCGCAACAAGCACAGCAGCCTCAGCAGCAGGGCAGCCAAAGTCAAATTCAGAATATTCCCAATGGCCAGCAAAATCAAGCTAGTAGGACTGCTACACCCCTGCCCCAAGGAACATCTAGGTGTGTTCCAAACAAGGTCTTTAATTAGGTGAAACAGTTGATGTATTTCTTTGTTGATGTTGTTTTAAGAGATCTGGCCCATATCAGCTGTAATAACTGTTTTCCTGTGCTTAATTGCATATTTTCGTCTGGATGATGTATTTAATTACTTTGCTCATGTTCTTTTGTTCTTTGGCTGAATGTGTCCTTATCAACATGTAGGAGAGGAATCTTTAGCCAGTGTAACAGTCTTAATTAGTAAGACATTGCTATGCTGCTATGTTTTGTCTGCAATTTGTTGGCTGTGATTACATTGAAGCTTGTTAAGTTTATTGGAAAGCATCTTACATAGTAAGTCCAGAAAATAACTCTTAAACAAGATATCTCTTCTTTCAGTGATTGATGAACTTGGTCAAAGAGATATGCGAAAACTGAAAAACTTACATTTTTTCTCTCTTTAGGAGAAATTTGTTCCTATACTATTGCTCCTCTTTTTGAAAACTTGAATTATCTACAAAGAATTTCTCAAAAACAATTAGCTGGCAAGTTTTCTCTGAAGCTTGCATTTTGTGAAGGCAAATCAAGGCCTTTTTAAGTATATTTATAGAATGAAACAAATAAATAAATAAAAAAGACTATCTTGGTGGCTATTTTACTTCTTGAAGGTTGATCATAGTGCTCTCATAGCGTAGAGAACTTCTCATCTCCAGTCTGTATTTTGATGGCAAATCAGGGCTTAAACCTGATTGGTTGTACTTTCTTCTCCTGGATTTTTACTGTATGAAAAGTGCATTGGCCTGTCCTCATATTGTAATTTCAGCTTTGACTTACTGCTAATGCCTGCAATAAACTTGGGCCCTGGACCTTGGGCGGAGTGGGTATCCTCTCTGGTTTTACCTTGGGTTGGGTGGGGGCACTTGATTTCCTTGCGACACCATTGAACTGCAGACCATTGTTACTGATGATTGATTGTAGCCATATTGGTTTGAAAGGAAGAAGACTCAAATTAAGCAGTGGGATGGATTTCATTATAACCCAAGTCTATGCCAGGATCATTAATTTACTACTTTCTTTGAAGGCTTTGTGTGGCTAGAAATTCAAGAGGACAAGTCTCGTTGGACAGGACTTATGAATTCAAACTTACGGTGAAAGAGGAGTTCAGCATTGATGATTGTTTATCAATTATCATTAAGCTGTCTCCTTTGATTTTGGAAAAATGTTGTGATTATTAATTTGATAGAGTTTCTTACTGTTGGTTTGAAGTTGTTACTATTTGGTGGCTTGTTGGAGATCTTGAGGATCCCTATGAGCTACCTGCACTCCCATTAAATATATTGAATTGTTACAGAACTTGCTAACTAGGCATTTCTTTAGTTTGACAAGCAGAACTTAAACTAGTCGGTAGTCATTACACTCTAGTGGTTCATTTACAACTAGTTATTCAAAAGGTTTTGGTCCTAAATGAAGAGTTTCCCTTCTTGTCAGGCACAAAGTTTTCATTTTTTGGATTACAAGTTGTTTAGGATAGCGGAAGTGTACTCAAATTGACTAGGAATTGAGATTTAGTCTTGTGTATTGTCTTCTCTGCCCTGAGCTATGCTCCGTAAGCTTTGGCTTCCCTTGGTTCTTCTAGTTGCCTATTGAGGCCCTTTAAGTCATTCCAGCTCAACTGACGATGATCAAGTGTCATGCCTTTGAAGCTATGACACATGTTTTTCCTCCACTTGATGTAGGGTGAAGTGCTATATGAAGTTATTAGAATGTATCACTAGGCTGAATAAATGTTGCAAATTCTTTTTCAGCAGCATGTAATTACCAATTTACTTAATTTAAATGTTTTGGATAGTTTGTACATCTATCACCCACTTCTCTTTTACTATTAATTTTCCTGGAAACATCTCTCTCTCTCTCTCTCTCTCTCACACACACACACACACACACACAAAAAAAAAAAAAATGTTTATCGCATGGTCACTTATACACGTATTCCATGTGCACATGGTTATTATAGGTACTTTGTGGTGAAAAGTTGCAATCGGGAGAATCTGGAACTGTCTGTACAACAAGGAGAATGGGCAACTCAGAGAAGCAATGAGGCTAAACTTAATGAAGCTTTTGAATCTGTTGAGAATGTCATTTTGATCTTTTCAGTTAACAAGACTAGACATTTTCAGGTCATTTTTTCATGTTATTGACATCAGATACTGATTTGAGGGGCTATGTTTTAAATATCAAAAAGCTCGATAAACTTAGGGTTGTTTCAGAGTTGAATAACGACTCCCTATTGAATTCGAAATAATTCTATTTGTGGTTTAATAGGGTTGTGCGAAGATGACATCCAAAATTGGTGGCTCCGTTGGTGGAGGGAACTGGAAGCATGCTCATGGAACTGCTCATTATGGACGGAATTTTGCTGTCAAGTGGTTAAAGGTCCTCATCACTTGGCACACTTATTAATGTTTAATATATTGTTGAACGAACTTCAGTATTCAAATCCGTTTGCTATCTGCTGTTTAATTCTTGTCAGCATCTTTCTGAGGACATAAAAGATGATTATAAATGTTGGAAATATTATTTTATTGTATCAGATTTTTAGGCACAAAATTGGTTAAATAGCGCCAGTAGCTTGAGATATAGGATCATTAGAGAACTGCGTGTTATTAGAAATACTATGGTGAAGATTTAACTGAACCTTCATCTAGCATAGGTCAATCCCCATTTACATTGGCTTGGGAATCATAATTTCTTGTTGGAATTTGCAAGTTATCTAATGCTTACATCCTCACTATAGCTGTTAGCCTTTTACATGACCTATATCTTGTACGTCCTTTGGCTTTCATGATACTCATAAAAGAATGGCTTTCATGATTATTTTCAGGCCAGTTAAATCTGTTTTCTATCTATTTTATTGCCATCACATTCATCATTGGCATGTATTTGTCTTGTTCATAGTTGCCAAGTTGATTTCTATAGAGTTGGGGGTAAATGCTGATCGAAAAATTTCCTCTTTTAACACTATATGCAATCATCCCTTAAAAAAGATTATGGTGGGATTGATCTCAGTGTTACTATATTGACCCTCCTTTTTTCCTCTATTCGCAATATAAGCAAGAGATTTTCTGAGAGATCACTAGAAACCAAGACTTTAGATGCAAAATTATTATTGGGACCATCTTCTGCCTTTGATACTTGCCTTGAACAATAACTCGTCTTAGTCTCCAGATACAAATCATTATTTGGTCCATCTTTTGCCTTTTGATACTTGCCTTGAACATCAACTCTGCTTTTTCACTTGTGAACATGTTACCATTGCCTTGCAAAAAGATGAAAAGTCATTGATTCTGGAACCTGAGATATCTTGTTTGCTGATAATACTATCTCGTGGTTGTAAAATGCTACTTACGTTGTTGCATATGCTTGTTGCCATATTAAAATGGTAACTGTAATTAGTGCTGCCACTTAGCAAAAAATTCGCTGCAAACAAAGATTCATTATCTCACAATTTAACGGTGTGTTTACAATCTAGAGTCAAATCTTTGAGTTCCAATTTTCTTTTGTGGAAATGTTGAATGATATACATGCTCTTCACATTGTGTAATTCGTTCTTTGCTCTGAGATTATAGACTAGTTATACTTCATTGTGCCATATTCTCATTTTTCTGATAGTTAGTTTTAGCTATCTGTATCCTCGATGATGGTCAGGAAGACAGTGCACATGCTGTACGTTTTTAATTGATTACCATACTATGATATTTGACATTTCACAAATAGGGACGTTGCTATATGCATGTTGGGTGTGTTGATAATTGTAAAGGATCCATTCTTATTCTTGATGTTCCAATCAGATTACTACTTCCACGCTGGATAGACGGAAATACAGACAGCTTTTTGTGTTTGTTATCTATATCCAGTCATCTATAATGAGTGAGACAATTGTTATTTGCCTTTTCCATTTACTTGTAAATTTAAAATGTTAAAACATGAAAAGGGAATTCGGATTTTCTGCAGTGTTATATTGATTTTCTGAATACCTTAACTGTTATATCAAGTCCGCTACTCACAGTGTCCACAGAAGTCCTCTTGGATAGATTCTGAAGCATTAACTAACCATGACACATGCTTGCAGCTCTGCGAATTGTCCTTCGACAAAACTCGGCATTTGAGAAACCCATATAATGAGAACTTACCAGTGAAGGTACTTTTTGAAAGTTGTGTGTCTGACAGATATCCAAAATATATTTTGAAATTATCAAGTTTTGTATTTTAATTGCTCTCTGCTCATTTGACTCTGTAAAACAGTTGAAAACATCGAAGGTGGACCATTTTTTGAGAATTAAAAATAGAAAATCTTATTTTCTTCCATAATTGCTGCATTTCGGTGGTACACAAGCACCAAGGGAATTAACTCCTGGCGTTAGGGAAATCTTGTGAAATAAAATTGTCAATTTTTAAGAAACATATGGAGTAAAAATTTAGTCAATGTTTTCAGTGGTTTTTGTTGGCCCTCTTGTACAGTTGGTCTTTTAAAATATGTAAAATTGAGGTTGCTAGAAGTAAATTTCATTTGGTAAGATCCCATGGTAGACTCCCATAAAAGTTTGAAGACATTCTAAGATTTTTTTTAAAGTTTATTTTATGTGGATTTGTTTGTGAACAGGTATAGATTATCAGAAAGAAAGATAATTATAACAATTTTTCCATGTAAATTCATAAAAATCACAGAATACTGTCAAGTCATTTTTGATGATTCAAAGAATGAGAGCATCTTTTTCAACATTATTCTGAGATCTCAATATTTTCCTTTTGCCCTTTCATTTCCTGAACTTGTATCATACTCCATCCGGACTTATAGATTATAGTGGGCATTACTTTGTTCATCCCACTGCAGATAAGTAGAGACTGTCAAGAGCTGGAGCCTTCTATTGGTGAGCAGTTGGCATCCTTGCTCTACCTCGAGCCAGACAGTGATCTTATGGTACTTGTATTTCACAAATTTGAATTCAGGATGTTTCACTGAACTGTATCTAGCATATTTATTAGTCAAAATACTTTTAGGTTGGATATCCATCCTCAGTTCGGTAGCTTCATCATGCTACAGTTCCCTCTTTTTTACCTTTTGAAGATAACACATGCCAATATTTTCATTGAATAATCCATTACAAGATAAAGTTTGTTTTCCTATTTCACTTTTTGGCTGAAGTGCGTCAAATGCTATTGCTGTATTATATTAATGTGCCCATGTTCAGTTACCCTCAATATCTTTGATGTTTCATTGTCCTCTCTTATATAATTATTTGCTTGGTGATTTTAAAGAAATGATTTCCTGTAAATAGATTCCATCATTTATCTTAGGTCAAGGTTGCAGTTTTTAGCAATTAATTTGCAGCATGAGCATCTTCTAAACTGCATGAATTTTGAGGAAGCAACATGAGCATTACGATTACATTTTCTATTGTACAATTTGCTGTTAATTGATTGAAATTGGAAATTATTGTCTTTTCCTAGGCTGTCTCACTTGCAGCAGAATTGAAACGAGAAGAGGAAAAGGCAAAGGGAGTAAACCTTGGAAATGGAACTGAAAACCCAGATATTGTACCCTTCGAAGATAATGAAGAGGAGGAAGAAGAAGAAAGTGAAGAAGAGGATGAAAGCCTTGGGCAGGCTTTCGGAGCTCAAGGTAGGGGAAGGGGTAGAGGAATGATGTGGCCTCCTAACATGCCTCTTGCACGTGGTGCTCGGCCTTTCCCTGGGATACGAGGTTTTCCCCCTAACATGATGGGGGGTGATGCATTTTCTTATGGACCTGTAAACCCTGATGGTTTTCCAATGCCTGATCTTTTTGGTATGGCTCCCCGTGGCTTTGGACCATACGGTCCTAGATTCTCTGGTGATTTTGCAGGTCCTGCCTCTGGGATGATGTTCCCTGGCCGGCCTTCTGGTGGATTTGGGATGATGATGGGTCGGGGAAGGGCTCTTTTTATGGGTGGAGTGGGTGTCGGTGCTGCGGCTACAGTAAGAGCTGGCCGGCCGGTTGGTATGCCTCCTTTTTATCCACCACCACCACAACCTTTTCAAAACTCTAATCTAGCTAAGAGAGATCAAAAAGCGCCATCTAGTGATAGAAACGATGGTTCTGATCAAGGTAAGGGACAAGAGATTGCAGTTTCAATTGGAGGACCTGGCGATGAAGGGCGGAATCAGAGAGGGAAAGCTCAACAAGAGGATCATTATAATGCTGGAAACAGCTACAGGAATGATGAAAGTGAAAGTGAGGATGAGGCTCCAAGAAGGTCCAGACATGGGGAAGGAAAAAAGAAGAGACGGAGCTTAGAGGCAGATCCTTCCGCCATCTCCATCTCCGGTGAACTCATGTAGTGAAGAAGTTTGACAATTGAAGCAACTTGTGTTTGTACTCTTGTGACATGATTGGTATGTGGGAATGGAGTTGGAACGAAATGAGCATTATCAAGTGCATTCTCATTCATTTGATTAGTATATTTGGGGTATGAATATTTATTTTCATAGAAATCCCCATTTCAAAAAATATAAATTAGTCATTTCCTTTCTCAGATTAATTATTTTCAATTAGTCAAGAATGAAATTATATTTATTTTTGATAAAATTATTTTTTTAAATATAATAAAAATATTTGATAAATTTAAAATTTGACTCATCAAAATTTTTATTAATCTGAAATTTTTATATATGAAAAATAATATTATTAATGAAAAAATAATTATGTATATTTTAATTATTAAAAAAATATTTTTTTAAAATATATGTATTGATTTTACACTATTAGCATAAAATTACTCATTAATTTTATCTTATGATTATAAGAGTATTATATTTATATTTTCAATATCCATATAACATGCATAATTATATATACATACATACATATATATATATATCATATAAATACATACATTATAAATAAAACAATGTGTAGTATTTTAACGAATCTTATTCAATTTTTATTCAAGTCTAAAAAAATTTAAAATTTAAGACTTGTTTCGATACTTACTTGTCGAGCTTTTGTATTTTTTTTAAAAAAAATATATTAAGAGTAAAATTTATCTATATTCTATATATATATATATTGTTTAACATCTATCAAAAGAAGAATAATAAATTCATTGATGCACAACATATTGAATATAATTTTATTTCATTAAATTTTTTAATAAAAAATATTTTAGTCTTTAAAATTATTTTATTCCAATTCTATCACTCATTTCTAATTATCAAATATGAGATAAAAATTAAACAAGAAATAACGATTTCATTCATTTTACATTCCTTACACATACAAATACACATACAAAGCATAAACATTAATATACACATATCATTTCATTCCATTCCTTCTTACCAATCACTCCATTAAAAGTTTGGAAAATGTGTATTATAGGGTGCTTCAACAAAAAGAATCTATGAATCAAGAAAATTGAATTTTGCGAACTAGTAATTTTTCATTTTTTCGCCCTTCAAGGCTATTAACAAAAGAAAATGTAGGATTTGGTTTTAACAGAATGGGGTATTTTTACGCGTTTTGTGTATACAATACTAGATACATTTGTTTCCTCCTCTTTTAATTGAGGGACAAGTCTGCATTAGTTTCCTACTCTTCCAAAATTCTGTTCCTCTTTTCTCAGTAAGCCACCAAGGCGGCTCCCCAGCAGGCAACACAAATTTGACAATCATGTTATCCAAAAGATTGATGCAGCTTAATAACCCGATAGAGTGTACCACAGAGGTCCACAAGACTAGTTTTGAGACAAATTTACACATTCCACAACATGGAATTCTCGAAATAAAATTTATGGATTAAGATGCCACCTGGACGAGAAAAGCAAGTTATAAACACGATCCTGTGAACATACATTAGAACATTTCAACATCAACTCTGGTTTACCTAACAGTATTTATACTAAAAAGGTGGGGGGGAAAAGAACAGATAAACAGATTCAGTAGCGGTTAGGCTTCAACTGAGATGATAGCACTTTGTTGCATATATGGGGGAAACAGGAAAAAACAGAAAATAATCAGCTTAGCTCACTGTAAACCCCACAGTACAGAAGGTTATAGACATACTTGAAAGAGTCACGAGCAGCGTATCACTCCCAGAGTTAGTCCTCCCACCTAATCAACACAAGAAGTGTTAGGTTCATCTCGACACCATTTAGAATAAGAATTTACATTTATTCCCACAAGTTAATTCTTCTCTTCACATTTTGCAGGTCCGGAAGAGTCTTCCGTTCCAGCAACAGAATCTACTTCTCTAATTCTTTGGTTCCCTTCACCCACTTCTGCAGATTGTGAAGGTTTGGTAATCTCTTTTGAATCAGGTGACCCTCCACCATCAGTCTTGCAAGTATCTGAAGGTCCATCAGCAGAAGATTCGGCTGTATCTGGTCCAATATCATCTGGTTGAGCTCCTGATTCTAAGAGCTCCCCATTTGGTATTGATGAGCATTGAGCTGCCTCGGATGTATCAGCAGAATTTGAGGTTGGGGGCAATTGAACAGAATCAGAACTTGCTCTCCACTCAACCCACTCTGGCAGTTTGTCAGACCCAATAGTTTCAGTTTCTCTCAAGTCCTTGGGCAAGTTGCTAGGCACATTACCATCTAAAGTTGGTTTCGGTTCAGGAGGTTCGGATATGGCGGTGTCTGCCAAATCCTCATCTTCCTCAACAATGACATCATCAGCTTCTCCACCAACATCCGCATGCCCCTCAATGTTGGGGGATGAGGAAGCAATTGAACCAGTTGAATGCTCATTAACTTTTCTCTCATCCTCAAACGCAAACCAATTGGAGTTCGTGAAAAGCGATCCACTGTAAACATGAGCAAAAGTTTAGCTATAAACACAAGCAATACAATGTGCTCAAAGAGACATCGTGCCTCGCTAGCACTTGAAATATAAATTATAATATGGGTCTCAATGATAGCAATCCCATCAAAGACCAATTAGAGAGAAATGCAAATCCTTCTGCAATCTCTGGAGCTGATATTTAGCACAGGCTCATAATTGCTGTTATGCCATTTTTTCAGCAAATTAAACAGCAAATTATTTCTTGCAGTAAGTCTCCAACCAGAAAAAAGGAAAAGAAAAAAAAGACAATATCTTAAATATGGTTCATATTATAACATAAAAATATATACTAACTGATTGTCAAACTTCACCAAACATTGAACTTGTGGAGACAATAAATGAAGAACTTTAACAAACCTCCAATGACGAATAGCAAATTTAATTTCCACTTGGTAAAAGGTATAGAAGATAATTAAGCCAATCAAGTCTATCCAATTACCTTTCCTGGTCATCTCCCAAACGAAGGGAAGAAATGACAACTTCAGCAGATTCATCGTCGAAGTACACGTCCTGTGGAAGTTATAGTAGCAACTCATTTAAATTCATGAAGTTGATTGACATGGTCAAAAGCTACCAAAATGGAGTAGGAAGAGAAATAAACTCAGATATCTGATATTGTAAAATTGTAGGAGATGAGGGCTTGTCATTCACATAACCAACTTGTGTACACATGAAAACTTCTCAAAATTACTTCGTAAGATTGCAAGAACATGGATCTTTTCATCCATACTCCACCAGTCTAGCAGCTATATTAAATGCTCTTATGCTTAGGAACAGTTTATTGCATTAATTCTGTGTTCTCTATAAAAGTACTGGTAAAAGTGCTACATTAGTTTTCTCTGACCATCCCTTTCTTTATTTTACTCTGGTCTTCCCCAGGTTATTTAGTACCATCTCCAATGCACAAATTTGGCATATGGGCTACCCAGTTATGAAAAACAGAAAAAAAAATCTGAAACAGAGCACCCAAACAGAGCTAAATTTGGGAAATGTGCTCCGATACAACTGAATATCTATGCACACCCAACCCCATCATCGTCACAGAGAAAATGTTGGAGTAACAGATCTTAAAAAGTGTCACAACAGATTTCAGAAGCCTAGGTATAGGATTTTATATATATATATATGTGTGTGTGTGTGTGTGTGTAATACATACATATGTGAATATATATATATATATACAGAGAGAGAGAGAGAGGGAGATGAACGAAAAAACAGAAATCAATTTCTTTTGACTTGTCTGATTAGGCCACATATCACAAAACTTTACCACTTGATATCCAACAGGCCATTCATTAGCCATAGCTATCAATAATCTATTGATAATAATTAGGAAATGCAGCTGATTAATAAAGTCAGTTGTCATGTGCATACCTCATCATCCCGTTCGAGTGAACCATGACCCTGCACAAAGCAAACAGATAATGTTGTTGAAATACAAAGAGGAGAATTACATCAACTAATGCAGTTCAAATGCTAAATCTTCTTTTTGGTCCCCATTAATTCTATCTTCCTGCAATACAAATAAAGTCCACCTTCCTAATATACAACTTATGTCTCATCATTATTTGCTAAGAACCATCAATAAAATACCACTTAACATATGAAAGAAAATGGAAACATATCACCGCACACACCAGCTAATTTAAAAAATTAAAGGATAAATCACCAAACGCAACAGCATACAACTCTCACTGTAATATATGCAAAAACAAACAAGACATGCATCACACCTTGGAGATGCAAGCCACTAACTATAACTTTGATGGGGCTTGGGAGAATCCATCTCAAATGGGCTTTGTAAACTTGGAAGTTCAACTGCAGAAGTTTTGAAGTTTGGAGGTTAAGTTTAGACTTCTAAAGCAAGTTGCATCTCCAAAGTCCACTTTGAGATGTGAATATCAGTGGCTCCTGAAATACTTTCCATGAACATCCTTCCAGATGGTCACTAGAGTGGATTTTCACCAAACACTTAGACATGTATAAAAGCACTTTTTGCAAAGACATATTGAGAAGTCCATGGACTTTTCCATTGAGAAATGGAACCAATCGCCACCTTAACCTCCAAGTGAGAATAAATCAGATGGCAATCAGCCATTAGCAGGATGTGGAGCACCAAATATGTGGATAAAAATTCCAAACTCGGTCAGTAGATTCTATAATTAAGACTGCAAAAGCAAACATGCCTATATGCAATAAGCCACCCAAGCTAAAGAAAGCAATATGGTGATCATCCCATACTTCAAACCATGGGCCGATTCAATGGTCACCAGTAATTTACAGATGAAGCTTCAAACTTCAGGATCTCATAATTTTAGTATAAGACAACAAGTTGCAAAACTAGCCCAATGGGACATGCCACAATGTCATAAATATTTCAGCAGAAAAAAACAACTGTCATAACAGCCAAGGGACATGGAATTAGGTTTAGAAAAAATATTTTCGAGTCTAAGTAAAAATATGACCACAAAAGTGCAACTATTTGGGTCTAGGTCTTAAAATTAATAATGATGCAAGCAGAGCAATATATATAACTAACAAATCCTTTTAAATAGTCAGATGATGTAGAAAGGGCTTTAACTTGGAAGCAATACACTAATTCAAGTTGATACATGAGTACTACGAAAAGATGTTAAGCGACTCTTTGAACTGTACTGCAGTAAGAAAGTAGTCTTCTACCATGTAAAGACTCCCGCAAACAGAGCAATAAATTTCATTATTCACTATTGCACTGTCATCTCCAAGTTTGAAATGGAAAATTAATGTTGCCAGTCACCATATGTCCAGATAGTTATTCTGGGTCTAGTGCGGTAAGGAAAAGATTAACGGACAAGATGAACGTAACAAAGAAATCACAAACAAACCTCATCGATAATATCATTACTGTAGATTCCATATCGAAAGGCCTGGCTCAAGTTATTTGCCAAAGCTGCAACATCATAATCCCTATCTTGGTAATCATCATCATCACTATCTCTTGTTCGATCCTGAAGTGTAGTGGGCCTCCTGTAAATCAATGTGAATAACAATATATCCATAATCTGAAGTTGAAATAGAAAAATGACCATTATCAAATGGACCACACAATTGACTACTGTAGGCAACAGAAATCATTCTTAAAAGAACCAACCATAAAACAGAATCAATGCGAAGGAAGCCTACAGAAACTATTGCATGACACAGACCTAACACCAATGAATCTTCCCTTGTTCAAACTTCTCTACAAGGAAGAACAAGCACCTTAACAAACCAGCCACCTATTACACCAATGTTGCACATTTATTGAAAGTGATAATCTTACCTCTTACCCCATAAACCAAATGTTTAGTTGATAGTTCCTGTTTTTGTTAACATTATCCTTAATTAGGGAATTTTAAAGTCTCTGTTCATTACCACAAAGGTAAACAGGAAGGAAAGTTTAAGGATGGGTTTTCTCATATTAAAATGTCTTGAAATGACAATAATTTGCATATATCCCTTTTCATTCTTTTTTCCCCATTCAAGACCTCAACTTGCTGTCCAGACATGGCATGAGATGCATATCCAAACTTCAGTGTCTAAACATTACAGAAGATTGAAATTGTCTTACCCATATGCAAAGGCAACTGGCACTAATCAGTGGAACATTGGGGACTACTATAGCAAACAAAAGAACACTTTGTCGGACAACACAGTGCATATATACATCTTGGAGCTTGTGCACAAGTGTTAAGGATGCAGAGACTCAATTTAAAAACACTCACCCGCATGCCCACTGGAAGACATTTTCCACTGCATTGCGCTTAAGCAGCACATTTGTCTGCCAATCGACCCAATCACCAATTTCCTGCCAATGAAAAGATACAAGATGAACTTTCTTAGCAAATACACCAGATGATAAACAGCATAGATGATTTGAAATGCTTCTCACTGAATTGCAAGATTGCCATTACAGTTGGCTTATCAATGTATGCACTCAAACATCAGTATGACAGATATTTCCTTAGGATATATGGACGAAGAAAAGGAAAGCAATTGGTAAGCCAATAACACAGAAATCCAAATAACATCAGTATTGCTCTATGTTGAACTTAATCATGAAATATGTTTTTAGGGGGAAGGTTGGGCATGGAGGCTGTCATGATACATAAAGTGAAACATGATGGAATCGAAGGAAATAAAATGAGTATTGAAAAAACCTGCAGAAATGTCTGAATCTCACTGTTACTATTCCCCAGCTGAACAAGTTTATTAGCTATACGGGTTAGGTGACCAATATTCCCTATCCTGGGTGGTGACCTTCCCTCGGCAGGGACAGTTGGCTGCAAGAAACATTCAAAAAAGTTGCTTCTAGTATAATTATAATCTTTTTGCCAACATCTAAAAAAGCCAAAATAAATAAGCAACGGGAACAAATAGAGGCACATGATGAGACAATATACACTATGATAGAAACAGGAAACATCTAACAGTTCCAATAATAGATATACAAGAGAATTACCTTGCTTACATCAACAGCCAAAGTAAAGTTCTTCTCAGCTTCAAGAATCTTCCCAATGAGATTACACTCACAAAGAAGATGTTCAACAAACTGAAGATTTTTGCTCCCCAAGCAAGATATAACAATGTGTTCCACATGATGATGTAAGAAATTGTTGTAAGGATACCTACAGTCAAAAGAAATTAGAGTACTCAAAATTGTGTACTCCACAATCTGAAGAGGAGGGGGGTGAAGAACTCACTCAAAAAACAATTCAAGAATACGTTCTACAGCGCCCAGGCGAATCAGTTCCTTTTCTGCAACTTCACTACTAACAGCCACTAAGACTGAGATGAACTCTATAATCTGAGAGACCCATCATTATTGACAATCAGATTTGGGTTCCACAGCATCAACCAATTTCTCTTACATAGAGATTATTTTGAATATGAGAAAGAGAGGGCAGGCAGGAGGCGGTCTAAAATGTGGAAAAAAGCACTTTCAAAGAAAAACAAGCAATGTATTTTTTTCATATAGTGGATAAGCATTTACATGTAGAAGCAATAATAAACATTCATTTGATACATAAGTCAATTTTCTAAATCAAGTATTTTTCCAAAGAAAGCAATTTTACTGAAAAAATGCAGCAGTCAATATAAAAATACATCTCGCAAAAATAAAGAAATCTTAGTGCTCCTTGGGTAACATGCTGAAGATACCTTCAAACGATGCTTTCCTAGAGGAGGCTGCAATTTACCATAAGTAGTTACCAAGACATGTTCCTCGGAAGAAAGATCCAAAAGCTTGAGCAGATCACCTGCCCAATAAAACAGTTTAGTGTCTTCTTGCCATTACACGATAAATATTT
The DNA here is from genome assembly GCA_019321725.1 of Paulownia fortunei. Taxonomy (NCBI): domain Eukaryota; kingdom Viridiplantae; phylum Streptophyta; class Magnoliopsida; order Lamiales; family Paulowniaceae; genus Paulownia; species Paulownia fortunei. The sequence continues at coordinate 18,181,033 of CM033120.1, forward strand.
GATTATGACTAATATCACGATTAAATGGTATGGCATTTCTACCCAGACATTTTCAGACTTTAACCAAATAAATTCAGTAAACACACATTTTATAATAAGAAACAACTGAAAACACAATTATCAAGAGAAGAAAGATGGCTACACTTAAAACGTCTATTCTGTTAAAAATTGATTTTTTTTCTTGTTTCTTTAAGGTGCTGAATACGTCATCTGCTATTGTCCTCTATTTCTCTCTCCAACTCAGCAAGCATATTTTCAAAATTGGGATTGTTGGAGAAGGCAAATACTTTTACTGATGACCAAATCGAGAGTCTTGAACCATCCCAGTCAATATATTCTCGAACACCAGTACAAAAGTCAAATGAATTTCAGTGCATTTACAATGCAGAAATTTCATAACTTTAGGGAAAGTGCTGCCATGCAGAGGCCCTTGCTTTGGTCATAGGAGTTGAAGTATTGCATCCATAAGTCCAACAAAATTATTTGCATACATCGATAAGTGGGTTTATCCACAGATTTACCATCCAAAAATCATTCACACAGACAAATTACAATAACGCTGGCGATCCCCCCAAACTCGGGATAGTTGGCGAACCTGATCAGCTCTTGATAGTTATCTTGAGTTAATTTACAGAAAATGGTTTACAACATAAATATGGAGAATAAGCTTCACAGTTCAGTTTAACAGACCAGAATTGCCTAATTACTTGACAACAATCAGTACTAGTCTTTATGAAGAGTAGACGACTCAGATTATACTTCCAAAACATAGGCTAAAGTATCAATATCTTCCAAATCCTGTATATTTACTCTTGCATTTTTCGAGTCAAATAATCATACAAAATGAATCCCAAGTGACCTTACCTAGGCTCTCCAGCATGCCTTCAACGGTCTCAGGATTTGCAGTGATTCCGGATCCATGAGAAATTTGGCGGTTATACATGTAATACACCCCTGGCGTCAACCTCTTGGGGTCTAACAAGGATATACAGACTGATAACAAGTTAACCAAAACAGATTTTGGTCTTGAGTCCTCCAGAGCATGACGAAACAATCTTCCTATAAAACTGAGACAGCAGCCAGTTTCTAGTAAAGATGAGAAAAGAGGAAGAATAGAGGAACAAGAAGGAAGAATTTTAAAATAACCAGTCGCAACCTCGGGCTGGATATTTTTGAAGCTAGCCTTGGGGGAGCATATCGAGTAATGGTGCAAAGAGTTTCTGCAGCATTAGCATGCACTTCAGGGCAGTCCTGCAAATATATATTGCAGCTACTTGAAACTTTTTAAAACAAAAGAGATACTAAAATGCAGTATAAGGCAAAAAATTGATCATCCATTAATGGGTTTAAGAGAATTTGAGCTTTAAAAAGTAAAATTTCATTTTCAAACAGTATTGAATTAGGCATGTTATTCTAGTGCAATAACATGACCAGAAAACTAGTTTTATAGCTTGAGCTGATTCAAAAGAGAATGAAGCGAGTTCAATAAAGACAATGGCATCACACAAAGAGTCTGATGAATAAATAGTTTGCCCCTACATAAGGATCAATTGGCCAAAAACAAAGAAGCTTCAATAACATCATGCCCTCAAGTACAAAAAACAAGAAGGCCAGGCTCCAACTATTCCACACACGAAAGGTAGAAGGCCATAAAGAACCACCGGAGGCTTGAAGGAAAAGAGAATAGCATCGCTATGCAAGATCCCAGATGCCTAATGTAACTTACAGATGAACTGAATTTATCCACAATCATTTCCAGCACATCCATATCTTCCAACCACTGCATAGAGTCGGCATAATTGGCATAAATATGTTCATCAGCACCAAGCAGACGAATTAACACCTGTTCAACAAGAAATATATTAAAATTTTCGATCAAAGATACCTTCTAAAAGAGAGACTGGGTGGGGGCTGAATAACAAACCTCCATTATAGACGTAATTCCAATTAGGTCAACAAGTTTGTTGATGATATCCTGATGAGCCTGGACAAACATTACATGAACATATAAGATCCTGGAGAGTTCAACGCCAAATATAATACAGTAGGCTGTCGGCAGTAAGATAACCAGCCAACTAGTAAAAATAAGGATTAGCCTCAACAGGAACATAAAATTCTACATGCAACATTTGAAACAAAAGTATAATGGGTGAATCTACATGCAGCATTTGAAACAAAAGTATAATAGCTTGGAATAAAGAAATTTCATAAATAGTGCGGAATGCTCTCTCTGTCTCTCTCTCTCTGTCTCTCTCTCTCTCTATATATATATATATATAGAGAGAGAGAGAGAGATGTATGTCACAAACTTTTAACTTCTTAAAATCACAAATAACATCGTAAAAAACATAAATACCTATTAACTTCCCACAACAGCCTCTCCCACCAAAAGGACCCCAAAGAATGAAAAGAAAAAAGCGCGAGAGAGCTTTCAGATTCCTTCCTACGCAGACGACTTACATTGCTGCTACGTAAATGAAACACTTTGCTGCTTCTTTTTACCTTATTGTCATAAAAGTAGCACATAATCCCTTCCCTCAACCAACAATATCAAACACAAGACTAGTGTCAAGATTGACATCGTGGCATATGAATAATTAAATGTTTTAAAACAACCAGGATGGCCAAATAAGCTTGAAAACACAAAATACTACTATTAAGTCAATGCCCAGAGACCCAAAAAATAAAGCACATGTACATGAGCCTAAAAGTCATCCAGCTCTTAAGTCGCAAAAATTGGATGGCTCATTGGAATATATAAGACAAAAAGTTATCCAGCTCATAAGTCAGTAACTGGACTGCTATTCGGAATAAAATTAGATAATTGGTTACTAAAATATAATGGACTCACTCGTATATAATTCATCAGAGGAGTTGTCTTCCGCATCAAGAGGCATACAACAACCTAGCACATAAAGATTGGAACATCAAACACCTAACAAAAAATAATAAAATACCTATCTGCAATAGAGAACAGCAAAACATAGGATATTTTTAAGCAAAATAACGATGTTCTAGGTCAAAATTGATGGACTGCAAGTTCAATATAGACTTAATATATATAGTTAGTGAAGTAATATGAAATGTCAAAATATCTTTTGCATTTCGTCCAAGTTCCCTAAATCTTTCCCTCCCTCATTTACTTTTTCTAAACCAAAACCAATCTTTTATGTTTAGAACCCAACACCATTTGCAAGGGGAATGATACTTCTTTTAGACACCATCTCGTAAAAAAAGAATAGACAATTATGATATATTTTTAGAGAATCAAACCAATGAAACTGGAATGAGAACACGCAAATTACAAATAATTGCTACACATATATAGACTCAACATTGTGAGGAGCCATTGTAATGCCTAACAGAAAGTATCGACTTTGAACATGTAACCTTAATATAAGTGTCATTTATCCATAAACAGCCTCTTCCCTTTTAACAGCTTATTTTCCTTTTAGGTCTTCTAAACCAAACTTGGCATAATGCGGTAGAAAACCATTCTTAAAACTTACACCAATCAAAGCAGCAATGATCATACCTTGCTGAAATAACCAGCCAAAAGAGTACTGTGGGGGCGCCCGGGATCCAAAAAAGAGAACAGCAGGTCCATCAACTGTGAACCAAAAGTAGGAAGAAACTGATAAAGTTCAAAAATAAAAATGATTGAGCAGAGTGTACAAATTCCCACAACTTCACACCTCCTCGTCCTCTACCAAAGCTTTGAGTATTATATCAACCTCACACGTGAAAATTTCACAAGCAACGAAAGGAAACCTACAAGCAGAAAGAAGGAAAGTATTTATCACTGTCTCCGTGTTGAATACATTATCAATTTCATTAAAATGGACTTGGTATGCAATGTCCTGGCAACATATGCAGACACCTAGTCCTTAGAACTCTTCACTGCTCATGCGTACTTGAATGAACGTTGTTTCTCGGCATCCTCTGGAGCTTCTTCCATTATGTATTGAATCAGTTGTTTAACTTGAGCTCTTTCCCGCAAGCTGCAAGACAGTTTGGTATGAAATTAGTTTGTGCAAGGTCAACCATCCTCAATATTTTGACAAAAAATGAACTTACATAAGAGGATCAAGTTGTCTTGTTGTTACAGAATAGAAAAAAGTATCAGAACCACCTTGAACAAGAAAATGATTGCTTGGACAATTACAAAAGAGAATTAAACAGTATAACTCTCCCTCAATTGGACAGACTTAAATCTTGGCATAATTGCACAAGATGACCTGTAAATACTGACAATGTGAGCCCATATTTTTTATCTTAATTTTTTTATAGAAGCACAAGCGATTTGTCACTTCGTTAATTACATGGCTGCATATGCATAGTCCAACTTGTAAAACACAACCTTGCTGAGCAACAAAATGACAAAATACCATAAAAAGAAATGTGTACAGTGTTTTTTTTTTTTAATCACAGATTTCATAACTTCGTAGTTAATTTGATTTCTCGACCAATATCCAATTTTTTATTCACTGTATCGAAAAATTCAAAGTGTAGTAATCCTATTCCAGTGCCAACAGAATTTCAAATCAAATCGCAGCCTAAATTAGGCATTAAGATGACCAATTACAACCAAACTTGAATGAAAAGTGAAATAGGAGCTTACAAGCTAATAAGACGTCCATTAAGAGCTTTGCATTCTTGAATTATTTCATCCTCATCCAATAGCTCCTCTAGTGTAAAGTTTTCCTTATCTAAAATGGTTTCCACCTGACATTAAAATAATCAACAAAAGTACTAACATTGGTTACTTAATTATACACATAATAGCACTGCACGTTATAATAATAGGGGCAGTTAAAGAGGTATAGGACGTGACTTCATAAATACGAACAGGAGGGTATGAAACTTGTTCACAATTGTCAACACATCACAAAACCAACAATAACGAGAACAAATATACCCAAGAAAATTACCACTCAATCAAAGGGTAGTAGCAGAAGCCTGAGAAACATGTGATTACAAAACTAGAAAACTTTTTGAGGCTAGACATAAGTTGATGCTGTACCCAAGATAAAGAGTAGGGAATTTATTGATTACATTTCGAAAAATAGCTATATTCTGTGCATTAGACATGAGATATGAGATACATATACTTGCAAACAGCTCACTAGTTATGAACTGGGAAAAAAAATGTTATATATCAGTCTTCAGCAGTCCAAAGAAGAATAGCCGGATGCGCAAGACAAGGAAACAAGGGGGAAACCAATTTATAATCAGACTAAAAACTAGAAGATCCTTCCGCCATTAAAAAAAAAAAAAAACAGTTACAATCTCCCATTTGGAAATCACAAGTGAGCATCTAGCCTCTTAAATCTGCATCAGGTGAATGATTTAGAATCCTAAATCACATCCATAACCAGTCCATCGAGGCATTTGCAATTCTCTATACTCCCAGTTACTGACAAAGCAAGTCCATGAGTATTAAGATAGTTTTCCAGGGTCCAAATTAACTCTATTTTCCAAAAAAATCTGAATGACGTTCATTTATCTCTCTCTTAATTCAATATGTTGGCGCTTTGTAGAAACATGGATTTCTAACCTTGCTTGTCAAAAGTAGTAAAGTTCATTGCAAAAATACAACTGGAAGGGCTATTAGTAATACAACAACCGGAAGGCTGTACCAATCACCGTCCCAACGCCATGGTACCATGTGCCGTGGTCTATTTGGGCCTACTGTTACATTGCTACCAACAAATTGCAGCCAAGATTCAGTTTGACAACAATCGCATCTGCCTCCAATCAAAACGCCTTATGCAAGAGAATCAATGATTTCGCCACAGCACATTGGTGAACAAGATACGCAAACATATAAACTCAAGAGTCTTCTCGACCATCAAGAAAATTATTCCCAATTCTTGTACAACTCACCAAATCTCACAGTACTCCAAGAAACGCAAATCACTCGGCATGATCATATCCAATGACCAAGAAACAACATGCCAAGAAATTGGATCCAAGAAACAATATAAAGCATTGACAAGATTTCTGATGAAAGATAGAATTATGGGCACTTACTGGAGATGCAGTTGAGAGGCCAGCCATATGCCAAAACATGGTGGATTCAGAACTTTGATTATTGAACAGTATACTCGAACTCAGATCCGTCGACTCAAAAACCCTAGCTTATACAACCAGCACCCAGCCTCCTCAAGAACCTTGCGCAATAATCTTGAATCAATAAAAGCCCTGAAATTCCACCCAACGAATGATGAATTTTCATTTTAATTTCAAAATACTAATACCCCAGATTTCCAAAATGTATTGGATTTTCATGACTAATTTCACTCACAGAGAGCCAGATGAAAATATACTACCTGCTGCAATCAGGGGAGGGTGGCTGTATTTTGGGAGAAAAAAAAAATAATTGTAGTAATGCAGTAATATATAACCCATAAAACTTACCATCAATAGGAAACTAACGAATTTTTATATGTATTTTTTTATATAGGAATGAGAGGGACTTCGACCCATATGTTTATATGAGTTACACACACACACACACACACACACACACACACGTATATACGGAGTACCCCTGTTCCTATATAACAAAAGCCGGTGAAGTTGTATTGGTACGACAACAGCTGTAACGATGATGTTTAAATTGTTTTACCGTCTGAACCTGCGATTGTACCAAAGCCTATTTTAGGCATTTTGTGGCCATGTTCAAGCCCCAACACCAACAGCTAGACATGATTGTTTTTGTATATAACATGAAAGGCAATATGTCGCTATTGCCCCTGTTCCAATAGATCTGCTGCCTAGTACCTAGTATGGGACTATCAAATGCAACATGAACTTTACTTTCAGTTACGTATGAGGCCTACCAACTTCCAGTGTCACTACATTATTTCACATTGTCCAATTTGGTTATAATCTTTCAAAAGTAAGTCGTCTCATAAAACAAAAAAAATTAATTAAATTACACATGTACACCACCTCCTACATAAATGATAAATCTCTCTCTATATATTTTTTTACAAAATACACACATATATAAATTTGTATAAAACACACGCATGTGTGTATATATACTAGACAGTCTTGTTTCAATTATATCATGTTCCAAAAATTTTAAGAACTATTCTATCACCGATGCATCATAAGAAAGCATATACGTAGCATTTTTAAGCTATTTTGAGGATACAAGCTGTAAATAGAGGGATCAGTGGGAATTATTTCGAATCCCGCTTGATAGCATCAGAAGGAAATTGAAGTATGAAGTATTCTAAATAGGCACACATGTTAAAAGAATATGCATCTACAGATGCAAGTACTTCATATTTCCTCGATTAAGAACTGAAAAAAAAAAAAGTATTTCCATTAATGTTTTTCCCCTCAAAATTCAATGCCAGAACATAATTGCATTGCAAAGTTAAGGAAACGCATCATTATAGTTTCCACTAAAAAGAATAATGATACTACAATATTGACTTACAAAATCCAAAACTGAGGTCCGACCAAAAAAGGCAAAAGAAAAGGAACCGATGTCCAGCAAATACAAAATTTCGTAGCAAAATACGGGCCTAATAAGAGGTGGGACATGGAGGTAATTAGGGGGCAAAAAAACAGAAAAGGAATTGTTGTGTCTCTGCATTGGATTTCTGTAAGCTGGTGTTCTTGAAAAATTGCTCCAAAGCTGTAAGCGCGTCCAACTCTGAATACGTGTTTTGGGAATTATTTCAGGGACATGGAAACAGCTATCAAAACTTCCTGGATAAATATATTCTCCACTGGGAAATATGATTAACGAGAGACAAATGCGATAAAGGTCAGAGGCAATCCACTCTGTCACAACCATAGATTGATTATAGGAGTATTCTTTTTCTCTTCAGAGTTAAAGCTGCTGTAGTCGAAATTGACAATTCCATAAAGAGCTCTGACAAACATTTGATCCCAGTTAGAATCAGAATCAGACTTAATGCTACCTTTTTCTCTTTTACATTCCTGTCATTGTCAAGGCCGATAATTGGAACAGTGTCATGATAGCTCCAGTGGATGTAATGCAACTCCATTTTTAGCAGCAGCAATACGTCCCCACCTTCCTAACCGGGGTTCCTGTCCAAAAGATAATGTTAGATTGATGCAAAAATGTCTGAGATAGTGATAGTGGTGAGTACAATCCATGCAAGAGTTCAGAATCCAACGGTCTTGGCTTTGTGGACATAAACCTTGATAGATTTGTACAAAGCAGAAAATACAGTTGCATGAAAGAATATATATATGCATGTGGTATATATTTCAAGTAACTACAGCCATCAATGTTGACACCTAATAAAAGTGCTCAAATTCCACTTCATCCAGACCAAACTGCTTAAATTCCTCGTACGAAATATGGGATCGATGCACACGCAAAGAATATTTAACCCTTGCTAGGCCTATATCATACACCTAATGCACCTCTGCCTTTTTGTTCCCATTTGCAGAAAGAGCACTAATGCATCACACTCAGACCAAGTGTCCAAATATCTACCTAATCCAGACTCCAGAAGAAAGGTGAGAAGGGATCCTTTATCGTCCAACCAGGGATTTCAAACCCTTGTCAACTCCATCAAAACCAACAGTAGGAGTCTTCTCTTTCCTCTGCTAGAAGTATAACCTAAGCCTTGCCAGATGGAATCCCATATAACTCATTTTACTAACAGGATTCTTAATATTCTAGCTACTTCCCGGAATTGTCAATTAAGATAATCAGGCACTTCCTTTTATCAAGTTCCCATTGAATAAAAATAGGATGAAACCATCTTATAAAAACAAGTTGATGCTTCCCGTAATGATGGCGAAAGATATGGTCTAACTAAGACAGTCATTTACATGTGAATGCCAATATAAAAATCACTAACTCACAAGTAGGAGTATGTACTCCAAATAACATTTAAAGAAGAAATGAAACACCAAGACAAAGCACTTTTATCCAGTTAAGAGGTTAAATGCCTGGACTTTGCAAGCTAGGAAGCTCTAAAACTTTAAATAGAAACAAAAACTTCACCTGCCCAACCCCAGCAATCAGGAATTTTCCAGATTTTGCAAACGTCAACGAATTTACAAATCCAACCTGCATTGCATTGCAACATCATATAAGCCATACAGCAGATAAATATAAATAAATGTAGCAAGAAATACCACATAATTGTTCCTCCAGATCTAGTCCTTGAGGAGGTCAAATTTTTAAACGTACAACTCCTGAGTGCTTATATGTTGCAGCAAGTGTATGAATGGAGCACTAGTAAACTTTTAGTTCATAGAACCAACATTTGAAACATAGAATGGGTCGCTATGTTAAGTTTGAGTTTTTACTTCTAGTTTAAAGAAATCAATAATCTTCCCCACTGAAAATGAGACCTTCTGAAAATTAAGGAAGCAAGATGAAGCATTTTAGATATCCAAGTATCTGTGGCACACTTGAGATTTCTGCATATAACATAACTAATACAACAAGAATAAAAGTTTGAAGCAATAAAAACAAAGTAACCACCTAAATCTTCCTAAGTAACTGATATCAACATATGCTAGAAGGGGACTTTTTTTTTATTGCTGGGGGAAGGTTTTTTTTTTGTTTTTTTTGGGTTGGTGGGTGGGGGGGTTTGGGGTTTGCAGAGGCAACTTTTAACATATTGGATTTAAGCTTCCTAAATGATGATCTATGGAAATTTGCATCCAGTAAGAGAAGATAATGTAGAAAATATTGCTCTACTATCCTGGAAGAGAGAGTTAAAAAAAGCTTACCAGGGAGAGCTCAAATAAAGGACGAATGCCTTTGGATTCATTCTCAATTGCCCAAAGACGTACTGAACCATTTCCGGCACCGGAAGCAGCAAGATCACTGCTTCTACATACAGCAACTGAGTTGACCCAAGAAAGAGTTGTTGACCCAAGTCTCAATGAATCTTGGGCATCGTTTTCTGCAGAACATGAGTTAAGAATGAGGAACTGCATCAAAGATTCCTATGACCTAAGATAAGGAAAGTTAATCTTGTGCCTTGTGACTGCAAGGTACTTGGAAGATTAGTTACCTTTGTGGCCATTTGATAGTCCTTCATAATTACTCCGTTCAAACTTGTGTTCAATAAATGAGGCATGTGCATTTTTTACAATATGGACAGGCTTCTTGCGTAGTGCGTTCCAATGCTCAATGCTTCCATCATCAGAACCCGACAAGAATTCGTCGTTACTAATAAAGCAACAACATTCCAGCGAAGACGCAGGAGCTCGAAATATTAATTGTGATTCCTCCGGAACCTATTTTGCCATACGCACAAGAAAGATTATCAAATGATAGCAAGAGAAGAAAAAAATCATCAGCTGCAACTATCTAGCCAAGTTGAAGTGCAGATAATAAATTCAATATGCGAGGGTACAAGGGAGAAACAGAAACATCATCTTACAAAGTTCCAAAATTAAGTCCACAACTTCAAGCTTGAAAGCTGGGAACCAGCATATTTGCTTCCAAATCCTATTTTCTGAGGTTCTCTAGTCTATTTTAGGCATATTCATTTCATTCGTACCATGTGTAATTCAGTTATGCTAAATTTGCAATGCAGCATTGTGGAAAGAATGACAGAAAATAGAACACATAATATTTCTCTTCACAGGTCCAAATGTGTTGATGTCATTAAGTTAATTTGATACCACACATGAAAAAAAGGGGGAAGGGCTGAAGACATGGGCCAACAGCAGTGGCGATGATAGAAGTGTATAACTTGAGAGCTGTTGCTTCACCCCCTTCCCAAAAGGTTTGAATTACCTTCCACAGATGCATGGAACGGTCACGTCCAACAGTCAATACACGTTCTTTTCTCAAGCTGTCAATGGTTAACACGTCACTCTGGTGACCAAATAACGTGCTTATGTAAGTTCTATCTTCTGCATTCCAAATCTTAATAGAGCGATCAAATGAACCAGAGAAGAGTTCTGAAGTCCCTTGCCTAAATGTTAAGCATGAGACAGGTCCTTTATGTCCCGGAAACGCCTGCAAATTATGTAATAGGCAAGTTTTCATTAAGAAAATAAGGTAAAAGCTTCATTGCAAGATTCTATCGTTTAGTGCTGCAAATAGAAGTATATGCATGTTCCGCATCATTAACAGAATAAAGCATTTGTGACATCAATAATACTCAAAAATATGTCATCGAGCATGCCGCATATTGAAGAAGTAATATGCAACAAGTTGGTTTGGGACATCCAATACACTGCTCATTGTTATGTGAAGCACAGATACAGAATTTCTTCAAGAGAAAGTTCACGTGAGTATACTACTGTTATGTTACTTAGCAATAAGTGCTGAAGTTTCAACCTGTTCTTTATAGGAACAAACAGAATTGAACATCTCTGGTTTGTAGTGGAAACACACCTGAATATGCTGGCGTGTGCGGATGTCCCACAGATGAACATGACGATCTAGCCCTCCACTCGCCAAATATCGCCCATCAGAGCTGACAGCCAATGCTAGAACATGTTTACTATGCTTTGTAGCTCGACCTTGTGGGTCCTTTACACCATGAGACTTCAAAACTTCCTCAGAAGGCCAAGCATACTTTTCAGTCTTCCCACTATCAACATCCCAATGAATGATGCCACCATCCTTGGAAGCGGAAAATCCTCTCGAGTCATCCTCAGATAGAGCCACACCAGTGACAGGTTGCTTGTGTTTTACTAGAAACCGAAATCCTTCACTTGTTTGTGGCCTTTGAACCCTAAAAATAAGATACAAATAAACACTTATTCAAGCACCTACAAGTAAATCGTCCAACAAGAAAAGAAAATTTTGGACCAGCTAATGAACTAAGAAATTCAGCTCAAAATTTCACACTACCAACGCAGTCCCCAACCCCCCAATTTTATCATTACTGAACCTTCTTCTATCATTAGAACATTTTAGTACCACGTGCTTCAAAGATGGTACCTTGACTAAAACATACCAAATTTGAGCCAACAAATTACACAGAAAAGGACCAAAAAATATCACTATTTCAGAATTCAAAAGGCGCATACACAAAAACAAACCTAGAAGCAATGGCTCTGCGGATGCGGCCGCTCTCTTCGAGCTGCTCTTGCTGCAAAATCTTCGCAATAAGTGAATCCCTCTCCCCTTCTCTCTCTCTCCGCCCTTCATCATCCTCATCGGATTCATCTTCTTCTTTTTTCCTCTCCTTTGCCCTAAGCGACTCCAAGAACGCATCAGCCAATCGCTTCTTCTTCTCCGCCGGCGTCTCCTCTATCTCCTCTTCCTTCTCCTCCTCCTCTTTTTCGCCTTTCGAATCGAACTCTCCTTCATCTTCATCGCTGCTCTCGATGTCTTCGTCACCACCTCCGTCGAATTTACGGCGCCGTTTCTGCTCGGTGGCGTCAAAAAACGAATCATGCGTAATGGAGGAAAATCGTTTGTTGTTGCTGCTCTTGCCCTTAGCCTGCTGAGCAGATGGTCTCTTCTTCTTTAGGCTTTTGCCCTTCATGATTTTCCTTACGAAATTGAAAGAGCCCTCGGTCTCCAATGGCCACAGCAAATATCTGGCGCTCTCAACGGTGTCTGAAGAGAAATGTCGGAAAGAGGAGGTGGAGGCAACGAGTGTAGAAACTTAGAGCGGTGATCCTGCAAGTTGAGAGGTTTAAGGGGTAGGGTTTTGGGTTGCGAAATTGGAGAATGGAATCAGTTTACTAATTGGGCCTCCTAAGGGATTTGGTTTACTAATTCGAGTTGGGTTTTTGGTTTGAAGCTGCAATGCACTTTCAGGCCCAATTAATTTTCTTTCGTACACCCATTGGGCCTGACCTAGCAAGTCCATCGAAACAAGGAAAGAAATGGAAATATAGAAACCATTGGGGGCCTGAAGTCAAAAACCGAAATATAATTGGGTTACATGGTAATTTATGTATTTCAACTCTCTCTCTATCTCTCTCTCTCTCTCTCAATTATCATCATCGGATATAAGCAAACCAGCTGATCTAATTTCTGCCCAATTCCAAATACTAAATCATTTCTCCACAAACGTGTTCGTAGACGCTTTGGAATGTCGCACAAAATGCTGGGCGGGTTGTACGGCGACCTTCCCCCACCATCCTCCACCGCAGATGACAGCTCAACCACCACATCCGCCTCCAATGTCTGGTCGAGCAGCGCCAAGATGGCGCCTGCAACCCTCCGCAAACCTTTCCCCCCTCCCCAAACTATCGTCCGGCCCCAACATGCCAAGCCCAAACCCGCGCAGTCCACTGCAGTTAGCAAACATACTACTATAACTCAGCCCACCATCGACGAGAACAGAAACCCTAACCCGAGCACGGCGTCGTTTCAGCCTGCCCTAGTCGGAGTCACCAGCTCCGTCGTTGAAGAATACGACCCCGCCCGGCCAAATGATTATGAGGAATACCGCCGGGAGCGAAAGCGGAAACAAGCGGAGGCGGAGGTGAGGAGAGAATTGGAGGAGAGAGAGAGAGGGAAAGGGAAGAGAGAGAAAGGAGGGAGAGAGATCGAGATAGGGAGAAGGAATTGAGTATATCTGGAGAGGAGGCTTGGCGGAGGAGGGCGGCTATGAGTGGCGGCGGAGGTGGTGTGCCGAGATCGCCTTCTCCGCCCTCAACTGGGAATGGGGGAGGGGAAGGGTTTAGCATTGGGAAGTCGGAGAGCGGGGGATTGGGTTTGGGAGCGGAAGGGAAGATGACAGCAGCGCAGAGGATGATGGCAAAGATGGGGTGGAAGGAGGGGCAGGGTCTGGGGAAGCAGGAGCAAGGGATTACAACTCCATTGGTGGCGAAGAAGACGGATAAGAGAGGCGGGGTGATCGTGAATGCTAGTGACTCCAGCAAGAAGGTTAAGAGTGTCAATTTCAACGGACCGCCCACCAGAGTTGTGCTTCTCAGAAACATGGTATGGATTGTGTAGAGTATTGTATTTACACTTGGTTATCTCTTTTGCTTAATTTGCTGTTTGTGACTGTAAAGTTTTGGGCTTTGGGATTCTGACATCTGTGGGGTTTCATTTGGGATCCATGATCCAGGATATATACATATATATAAAAGAAAAAAAAGATCCATGATATTTTAACTTCTAACTGTAAGAGGTGAGAGTTTGGCATTCGTGCTCTTCTCATAGAATTTCCTTTGTGGGCAGTGGTTTAGGAATGATTTTGGTAATTGCAAGTTCGGAAAGGATACTCTGGAGCTTAGTCGGATAACAATAGAGGGTTGAATTGTAACTTTGTTGGCACTGAGGTACTGACAGATGAGCTTAGTTGAATTCTTCTTCCATCTTTTGGATAGTATTAATCTGTAGACTGTTCAACCTTTGTAGAGAACGGAATTGAAGAACTGCCTCTTCTTGTAGGTCAGTTTTGGAGACTCGCAAATTGATAGTATATCAATGGTAGTTAGGAATTGAAAATCAGGTTCAAATTAGAAATACTTCCTTTCAAAGTTGAGTAGATTTCTTTTTAAAGTAGGATTTCTCTTTGTAAGACAATTTGGAATGTACTGTTCACATCTTCTGTTCTTAAATTCGTGGTGAGTTTGTTATAATCATCATTTTTTATAAGATGCTAAAGGAAAACGTTCCCAATGAATTGCTGAGGGTTCTGAAAAGCTAATATATCCTTCATCTCCATTAAAAGATTATGGGGTGAGATGCAAAATCAATATTTTATATCAGTTTCTTTTGTTTGATGACATCATGTGAGCATATTTTTACATGTCATATTTTTATACTCTTTTCTTTTTCAGTTTTCTGATCCAGCAGGTATATGTTGGGTTGCTATTTATCATTTCCTTATCTTGCTTTTCATTTGTTCCCTTCGGTTGACCTGTTGCTGAAATTCCTAAAAGCATTTTTTTGAAGGATTTGAAAGTTGAAGTTTGAGTCGCCTCATCTTGCATGCATCACATAGAAATAAATATTCTCTCTCTGTATTTTCATCACCTTTTGGTGCATGAATAAACCATAAATGGCTGTTGATAGCTTGATCTTTGCTGTTTACCTGAGCTCCTGGCCGCCATTGATGTTAAATGATTTACAGTTTTGTGTATTTCGTATTCTTGCTTAGTAATATGTGTTAAAGAGTTGCCTAAACTTTGTGGTCTACGTATTGCTGCTTCTTTAAGGTTGGCCCAGGTGAGGTGGATGATGATTTAGAAGGTGAGGTGGCGGAGGAGTGTACTAAATTTGGTACAGTGACTCGCGTCCTGATATTTGAGATTACAGAACCAAACTTCCCACATGAAGAAGCTGTCAGAATTTTTATTCAATTTGAGAGAGCAGAGCAAGCAACTAAAGCCATTATAGAACTCGAAGGTCGCTTTTTTGGAGGTAGAGTTGTTCGTGCTTGTTTTTATGATGAGGAAAGGTTCAGTAACAATGAGTTAGCTCCCATGCCAGGAGAAATTCCTGGGTTCTTTTGAACATTTGATAGTAAAAGACGCAAGTCATCGTATCAGTTGAAGTGTACACAATAAAATCCTAATGCCGAGTTGGTTGTGCAAAAAACTCTGCTTACCCTCTTTTGTATGGGGGCCTGAAGCATTGGCTTGGCTTCTTCTAAACATTCAGTTGATTTGGAAGTTGTATGTTTAGACTCATTTTGTCTGACACGTATAGTAGTTAGTTTTCATATAGTTGGCTAGAAGTTGTTAGCATCGTTTCTTATTTTCATTCTCACTGATAGTTGGAGTTGCCAGAACGGCATGATTGAAACATGGTTTATATTTTCATCATTGCATTGTTGTTCTTAAATTCTGATTCGATTTGTGGGTGGATTTTGTAGATTATCTGCGTTCCTATGCTCTTTTATTTTTGTTTTTAATCTGAGATATATCGTGTCTCTGATACTGTTCGAGAGAAATGAGTAAGTCGCCATTTGATAAAGATTTATTTGAAACCCTGGCCCTGGGAAATGGCCAAATCTGCTGCAGGTTTTACGATTATTTAGTTCTCAGTTGTGAAATCCATGGTAAAGTGCTGCTATACTTCTAATCATTCTATTTATCCTCCACTTGGCACAAAGTCGATCAATTTTTCTGGTAAAACAAAAAGGAAGTTATGAAGATCTGGAGAAAGAACAAAAGGAAGTTACGAAGATGAAAGTTTCTGTGTGCTTCTACAAAGGATTAATCTGTTCAAATTATTTCTTATTTTTATCTAGAACAAGGCATGGTAGTGAAAATTTTAGAACCTGTTTAATTTCATCTTCAAAGTTTTCACTAATTTTAAGGTTGAAAATATTTTTATTAAATTTTTTTATAAAAATAAAAAATATATTTAAATTAGTTATATCAATATAGACTATATAAATTTAAAAATAAAAAATATAATTTTTTTATAATATCTTTTTTATAAAAATAAAATATTAACGTGTATGAAAATGAGTTTAACAGATGAAAAAACATTAAAATGCTAGTAAATTTAAAATTAAATTTTAAAAATAAAAATAACTTGTGTTTCTAATATAAATTAATAAAACAATCAAATAGTTAAAAAATTAAAAAAAAAAACACCTTACGTAAAAGAAACCAAATGGGCTCTTAGTGTTTCAATGGATAGTCTAACTAAACTATATTTCACCACGAGCGGCCAGTATCATAGGTCCTATCGTTTTTTAAAGTTAATTAAATATAATTACTCATCTCTATCCAAAGAAATAAATATAAAATCATCTAGAAACCGATATAAGGTAACTTGAAGTTTAAATTAAATTCTAATTAGAAACAAACTTTTCAAACATACATATATTTTTCTATTTATGATGATTATTCATCACATTAATTTTTAAACTTTAAATTTTATTCTCAATATCGTTTATCAATAATCAATTAAAACAAATTTGTAAATAAGTTTCACCCAAACTTAAAATTACATCAAGTCAAACCTCAGATAAACCTTGTTTAGCTTTCTTAGATCAACTAAAGTCACAATAAATTTTAGTGTAATCTTAGTCTCAATGTCCAAAAACATCTCTAATGGGCCTTGGAATTAAATCACAATTAGCGGAAAATGTAAAAATATAATTTTGTGCCAATTGTTCCTCCAAGTTCTTGAAATTACAAGAACCAAAGGTATAACATAATCCACAATAGCAATGTCCTAGATTCATAGACAAATGCACAAATTGTACAAAGCTAATATAATTTTGTCAATTGTTCCTCCAAGTTCTTGAAATTCCAAGAACCAGAGGTATGGCATAATCCACAATAGCAATGTCCTAGATTCATAGACAAATGCACAAATTGCACACAAAGCTTGGAATATGCAAAGTATATCATACTTTCTTGTCAATCAATTTTGGGCACAACCACAATGAAGAGGTGTTTGATTCCAAATGAGGCCTCAGATAGTCGATCTAACATCAAAATTTTGTTCAGACGGTAATTCCAGATTATATAAACAATGTGTTCCTCCTCATTGGCCTCAACTCAAAAAACTTAATCTCTTCATTACAGGCAAAACCAAAAGGGTTTCCTTTTCTTTATTTTATTTTGGCTAAAATCCAAAACCAAAAAGGTTTCCAATAATGACAAAATTTTGGCAAAATTATGATATGCTCCGAATATACAAGTATAGTGTAAAAATTACGTACAGTACGTACGATTAAAGAAATGTAATCGCAGAAACCGGCTCCGTGGATGTACGGAATGTAACCAGTCCACAGGTTCCTATCAACATGCGAAAAGATGAAACTTAATTTTGGTCCAATCATGACATCGCCGGTCATAGCCAGTATTTCGCTACCGGCGACGTGGCATTGAACCATCAATGGCACAAAAAGTCGAAGGAAATAAAAATTGTATTTATCGCATATACTGAAAACCTCAGAGACCCGTTTCAAATCACACACACAGCGGCACCACGGAAATCACGCGGTCCCGACCGATGAACATTTTTTTTGTCACAAAGACAAAGATTGGCACCGGTGGATGGGAAGGGTGGACCGGCGGCGCAAACGCTGCGTTTTAGAGTGTCATACGGCACTTCCTATACTTTGGGATTTCTTCCTCATCGGTAACTATTATTGCAACCAAATCTAACAACCATATGAAAGGTTTTAGAGAAGACAAATAAATAGTGTAAGTTGTGTGTGGAGGTTTTAGAAGCTTTGCGGCGGCAAACGGCGAAGAGAATTAAGAAGATAGAGTCACCTGGACGGAGGGAAGTTGAAAAATAAATGGTAATGAGAAATTACATGGTACCTTGATGAATCGGGGGTGGAGGATTTAAAAAGGTTCCGTAGAGAGTTTGGCTGAGCTTGTGCGGCGGATGTGGTTGTGTTTTGAGGTTCAATTTAGGGTTTTGGAAAATTTTCAACTTTTATTTATTTTATTTTTTTGGGGTCAGCTAAACAGTGTAAATTAGTGGAGTAAAAGTTTTCTTTTGTTGAAGTTAATAATATAAGAAAATCTTATAAAACATCAATTTGATATTTTAGGTTTTGTTTCAAGGTAGTCCGCTCCAATTTTAATATTTTTATAAAACATAATAAAAATATTTATTATTTAAAAATATACGGGAGATTGTGACGTGTATGTTTGGTTGTGATGTTAAGTAGGACAACTCCTATTATAGATTGTATATTTTGTTTAGTTAATAATATGATATTATTATTTTATATTATTATATATATTTTTTAAATTAATATAAGAATTGGATGTATGAATATATAATATTTTATTGATATTTTTTATATATTTTATTAATAAGATGATTTGAATATAATATATATATATATGTATGTATAATAATAAATATAATATTTTATAATATTTTGAGAATGATGGAAATTTTTTTGGAGGATTCAATATTTGAACCAAACATACAAAGTCATATTTCTTTTCTTTTTTACTTTCAAACATATTTATATATAAAACGGGGGAAAAAAAAAAGAAAATGAAAATAACACCACTTTATAAATTGGGTGAATTTCACTGTGCCCCCTCAAATTAACTTTGCCACTTCTAAATATGAAATTATATACGTTACTCACTTCAGTTAAAGAAAAAAAGTATAATTTAGTTCTGATCTGACCACCCTTTTTAAATATTTGAAGAAAAATATTAAAATTTTAAAATTCTATTTGCACTTAATAATATAAAATAATTAATTATAAATAAAATAGTTAAGATATATACATAATTTATTAAATAAATATATATTTAAAATTTTAACTTCAGTATTTTTCCAATATATTAAAATAATGGGTAAATTTGTAAGTAAATTATATTTTTTTTTGTATTAGATGGGGCAAAGTTTATAATTTGAGGGGACAAAATGAAACTAGAGAACAAAGTGAAATTCACCCCTACGAACATTAAAAGAAGCAAGAGAGGGTGTTTTATCATAATATAGCTTGGGGAAGTTTGTTGTTTTTTTTGTTTTTTGTTTTTGTTTTTTGTTTTATCTGTTGGCTATAGAATTATCAAATTCTAAAGGACATGTTAAATGGAGCTTGCATTTTTATTGTCCAATGTTGTATAATAGGTTTATTATAATCATTATGAGTGTAACTATATACTTTACCTTTATATATTATACATTGTGTTTACATTATTAAATCCTTTTACACTATAGATTAACAGTGTTCATGGATTAAGCTCCAGTGTATTTTAACTTATATGATCTTGGTACATGATAGGTTCGAAAGAAATTAATTTCCAGCCAAAAATATAGCTAGCCAATTATTCTAAGTCAAAACTTACAAGAATTTCACATTTACATAGTTTCTAAAATAGAATAGGTCCACCAACTCAATTCTTTATTCAATTTTAGTTCATATTTTTCAATGGATACAATTTTTTAGTCCATAGAACCTCAATATTAGTTAAAGTCTAATATTACCTATATCCTCAATATTAGTTATTGCTCTTTTTTTTTTAGGAAAAAAAAAAGGAGCATGAATTTTTTAATTTATCATAATAATTATTTGTTGAATTTTAATTACTAAGTCTTATATCATAATATTTAACATGCTATTTGTTATTATTGGACTGGAACATATGCACAATTTCAGCCGGGTGGTGGATCGGGTCAAAAGGGCAACCCGTTTTAGTCGGCATGCTATCCACTTTCCCAATCCGGCAGCCACCGTGGCAAGCGGCCATTTCAATTCTAAATTTGAAAATCTGTGCGCTGTAACCTACTCCGATCCTTTGCCGTTTGAGATTCTTCTTCTGTCGCCGGCGATCCCACCGCCGCTGATCAGACCTACATCCTAGTTTGTACGCACAAGCAGATACAAAACGGATAATGTCGATGGGCAGCGACACTACTTGGGTGGGAAAGAAGCCACTGAGAAGAGTGGGAGGGATGTCCGATGCTCTCTCCATCGCCGCTGATCTCGGCTTCTCCGTCGCCCCTCCTCCTTCCCAGGTCTCCCAACCCACCACCTCTTACTCCCACTCCCCTCCACACACACACACACACTCACATAAAGTGTTTGCGAATAGACTCGATCTCGTGGTGCTGCAATGCTAGTAGTTAAACCTAAATTTGACTTTATTTTCTGTCGGATCAGGAAGATATCCAGAATTTATCCACCGGTGCTGGTGAAAAGGGGGACGACTTGATAAGGATCTTGAGAGAATTGACTTCTGTACAAAGAAAAATCGCGGATCTGCAAGTGGAACTTCAAGGCAGAAAGGTGATGCTTTCTGAATTTCCACACGCAATTCACTTCAATTTTGAATTCTGCATGTTGATGTTTAAATCACGCATGAAGCATTTGTAAAGTTTTGTGGACTCTTGCTTGTACTACTGCTGAATGATGTACTATTAGTTGGTAGTTTAGAAACTGTGGCCCTGAGTTTAGTTTGCTGAACAATTCTATTCGGGGAGCTCATGTAATTCTTTGTGGAACTTTTAGGAGGACAAGAATGTTGCTCATTTGACACATGTGAGTGAAATGGAGAAAAAGATCGAGACTTTAGCTCGGATCACAGCTATATTGAAAGATGTCATTCAGAATAAGGTAATTAGTAACTGCAATGCTGCCAAATTTTTGCTTGGTGTCTTGAATAGATGCTTTGAGATGGAGTTTAACAAAGTTATTTCTTAACTGAATTTATTCCCCTCGTGGTGTGGTAGTCCCCACTCCGATATCAGGTTGTAAAGTATGCAGTGAACTAATGTAATACGTATAGAGGATGAAGAAAGATGCAGATTTTGATTTGTCTTTTTTAAGAGTCAATTTCCGGTGTCGTGTTTAGATGCTATGCTACCCTTAATAAAGGACTAGGTATTGAAGAGGAAGGACACAGGAGGGGGATTTGATTTGCGAGGAAGATGTCATAGTTAATGCTTTTGAAAATTTTCTGCAAGTTTTGAGTCAGCAATAGTGTCTGGCCATAGTGTTTCCAATAAAGTCGTAGGTATAAATGATGCCCATTAGTCTGTAATCTGTCTAACAGAGAAAATTAGGGTTTAGAAAGAGTAGTAGCTTTCTGGTGGTTAAAACTGCTTGTGAGCTGCAAACTTGAATATTTTCTTCATAAGAATGTGCTGATACCATTCTGAGTGTATTGCCGATCTTCTTTGTTGCAGCTTCAAATGAGAAATTTCTGGCTTTGTTTCCTTTTTCTGATTATTCATGCACAATTTATTTACTTTCATCTATATATATAGCCCTTTAGCTTATGTACTTGCTTTCTAGGATCGGATTATAGCTCGCCTCCAGCAACCTTACTCGTTGGATTGCATACCTGTGGAAGCTGAGTACCAGGTATATGTTCTATGGGATAACTCCAATTTATTTCTGATGGTGTAAAATGTTATGTACTTATACATGCATTCACCTTATTTCATTTAAATATTTGTGAATTGAAGCTGCACTAGGTTACAAGTATGGTTAATTGTCGTTGAAGCAATTTTTGAAGAAATACATGTTTTAGGCTGTTCAGGTTGCCTCATAGGTTGAACTTTCACACAAAAGCTTATGAGTTTGATTTCTTGTAATTGAATCACAATTTGAGTCCATCAGAAAATATTATATACACCTGCAGGGATTATTCATTTTAGTTTTCTCCTTATGCCGTCAGCTTACCTTTCCATGAAGTTGATGCTTAAGGAAATATCCTTCCTAACTTGAGCGTGGCTGTGGGATCTTATGACATGACTTTTTATTTGTTATTTCTTTTCCATGCAGGTTTAATTCTTCTTAATTTGCTGCTCTTCAAATTTTACTTGAGGATTACTCAGTTGAATGATGAACTGTTACTGAAAATGATTGAGAGATATGTAATGCTTGTTTTCTTGTTCTTGATTTTATACAGAAACAATTTTCAGAATTGCTAATGAAGGCGGCAAGTGATTATGGAGCCTTGACAGCTTCTGTTGCTGATTTTCAATGGAGCCAAAACTTTAAAGAACCACCTGCAGTATGGGGGGTAAGTTAACTGGCCATCTCATGCTTTTTTATGAGTTTTACACCCCCAAAGACCTTCCAATGCAAATCATACTTGTCGTGTCTATGTGAATTGCAGATTCTTGCATATTTTTCTGTACAGATTTATGATGAAAGCAGTGGGAAAAAAACTAGCTATATACGTCCTTTACTATGAAAATAAGAACAGCGCTAGCATGAAATGTCTTGATAATAATGTTACATCAATAGCAAAGCTAGAATTAATGTTCTGGCTCCAATGGAGGTCATCAATTGGGAACCATAAAGCCAATGCTGCATAGGTTGATTACTGTGATGGTGTGCTGATAAATGTCTTGCACCCATAAGAGAAATGAAGAATCATAAGGAAAAATAGGAGGGTGAGAAGGAAAATATTTTTTCGTATCTTTCATTCTGTTGGGAAGTCTTCGTACACTTAATACTGGAACATGTCCTTGAAACTGATTGCTTAAAAGTATCAGTTATTTGATAAAGAAAATAAAGGTTGGAGATTTCTTATCCTACCATCTGTTTTTTGTGGTTGCCATGTTCTTGTGGCTTCAAATAGTTAGAATTTTTTGTAATACTTTGTCAGAAGCATTGCATACCGTGCTCCAGAGTGATGAAGAGGTTACAAATAGTTTTTTACCTTAAATTAAATGCATTCTTGACCTTGTATTATTCTTTGATGCAGGAAATGCTCCGTCCAATTCCTGTTGCTTTGGCATCTTGCACTCGGTTCTTTGAAGCTATGACTGCAATGAGAGAGTCATTTGCCAAACTTCAAACACTGAGAGTTGGTCATTCCTCTCAAAGAGTAATGGGAGAATCTGATTGCGTAACTCCTCCACCTTGGAGAACTGAATCAAGCTTTGATGATATAGCCATTGGAGGCCTGAGAAGACAAGGCAGTGAAAGGCAGGACGGGGATGATGCAAGCAGTGAAGTTGGAGACTCAAATTATGTTGATGGCACCACCCACAGGAGATTGTCTTGGCCTCCATCTGTTAAGAAAAATGGGTTGTGATGATTAGAAACTATACAATTTCGCTAACGCTGACCATTCTGCTGCTTTCTTTCTTACCGTGTTGTTTTCCTGTATAGAGGAGAAAGTTATGTACCAGTGACAAGCGAGATGACAACTTTGCCCTGAACCCTGCGCCATGTTGAATATTCAATTTTGTTTTCTACTATCCATTTCAAACGATTAATGTATTGCCTCGATTTATTGTGCAGTTGTTTTCTGACAAGAAATTGTTGCGATTTATTCATTTGAATGATTTAATAAATCGATATTTTGCAAATGAAAGAAAGGTGAAAAAACAATGAATGACTAACCGGCGATTTCAAATTTTTGCTTGATGATTTGTTGCTATGTTTAAGATTAAAAAAATATGGCCAAAAAAGGAACGTAAGAAGTGTTTTATTGGATAAAATCCTATGGGCCGATGAGCCCCCATCATAGAAAAAGTTTGGGAGGTTTACTTTGTAGTTTTGGGCCCATGTAAATCTGCAATTTCTTGGATTACAATTTTTTTTTATAAATCTTGTTACCAAAAATATATTGTAAGATGGTAACCCATCTAGATGGACTGGACCATTCCAACTACAAGTTAAAGACGATATTGAGAAATTCATTGTAAGCTGCACATAATTCAAGACCTTAATGTTCCTACAGATTTCCTAGTTTTCCAACTAGACCATTTTTGGTCGCATAATTTCCTGATCTCCAAAATAGATAGCGGGACTAGATTACCAATCAAAATAACATTAGATGAAATAATCATTTGTACAAACAAGAAGGAAAAACGCACAAGATAATGGTTAAATAAATAAAAATCCAACTAAAGAGTTGGATGGTGAACCCTAACATGTCACCAACCAAAACTTAAAAAGAAATTTTATTATTTTATATTTTATTTTTTATTTCAATATTATCAATACATATTAAATATAAAAAATAATATTATCAATGCACACTTAATGCATTATCAATATATGCCAAGTTCCTTTAGTGTATTAGTCATAAAATTTATATTATAATGAAGTGGCATGATTATTACCATTAAATACAAATGAAAAAAGTTAAATTCATCCCACCGAAAAGAGTAAAGTGGCAAATTTCCAATCCTCTCCACCCCAATAAATTCAAAGCCTCCTTCCACAAGAAACCACAGAAAACAAATGCATGCAGGAAATAGTAGGTGAAAAAAGATCTTATAACAGTAATAATAATGCTACTAATAAATAACCAGCCGCCCCTTAGCTCTATGTAGATTTTTGTCTTTCTAGTTTCTACTATGTCTATTCCTACTGCAGTCTGCACAGGGAAAAGAAAGGAAATGGGAGCTGGTTCTTTTTTATTATTGCTTTGAAAAACCCAAGATTCTAAGCAAAAACTTTTATTGCATTGAAAAAACAGTAGCATGAAAAGAGGATTCAAGCGCACGCTCGTCTGAACTCTGAACCATATTTTAAAAGCAGGATAGAGACAGACACAAATTTTGTTGGGGGGTGCCGACAAAAGTTTACAGCAATGCCCTTTCCTTTCCTTTTAACATATTTTGCAATATCTATACGTATATACGTATACATATGCATGTATGAGAGAGAGAGAGAGAGAGAGAGAGAGAGAGAAGGGTCTTTCGCAGTCAGCTTTAAAACTGCCTCGATTTTCAAATGCAGTAAAAGGAAAGCCCTCATTTAATTGAGTTCCAGTCCCTAAAGATACAGAAGATCATATGCTATGCTATGCCTACACATGCATGCCATGATCACGCATGTTTGATGGGTGCATACATGCATGTCCCCCATATATGACATAGTCCCTAAAAAAAACATCATCTGATTCTACATTATGAATAATTTTTATACAAATTGTTTTATAAGTTCAAATCTTTTATAAACTCCCTCGTTATTGTTAAATGATCTTAAAACAATAATTATTTGAAATTTGGAGGTGTAGATATTTGTAATCTACAATTGAGTAAGCTTGCCTTTCCAATAGAAAGAAATAAAAAAAGAAAAAGGAAACCTTGGTGTTAATATTCTTTTTATTTTTTTGTTTTTGAAAAAAAGAGGGAAACGAAAAAGATAAGACAGTGTAGGGGACCAAAGGGAAGAGCACTGTGACGATATTATGTTTTAGAGAAGAGGGTTTTTGGCTGGCTCAACCAGACGCAGTGAAAGAGATGACTTCACGAGATTTGGTTCAATGTGGTCACCAGCTCTGGTGTCCGGTCCCATGGCTTTGACCTTATGCCAGAAACTTACATTTACCATATATACGTATATACATGCACGTACTATCTGCCAAAAATGATGAGCTTTAAAGTCGAAAATCAAGAATTCAAGTGGGGACAACCAAATGGAAACAACCATTCAGTAGTAGAGATGCTGCAGAATTGGGGTTCACATATGATCAGAATCCCACAAATCCTCTTCAAGATTCAGTTGGGTTGGTCTTTCTACCCTTTTGGTTCTGCCCACTCATGTCAACTTTCTCATTCACATTATCCTATTGACAAGAAGTATAGGCAGATTGGTTGTGCTCCAAAGGCAATTTACAGGACTTAAAAATAGAGTCACCAAGTGCAAGAATTCTTTCAGATTGGTCTCTCAGCCAAGTGCAAGAAATGGTTGCTCAAAATAAAAAACATAGAACACAAGACAAATGCTTATCCACCCTTTGTAATGAATTTTGTTCTTAAAAGAAATACAAGAACCACCAAGTCATTCAGTACAAAAATAGTGAAAAAGATGTCGATGCACGCAAAAGGCAAAAATATGAAGTTCCACTCTTATATTCTACCATAGTAATGGTTTTATGGAATGAAATTCCTCTGATCTGGTTGTGAGTTTAAGATATTTTCAACTCAAAACACTTGACCCCAAATGGGGTATCGCTGCAAGTTCTCCCTCTAATGTCCCTGCGTATCCTCCATTAGATGGTGTTACTACTAAACAAATAAACTAAACCACCATCCCACAAACACAAGATTGCCCTGCTCAGCAACAACTTCGTACTACTGAGACTATACAGCAGCAAGATGACCAAATGATGCAGGCGAACACAAATGACATTAAGAGTACCTTCATTCATAGAATCACAAATGACGTAATAGTAGGCATCTCATTAGTTCACAAGTCTAGTTATATCATCACATAGGATTTTGTCAAATTAAAGATACAAATAACTTAAGCTGCAGCTACTGCAAAGTATCATGGGAGGATTATATTTGGTTACACAAAAGACCAGTTCATAAACATGAAAGCCAGGCAGTGATTGGAGTCATCATCATTGAGAACCTTCCATGCAATGGCTTGTTCATAAGAGACAGGCCGGCCCATGCTGGAAACACATACTCCTGCTGGCAAATAGGCAAAGCCCTGCAGTGGAATGAAAAAATAGCAAATGAAAATATGCCAGAACTTCTCATCAAAACACCAAAAATACCCTTCTCAGAAATTTTGATTAGCACTGTATGGCGCAGCTGGTGTGCTTGAATGTTGGCTAAACTAATTATCTACAGAATTTAGGACTTACCTGCTGCATGATCTTGGAGAACTCTGAAAGGAGAATTTTTCGACCAGCTTCATCTAGAATCTTCTCAAGCATTATATCCTGAAGGGCCACCAGAGTTGTTTCCATCATGTCAAGGCCTGCTTGGTTTGCAAATGTAAAAACTGCCGATGCCTGAAATTGGAAGGACATTGATCAGTCAGTCAGCTTTGCCTCTCGAAGACCTCGATAATCCAGAACAAAAACACTAAAAAACAAGGAGAAATGTAACAATGACTAACATTCATCTTGACCAAGCAGCACATAATAGCATCAGTGTGGTGCCAGAGTTGTTTCAGAACAGCATCACCTACTTGTGAATCAACCTGAAAGAGCTCTCCCCCAGTGTGCACCCTGAAACATGAGAATAGAATAATTGGCAACAAGACACATGTACTAACTGGTAGACAACTCTAGTAAAAATTGAAGTACATGTCCCTGTTGTGGAGAAATAGTCACTCAAGTGGATAAACTATTAACAGAACTAGAGGGGTGTACTATTACAGCAATTCCAAAGATGCATCAATTATACTCGGACTCATGGCTGAGTCCGTAGCAAACTTGAGCACCATTAATTTAGACTAAAAAGAGGGGTAGAGTTCTTACGTATAGCTCCTGCAAATCCAACGTGCCAATGTCACAGCCTCTGGCGAACCTGGAAGTGGCTTAGGTACAATATGGGAGCTAAGTTGTGATGGGGCAATTGCCATGGCAACTCTTTGGACTGAGCCAACTATACTACGTACATATTGACGGGCCATAGCAGCTACACTGTCTTGATAGTGATTTTCAAAAGTGAACTGGAACGCAATAGTCAAAACAGACCTAAGATTCTGATTACCCGTATCAACTTCACCAGCTAGACGAGCTCCACCATGTCCAACCTCAAGGGCAGAAGCCAAGTCCAATGTCCGCGTTGCTGCAGGCCCATCCTGCATCACAAATGCAGCCTAGTATTTAACCAAAATAGTTTATTGATTATTTCAGTAAGAGTATTTGAACTGAATCTGAAATCTCAGTGTGAAAAAGGGGGAAATAACAGATCCAAAGCTGGAAATTTTTCAGGAAACACAGCACAGAGTAGCTTGGAAAACTTTTCCTAGCATGCCACAAGCATTCATGTTAATCAGAAAGATCTTTTCTTTTAGTGATTAACATTCTTCAAATCCAAATTAAACTTCAAGAAATGTTACCCAACTGATTTAGGATCTAAAGGTATAACACGAAAACCGGAAGGCAGCATAGGAGCATCATCACCAAATGATTCATCTATGGGTGCAAAAACAAGCTGAGCACAGGCACCAGTATTTGTTTCATCAATCCCACTGCATAGCTGCGGTGTTACATTAAAGATATCAACAGCATAGCCTACACAAAGAATAAAGAAAAAGTGTTTGAATTTGAATAGTAACGACCAAACCTGTAACAAATACATATCTCTAGACAAAGCTATGTCCTCAGGAGAGAATGCATGACCCTCCAAGCGAACCACCTCCAGGAACTAAATGTAAGGCAAAACATGTTGCAAGTCAAAATAGAGAAGCAAAGCAGAAAATGCAAGACTAGATACGGTGACAAGGCTAGTATTAAAGTAAATAACTAACCTCTTCATGTTCCACAGTCTGTGCAAGAGGTAAAATAACTTGACTGCTAGGAAACCCACCAGGCTTTGCGCAAGGGACTGCAAAAGGACTCGCTTTAAGAGAAGCAGCAGAGTAAACATCAACCCCATAATCAGCCCACTCTGAACGGTGCTCCCTCAGGAAACGAACAAGCAAAGCAGGGGGCACATTCTGCATCATAAAGGTATGGAATATCCAAAGATACCAAAATTACGAAACAGTTGTTGAAAACCACAAAGTGGAGCCAGAAGAGAACATAACTCAGATTTAAGATAGTCAGAACCTTATTACAAGAAAACATAGTTATTGTGAAATAATTAACCAAAACTAACCTGGAGAAGCATCGATGCCCGTGCGCAAAGGACTCCCCAAAAGTAGGGAGCATGGACAGAGTGTTATAGTGGGAACCAAGAAATTTGCTTGGGGACAAGTTAATGGCAATAGTTACATCTTCAACCCCATCGCTACCCATTATCGACCAACCATCATCAACAATCCCATTGACAGCATCATTAAAACCCCTGATAGTCGTTCACCAAATACACAACAAATCAGAAAGTTAAGCAATGGACAATATATATGGATAGTAAGCAAATTAGTTGAAGTTGAAGTCATCAGGAAACTCAATGAGAGAGCAATCCAACAATCTTGAATTTTTTTCTTTTCTGAAGTGATTTCATTGTATGTTCATTCTTTCACATGCTAAGCTTTCTCACCTGCACAATCTTTGACTTAATACCCTAAGAACAGCAGGTTGGCGACCACCGCTACATTGGATCTCTCCATTGGTTTCCTGAGCAATTTGCCTAATATGACGCAAGGCCTGAATGGAACATGCAGAAAGCACTGAGTTGCTTAAGAGGAACAAGATAAGCATACGCAAATGCGTAACATAACCAAAGCAGAAAGTTCTCACAGCCATAGTCATCTTTTGCGCAAGGATTTTGGATGATTCATAAAGTGGCCTTAAAACTTCAGGAACACTCAATGCCTGATGCAAGTTAAGAGTGAAGTTACAGGGAAGAAGCAGGACAATAAAGCCCAAAAACATAGTTAGATAACTCCTTACATCCAGGTCAATGTGATCGACAATGTGGATAATGGAGCCGCCACCCTCACAAGGACGTATCAGGCAACCACTAGGCAGCATTTCAGCTCTCACAAAGCAAGTACTAGGAGGCCCAGTTGGGCCACCCGTGGAAGATGTTAATGACCTCTCACAAATCTCCAGAAATAATCCAGTGTTAATAGAAGGCGATGCAACAGGTTTTCACAGAAATTAAAATTTTGTTTCAAAGTTCTATACCGAATAATGTTCTGTGTTAAACAGTACAAGCAAAGAAGTTCATCAAAAACTTTAAAACAAAATAGAGGAAAGGCTTAGGATTAGCTCACCACAAGACTGCCATCTTCCAAACTGCTAGTATATCTCAGTGTCCAAAAGTCACGAGCCGATGCCAAAGTTGTCAGTGCATAAGTCTAAGGAAGAAATTTGTGTTCAAAACCAGTTGGAAGCTCTTCATATGATCTATGAGATATAAGCCCAAGTATATTTCAGACAAGACTAACATTTAGTTTACAAAGACAACGAACCTGCATATATATGAGCTCTACCGTACCCCCATTCCCCGTGGGGATTATGCTTGCTACATCAAGACAACGGCAGTCACGATACCAAGAAAGACGATCTTTGAGAATTTCAGCAACCTGCAAACTAAATAGTGTCAAAGCTGAATTCCAGCAAACATCAGCTTTTCCGTAGACAATGAAATTACTCATTAAATCATTACCTTCGTGGGTTCAAGACTCACGAGGCCGCAGGCTCGTGCTGCTACCCCGCTACAGTTGCGGGAAACAGCAACGATGCCAATAGAATCCGGACCAGGCTAAACACAAAGAAAAGGAAACATTAGATCCAAAATTCAAATTTCAAATAAAACAGGGGAGCACAAAAAAAAAAGGAAAAAAGCCTTCAAATTGAATGAACCTTCATCCCAATCATCTGGACCCAGTCAACAGCAGTTCCAGTAGCCTTTCCAAGGAACTCTGTCAGGGTCTCCTCAGCTATCGTGAGAAGACTAAGACACCAAAATTGCAAAGGGAGAGAGAGAGACATATAAACAAAACAGTGTTAGCTTTTAGACTAGCAGCCCAAAGAGTAATATAAACAGTCAAAATGAAAGGTGACATAGGGTCAATTACCCAGCTGGGGTATTAGCATCCCTCTGAGGATGCTGAGGCGTTGGGTTTTGCTGTTGTTGCTGACCACTCATTACCACAGACTCACAGCTGGTATCAGTGGTTGTGCTTACCTGTTACAATACATAATGATAGATTTAACGGTAAATAAAACAACATGAAATTCAAAGCACGGACACAGGATTAGGTTTTACCAGGTGGCATAATACTACAGAAAATTCACTATAAAGAGCAAGTGGTAAACAAGACAAATCAAACTTACAGTGTGCAGTTGCTGACGCATGAAACCATTTTCGTAAACCAAGTGAGAGACCTGCTTTTGTAGGCGGTCATTCTCTTCCATCAGCAGCTTGTTCATGGCAGTCAGTTTCCTGTTAACAGTCTGGAGACGAGATGCTTCCTTCCTCTGCTTTTCACGGCATCTACAAAATAAAAAAAAGGGAAACAAAGTCAATTCCCCAAAGAGTCATGCCCAGATTATAAGCTTTTTGTTTATTTCACTGTGTTGCAAAGAAAAAGAGAAATGGATGAGCATGAAGTTGACTAGATAATAGCATGACCAAACACTGTTCAGTTGTATTGGGCCTGAACTTACACATGCCCTAAATCATTCAAATGATGATGAGAAAGTTACAAGGAAAGAGCTTACCCCTGCAGTTCACATAAATATAACATAGACAAAGGTAACCCATTTAGAAGGACCAAATTTAAATAACCAGTGCCTGAGAATCTCAGCCAAGTGAACTACATGTTTTGCCAGACCGGTACTTCATAGCACAACACGAAATGAATACGATTTTATTCACAGCTTAATATTAATGAAACTTTAGAGGTTTTAGGGATGCATCTCAGACAGGTGAATGAATGCATAAGGCATAATTATGAAATACTAAATTTAGTCGAGCAATTCAAAAGATTAGAAATCATGAAAGGGAAAATGAATGTCAGGATTCAAACAGAATATTTTATGTTGTCCACCTTCTGAAAATTAGAGAGAAGAATATTCAAGGACATACCAAACAGACCTCACATACTACGAGGGCAAAAACCAGAAAAAATAAAAGAGAAAGAGTAACCTGATAAGCAGTAAGAAACTTGGTAAAATATTTGGTCAGATGAAGAAAGAACCCCACATCGTACATGTTCTATCTTTTAGACATACATTTACCAGAAAGCTACAGAAGTGAAACGGTAAGCAGAAGCAAATAAACTCATTTATTAGCTATTTAGCAGTAAGGGAACTGAGCTGATTGCAATTTACTGTATGAAATTTTGATCAATATCTACAAGTACAGAGATAGAAAGAACAGATATGAAAATTTTTAATTCAGAGATTTCATGAGCAATCAACTAGGTTGCAAGTAAAGAAAAACATTAGAGAAACAAAGAATCAAGATTAAAAATATTCTTAACCGTCTCTATGGACTGCATGTCTTCCACATATATCGAGAACTTAACCATAAGAAGCAAATTCGAAGTAACTAGTCAAACAAATAATAGGATCCCATATTTTTCTCATCACGGCGATTCCCAAGATCAAAATAAATGAAAGTCAGATTCTTTTTCTTTTTCACTGCCTAACATAAAGCACAGATGGGCAGATTGAACAAGAGCTGGAAATACACAAAAGAGTAAACTAACTTGCACTCATTTCTAAATCCTCATTCTCCCAAGTACACAAGGATGAGCACACAGGAGAAGATAATAGGGTAAAATTTAACAGAGATATTTCAGTTCAAAACTGGCAGTCCTCAAGAAAGAACAGAACCAATTGATTAAAAGGAAACGAAAAGAAACAAATCAAAAGAGCAAACACCCAAAAATTAAAAAACTAACCCACATTCACCAGATTCTTACCAGATACTCAACATGGAATTCAAAGTAGAGAAAAACGAAAAAAAAATTGATTCAAGAACCAAAAAACCTATAGGGCTCCTAAAAAAAATCTCATCTTTCAAGTCAGAAAGGAGAAACATAAAGCGCCCAAAATCCAAAACTCATTTGATCCAACACTTTTTGCCGCCTTCAATCATATATACCTGCGGTTCTGAAACCAGACTTTGATTTGTTTAGGCTCAATGTTAGCAAGAATGGGACACTCCCGAACGAGCTGTTGCCTCCTCAAAGAGCTGGGCTTTGGGCATTCTGCATAAACCCTCTCCAGAGCCTCCACTTGCTCGGGTGTGTACCTCACGTACTTGCTAGCATCCATTTGCTGTTGCTTGCTATTACTTCCACTGCTGTTGCTCTCTCTATGCATAGAAAGGGCCATTCAAGAAAAGCAGCAAATCCCACAAAAGTAAATGTGTGGAAATCTTTAACAGAGGTTGTTTCTTGGAGGAAAAAGGGTGGTTTTGGTGGTTGCATGAACAGGTAGGCTCTCTTCTCACAGAGAGCCTCCTCTCTCACTCATCAAGATTGAGTTTTTTTGAACTGAAAGGTTGGGTTTTTTTCTTTTTCACAAAGAGGAGAGTGGAGGATATTTTGTGAAGTAGAGGAGAGAGGTCTACTAGGATATGAAAAGAGATTGGGACAGAGGTTCCCTGGACTTTATCTCAGACGCCAATCTCGAGAATTTCAGAGAAAGTGAAGCGTAGAGAGAGAAAGAGGGAAGTACCGTATATACTTCCATACATACGGAGAGAGAGAGAGAGACGAGATGGAGTTACAAAACCAACCCACAGAAAACCAAAAAGAAACAGCTCAAAAACAAACAGCTTTTCTGTAATTCAAACACTAGCTTTATAAGCATTACTATTTTATATCCACACCAAACTGATACATACATTTATGAGAAATTAGGAAAGAAAAGTTTCTATGGAAGAAGAAAGGAGTAATAAAGATGCACAAAACAGTGAAAAGATTGAAGAGAGTAAACGGAAGGCAGAGGGGGCTGCCTTTATTGGAAGCAGACTAGCAGGGGCATTTTTAGGCAAGAGGGAGGTTGTAGCAGTTAAGCCAGTGGCTTCTTCTCTTGGGGAAAAAAAAGAAATTATAAAACTCACACACACGCAATTTTCTCACTCCTCTGTCACAGTATAATCATTCATGGCTTCCTTTTTCCTTTTCTTTTTTTTTTTTCCTGAGATAAGGTATGGATGTGGAACTTGTGACTATGCATGCATGTGTATATACATCATGTCCAGCCAATTGACACATGCATGGAAGGCATGACGACAGGGAAATTAACTAGAGTATATAGATACACTTATATATATAATGTATTGTGGTTCGTAGAAGTACATACAGAGACTGTAGAGGATTATTACTTGTAAACAAAAACAAAAGAAGAACTGTGGAGATTTGAACGATGTTTCGCTGTTGGATCTTTACTGCACGGCCTCTATGTGTTAGATTTTGGGTGGTTGAACCGCAACCCGATAATTAGAATCTTGAATTGACCACTGGGTGGTTTTATCAAATGGGTTCTACGAAGTTGGTTTCAAAAGTGGGTCCATATTACGGACTTGGAAATAACTATATGGGCCTTCGAGGCCCACATGGTTTGCCCCTTGAACGCTGAAACATTAATAAAACTTCTCTTCTGGTGGAAATGTTAAATTCAATTATTCAATTTGTGGATAGACTGATGGATCATAATATTAACTTTTAAAAATTATTTAATTAATTGGCACAAATCATTGGATTAATATGACATAAATCTAGAAATGAACAATATTGCAGTTACGCTTAAAATAAACCTTTTGTATATTTAAAAAACAAAAATATAATGTTTGAAAATCGCAGATTTCACATGTTATAGTGAAAAATGTAAAATATTACTTCTGGTCTGGTACGACTTGCACGTGGATCAATAGCCTAATACAAAAAATTAGGAGAATACTTTTAGTTTTGTGGTGCTAGAAAAAAACAACAGTAATCTGCAGAAACGGTGGTAAATAAGTTTTAAGATTCATTTTTCATTAATTGTATAATGTATTTCCAAATTATCATTTTATTTTATGTTTATTTTTTTATAATTATCATGTATCTTTATTTTAATATAATTTCATATAAAGGAGATGATATACTCAATAAATGAATACTAACGAAATTTTATCGTGTTCTAAATTGATTCAACGTTCTATTTCTTAATATCATATAATCTCATTTTTATCCATCATTTTGTCTATTACGATTAATGTTATTAATTTAGTTAAATTTCATTACTTTAAGATGATTTATATACAAAATAACACAAGAATTCACAATATGCTTCCGTAAACATGATATCATTACTACGTTCCATGCACTAATTTTGTAGCAGGCCCCAGGAAACACAACAAAAATGTCTTGGTAGTTTCATCGAACTACCTATATTCTTCCAAAACTCACAAAACTCAAGAAGATCAGCTGATTGTGTGACCATATACATGTCAAGATATGTATATATCTCACTTAGCTTTTTTTAAGGAATTAAAAGTTGGATACTATTATGCTCCTCCAATAAATTATTATGTAATATGATATTTTAAAATAAAATATTTATTTTAATTTATTTATTAATAAATTATTTTGAACTTACATTTACTCATGCATTATTTTGATATTATAAATCGAGTATTTAAATCATTAAATACAAAAAAATTCGATTTATAATTCAATCCAAATTATTGTCCATGATCGGTAAATAAATGCGAATAATTTATTTTGACAAAACCATTTCAATTTTATAGAATTCTATTTTTGACTTGATAATAAAATTGAGAATGTATTTTTTAATGTAATGGATTGAACCATGTGAAATTAAAATTGTGATTGAACCACACATATTTAATTTCATTTGATTGTCATACGTGACACCTTAATATTGAGCGGGTAATGAATTTCGATTACTAACTTGAAGTTTTTTGAAGCATTAATGAGTGAGATTAAATTGATGGTCAATTTCTCAATATTTTGGGAATTAAAATAAAATAACGGAAAATATATTTGTCACATATTTAATAGATATGATCATGATTTTACGGGTTCTTCTTATAGACAGTAAAATTTGATTTCAGTAATTTGACATTGATTGATGAATTAATAGTGTGATGTGATCACATGAGATTATCGGATAGAAGTTGAGAGTTGAACATCTATGAATATTGAAAAAATAGCGTTTTAATCAATTTACTCTATTTCAATTATTCCAATTGATCGACGGGGGTAATATGTAAAATTGATAAATTAGATGATGTATATAATTGATTATTGACTTCAGTAATTCCAATTGAATTAAAAGTGCAGTATCGTTTCTTTAGCAGAATAAAACAATATTAATAAATTATTTTGACCGATCATGAGTTGACGGGTCAAAATTAATTTGTTGGAGTTTAGTCTAATTTGGTCAGACCAGGTCCCTTTGGTGGCTTTGAAATAAGGCTGATTAAATTACATGAATTGTAATTTATTAAAACTGCATAAATATTTGGAATAGAAAAATATCTTATCAAATAATATTCTTGAATTCTTATCAGATAAGAATTCTATTTCTCCAGATTCTCGAATTTGTTTATATTTAACGTTTCATCGTTGTGCCCACACACATAAGAAAACGTAGTGTAAATTTAGAGTTCTTGAGAGAACACTATAAAATAATTGGAGGTTTGGAGTGTGATTCCATTCAATTCCAATAAAAAATTATTGTAGAAATCATTACATATGTAATCTTTTTAAATTTTTTTTTAACTAATTAATTAGATTCTATTGGATACACATTATAATAAAAAATTCTATGACGGGACGTTTGATTCATAGAAAATTAATTTTAATGATTGATTCGGTTCTTGGCTAACATTAAACAAGTACGCTTACAGCTTAAATATTCATGTTAATCATAGTCTTTTTATGAATTACCATTTATGAAGAAGACAAAGACTACAACTTTGAATTCGGGCTTCAGAGTGTCAACTTCTAATGATCTCTGAACTGATTTTCTAGCAAAAACAGCTCTTATTTACTTGTAATAATCCAGTTGCATTTGAAAATTTTCAAATCCAAATTACGTTTGGGGTGTATGCATACACAAAGAGAGGGTAGAAAGATAACATGTTGTGGGTTTTTGTCTGCTTTTATATTCCTATTTGTTTTCTTGATCACTTTTGGTATGTAGAAGCACCTGTTAAATTAGAGCATTAAACAAACAAAAAAAAAAAAAAAAGGCTGCATGCCCCTCCCATTAATCAGTCGAATTAATTAAACAGTTAGTAAAAAAACATGAATTGATTATGATATACATTAGGGCCATTGAGCCTTTTTTAAAAGAGGAATGACAATAGTATAAAATTATACAGATCATTCTTAATTGATTGCCGATGATAACAAAATGGTGCGATATATAGGTGTAATAAATTAGTGGGGAAATTCAAGATTAGGCAACTTTAACCGAAATGAATAGGTAAATATTTAAGGGAATACATAATAGAAACATATGATTACTAACGATCATGTATTCAAGCAATACAATTACGTATATAATATTGATTAACTGGTTAAAAAAACAACCAAAATGTGCATGTCCATTGTAGAAGAAGAAATTATTAATCATAACGTTTGATTGAGAAATATATATATATATATATATATTTATATAGGGTACCTAGTACAAAAGACATGATGGAAATCCTATGTAGTGGGAGTGACTATATTGGTAAGATTTCATGTGCAATGCCATCATGATTAATTCTTCCAAGTTTTCAGTTGCTAAGATCATATACGAGGAAGTGTGAATCTTAATGAGTCAAAAAAATCTTTAAGTGTGTGATGTTGCTTGGCTCAAGATCCTCAAGTTGTTGGGATCGAGTTGAATTGGATTTTCGAGTATTCTAGTTTATATCTATTTCATTTGAAAAGTATATATAAAAATATATTTGTGTTTAAAACATATCATAAGATATAATAGTGTCGTTATTTGAATAATTTTTTATTTATACTAAATGGTAAAATCAATAGTTACAGATTCATTTACAACTCAAACTATATAATTGAATTAGAACCCATATAAAATAGACGGATCTTACCCTATTTTGTAATTTAAGTCATCTTTTTAAGGGCAAAATGAAAAATCCACACGCATACACAACAATGTGGTCTACCAAACATCTGGATTATATGATTCCAAATCCAATTCCAATAGATATCATGCGTGCTAATTAATGCCATATATCAGGAAGAACTAATAATTATTTAGTTTAATAGGCTTGAAGATCACAACACTCCGTCAATAATAGTTCTGTCTCTAAGTAAAAAAGCTTAATTTATTAGCTCTATGAACAAAGACTTGACAAGTAATAAAAACCCTAGCGTTTTACTTTTCGAAATGGTTAAGGGTCGACCGCCAACAACCCTACAATTTTGTAACACTCGAAAGTGTTTCCCACCACCACCACCATATTACTTAACTCAAAAGAATCCAAGCGGGAGCAAAAGCAATATAATTGACTTTCCAGATTTTTCACTAGGTTGACATTTGTGATGAAAGGTTCACTCAAAGCATCCAAAGCATACAGTAACATACTCTGTGTGTGAGTGAGTGTGTGTGTGTGTGTGTGTGTGTGTGTGTGTGAGAGAGAGAGAGAGAGAGAGAGAGAGAGAGAGAGAGAGTTAATTTTTCATGGGTTATGATGGGGGTACAAGAGAAGAGAAGAGTCAATAGATACAGAGACTCATATTTTGGTGTCTGCCTTGTCTCCCTAGCTACACATGATCATTATTGTGAAACCCTTTCTGCACACTAGTGCTATATCTTTGTGTGTGTTTATTTACTTATTTACTTTTTTATTTAGTTTTGTTTGAAGGAAATTAAGGTTTGGGGACGTGCATTGGGTGGAAAAAAGGCCCACAAGTGGAGCAGGTCCACTACCACTTAGGCATGTTTCCCACATCGATCCCATTGCGTGATTTTGCAAAATTAAACAAAAGTGGAAGTCCCTTTCCAGCCCCTTCAGGCAGCTGAAAAGGGCCAGGGTCCCTTTTCTTCATGCACCAAAAGTGTGTGTTGTGTGTGTGAGTTGAGCCTCCTTCAAGCCCCCACCATGCACCTTTCTTTTTATTTCTCTCATGCATTCTTAAGTCTGTTTGCCTTTGCTTCCATTTTACATCTCCCTCACCCACACACAGTACTACTACACTAGTTTACATGGAAGGATTGGGAGAACATTAATTCTTGGGGTCCATATTTGAATGATAAGAGTTTGTAAAGGTAGACATGGAAAACAAGGGCTTGAATAGGATGCTGATGAGGGATGAATACCTTTCCTTTTTGCCACTAACAATAGCACAAAATCATGGTGTTATACTTTGCTATGACTATGAGTGGTAACAAAGTATATGAATTTTATTCGTCAAAAACCTCATAAATACAACAAAAAGGAAGCAAAGATTTTTTTATTTTTTTATTTTTTGGTTGAGAGTGACTGTTCAATTAAGGACACTAATCAAAAGTCTGCATGAAACTTTGTACGTATAATATATCCATCTCTACATCTTTTTTTTTTTTTTTTTCGATCTCTCATGCAAATTATGCATGTTTACATATTGGCTGTGCAAAAACTTTTCCCATTTAAGTACTTCAAAATGAGAAGAGGGTTATTAATCCTTATCAAATTTAGCACCTTAAGAAACTTATATGTCCTATACTTATATATATGTCTAGGTGTGAACGTGTAACATTTCACTTATCAAGAATGAACCCTCACAATATGCTCTTGAGCTAAAAGATAGTATTTCAGTTCCGACTAGTGTTTATATGAATAGATGCGAGGAAAGTTTAATGACAAGATCTAAATTTACACACTCCACTTCTTACAAAAAGAGATGATGCATTAGAAATTAACTTTTGAAATTCTTTTTTATGAAATAAAAAAGAAAGTACACAACGAGACAAATCCAAACGACATAGAACTCAATTTAGGCAAACTGGAAATGATTCGAGGGAAGAAAACTTTGGAATTCAGGTATCATATAATAGACAAAAGTGAAGTAATTGTGGCTTCTTTGAAATTTGAGTAACCACCCTAGCTACTAACTAGTACCCTTGCTTTGATTGAGAGATAATTGACAACATCATGTTTGTTCGAATAAGACACATATATATATTTCACTCTGTATCATTATCTTTGACACATTGGTCAACAGCCTGCCTTATAAGCCCACTCTCTTGCCTGCATTTCACCTGCTTTCCTTTTCTATTACAAGAACACAAACCTTGTACAACAAGAGGACTTAATAGTCTATGAGAGATCTCATAAAGTCTTTTACTTAGCAATGATTCTTTATCTTTTTTATTTGCATTATTAGGACTTACCCATGAAAAGATTTTTTTTGTTTTCTTTCAATTAATGAACGCTGATAATGATCTATCTGTATTTCTAAAAACTCCAAAACAGCAAGGAAAATAAGTATGAAGTTTGAACAATGACCAATAAACTGGCTTAGATAGAAATAATATACAGCCCACTTGAATAAATGAGAACAAGCCCATGAGAGAAAGTCCTTGGGCTGAAGCCTGTAAACTGAGTTGGGAACTCGAACTCACCAAAGCTTCATGGGGTCCACAAGAAACCTATCCCTCACTTTTGTTGTGTTTACCAATTAGCCTCAACACTACTCATTGCCAATGGATTTTTTTTTTAAAAAAAAAAATTCAAAACATATTTTTTCACTTTTTAAAAATTATATCCACATCTCAATATATATATATTTTTTAAAAAAACACATCACATCAATTATAATTATAATAATTTTATCTCACATCCCAAAACACTCTCAAAATTTATTTATTTTTTAAATTATTTTTTCTCATATTCTCTATGAAATAACATATTTCGGGACAAACAAACACACAATTAGCGGCTAATATAAAAAGCCAAGACGAGAGTAACAAATAAATAATGTTTCAGGGACCAAAATAAAATACCAAAACCTCAGAGGCCAAAGTGTAATATCTTTACTAATAAAAAGCCGTCTAAAACCCTTAAACGGGCGGATTCCCCACATTAAAAACCCCCAAGAAAAGAAATTCTGTGATACAAAAGAGAGAGGAAAAAAAAAAAAAAAAAGGAGAGCATTCCTGATCAAGATGAACAAGAAGGAGGTGTTCAAATTGGCAAAGGGCTTTAGGGGAAGGGCAAAGAATTGTATAAGGATTGCGAGAGAGAGGGTGGAGAAGGCGCTTCAGTACTCTTACAGAGACCGCCGCAACAAGAAGCGGGATATGCGTTCCCTTTGGATCCAGAGAATCAATGCTGGAACTCGCCAGCACGGAGTCCGTTACTCTCTCTCTATTTCTTCTAATAAATTTGTTATCCTCCGTCTTTTAAGACTTTCTGCTGTTCTTAATTGTTTTCCTGATTTGTTTGAAAAGACTATGGGTGGTTATTTCGTTGTCTCATTTGGTTGAAGTCTGTGCATTTCTTGATTGATTTCTTTCTTGATTTAAACATGAGTGTGTTTATTCATTGTTCCACGTGTTTGAATTTTGTGATTCTCCTGATTTGTTTTGGAAATTATGTGTGCGTTTGTGAGTGTACTTGGAATAGTTTGTTTGTCAGGGTTAGACTTTTAGAGGTTTCTTTTGTCTAGGGCTGCTGATACGACACTTTTTTGGCTTGAGGATAGATATGGGATTGAAGGAATTTCAGTGAAAATTACTTCTTTTTGCAAGTAATATTTCGTGAATGTATGAATAGATGGATTAGAAGAAGAGTGCAAGTGAACATGATTTTGTTGTTCCATTTTTACAAGAAAAAGATCTTAGCAACTGAATGAATTGGTAGTTTCTTTTAGGATTTGGAGTTATAGTGTCAGACTACTTGCAATGAGTTTAGTTTGATGACATGTTATAATGCTAGAAAAAAGGTGATGCTTTGTTTGGATATTGGCATGTATGTAAATTGGCATTTACATAGATGACAACTTATAAGTAGGTGTATTCCCTAAATAGAAGAGGTTCAGAGGATGGAGAAGGCCTAGAGGGTTTGACAAAAGGTGAACATAGGTGGAACCTTTTCTAATTTGTGGATGTGAAACTGTACTACCAGTGCATCTGAGATCTTTCCTCCTTGCTTCCTATTTAATAGTGGTCATTGGCATATGCTATATACCTTCGACGCATTTATAGTTTTAGGAAATCATGCATAGAATTATGCGTTTGCATCCTTAATTGCCAGGATTTACACTTTTCCTCTGTTTAGGGGTGAGTTCAAGTTACCTGCTGCATGGGAGGCAATGGATAAATGGGGGTTGTTGCCTGTTGGGGGCCTTACAGTGTCTTTTGCCTCACTGCCTCATCATATATTTTACTTTCGTGTTTGTTGTTTTTCTTGGTGGCTTCCTCAAACTTTGCTTCTGTAATTACAACATTGAGTTCTATTACAAACTTATGAGTCTTGAGTGATTGTATAGCAACCTAATGTTCATATAGATTCGGCTTTTTTTATCAAACAAGTTGGCTTTTTCATTCAAATCTTTTAACTGAAAGTTAGGCCTTCCAGCTTGAAAGTTTCTATATGAGTTTGAGGTTGATGCTTTTGCATGCAAAAGTGATTTATCCTTTCTTTTCATTCCTCTTTTGCATGACAGGTGAACTATGGAAATTTCATGCATGGCCTAATGAAGGAGAACGTTCAATTGAACAGGAAAGTTCTTTCTGAATTATCCATGCATGAGCCGTACAGCTTCAAAGCCCTGGTAGACATCTCACGCAATGCCTTCCCTGGAAACAAGACGGCCATACCTCCTAAAAAAGAGGGACTTGCAATTCTTATCTGAAATGTATTTTTATATATTGGGACAATGATCCTGTACTAGTCCTGTCTCTTTGGTCTGCTGCTGTTTCATCAAATGTAATTGCAGAAGTAAAGCCGGAAAGATGATTCCAGAATCGCTAGTGGGTTCTAACAAATATTTGAATTATGAATTGTCCAGGGTAGTCCCTACCCTCTGATTTCATTTTGAAGGCGGGCTTTCGCATTGTTTGTGCTTCTTTATGTGCACCTCTACAGCCAATTTGCAACTCTTCCATAATTTTCTGGATTTCTTCATGGGTTCTTGTGATATGTAAGGTTTTCTTGCTGCAAAGCAACATCTAATGCAGAATAGCGGCTGGTGACTTCCTGAATTAAACTAAGTAGTGTTTAGATATAACTCAAGCATTAAAAACAAAATAACAATTAGTACTGTTCAAGAATTTTGAGAGAATATTGCAATAAAAAAGATTTTTAATAACAAAGTGAAAGATTCTTGCATGCATTAAGTGACAATTTTTTTTTATTTTGTGACAATAATGATTTATACAATATCAATTATGTTAAAGTTGTTGTTACTGAATATTAATAATAAATAGATAATGACAGTCCAATAATGGAAATTGTGAATAATGGATAAACCATCCCTGAATCACTATTAGACCAGCAAAACAACACAGGTGGCATCATCCCACTAAAAACCAAGAGCATATATTGTGACTTATGAATTAAATATACCAATTTATTTTATTTTTTAAAAAAGAAAATTTAAATGCAATAATTCGCCCAACACTGGGAGACAGACGCACACTCGTAAAACCCAGAATCGTACACAAACAGAGGGGGGCAATGGAATGCAGTATGCATAACTGAAGAGCCAAAAGTCTGTCCTTTGCCGCTGCCCAAAGGCTCTCACCAACCAGCCCCCAGCAGCCTATAATTTTTATTACTAATTAAGACTACACCTGATTTCTCCACTCTACGCTACATATATATTCCCCTCTTCATTTCTCAATCTTCTTGGGCCCCTTTGTACTACCCCTACATATTTGTAAACAGACCTTTCTCTGACCTGAAGCTTTGTTTGATCCGATCATGGCTCATTTCGCTCTCTCTCAGGTATATTTCACCTCTTAAACTGTTGGGTTTGTTGTAAACTTTTCGTTTCTTTATTTTATTGGGAAGTTTGGTGTGATTTATTTTGAAGTTCGGGAAAATATTGCCTTTCTTGCAGGTCCCAGTTACAGTCTCCATCATTAGTGATACCTCTCTCCCTAAATCCGTGTTTAAGGTTCTTGATCGGTACCTTTTACTTATTTATTAAATTCATCCTACTTCTCATGTAAGATTCAAAGTTTAGTTTTAAATATCCGAATGTGTTTATCTGAAGCTGCACTTAGTGGATTTAATCACAAATATTTAGTTCTTTGATCATGTCTAGTTAGATAGCCCGAGAACTCTGTCTTTATCTAGGTCAATTCAGAAATTTTTAACGATTTAATGCTGTTCAATATCATTCAAGAATTTGGGCAAGATGTGTTATCTACTGACCCTAAAATCAGTTTATTAATTTATGTTTCTTTTAATTTTTTTCTTTCTGATCTCTGGTACTGTATTTCTTGTAAGTTTGACGTACAATGTACAACAGCAACGTGGTACCTTGTGCTACAAAGCTTGTAAAAAGCCATTCAAGGATAAGTATGGCTGTTTGGAATATCAGCTTCACCGTTGTTTGGTTAGTTCTAAAATGACATTTGCTTTTACCAGCCGGTAATAGGGATCTAGAAGTTTGTGGGTTCTAGTAGGAATTTTTGTAACCTGTTTAGATTTGAGATCTAAAAAGTCAAAAGTACCTTGATTGGTATTTCTTGTCAATTGAATAATTGTTTGGTCTTGTTGCTGGGGGTTTAACATGATACTCATGTTATGACTTGTTACTCATTTAATGTCCAGCATGCCGTGTTTATCTCACTGATTGATTACTCTCTTTTTTTTAAACTTATTTACCTCTTAATTTTACTTTTATCATGTTTTTCTTTTGTTATATGTAAATATGTTCAATACATAATGATTGCTTTAAACTATTAGCTTTTTAACTGAGATGACATGTTACAGCTCACTACGATTTTGAATCTGTCAGATAAAGGTCTCATAGTTCTTATTAGTAATTGAATCTCATTGTGTTGCAGAGCAATAATGTGTGTTTCCATGAAAAATTATGGACTTCTCGCTTATCTTTGGACTTTAAAATTGCAAACTCACGGTCAAGGGGTCGACCTGTGGTTTGCATGTCAGTGCAACAAGCCAGCAAACCTAATGTTG
The DNA here is from genome assembly GCA_019321725.1 of Paulownia fortunei. NCBI lineage: Eukaryota > Viridiplantae > Streptophyta > Magnoliopsida > Lamiales > Paulowniaceae > Paulownia > Paulownia fortunei. Next base: position 18,225,833 of record CM033120.1, read on the forward strand.
CAATTTCACCTTTAAGTTTAGAAGATGCAAAAGAGCCGCCGCTACATTTGTACAAGAATAAGGAGCCATATACAGCAACTATTGTGTCTGTTGAAAGGCTTGTTGGTCCGAAAGCTCCTGGAGAGACATGTCACATTGTGATCGATCATGGCGGCAATGTTCCCTACTGGGAAGGACAAAGTTATGGAATCATTCCTCCTGTATGTTTTCTAAATGCTTTTCTGCGTCTACCTTATCTAATAGACATTTTATTATGGGAAAACTGAATCTTTTATCCATTTCTTTTAGCAACACTTGCTTCTTGCTTATTCTAGAACACATTGAAGCCTGCTATTTTCTTTCAGACTTCGTTCACAAGTATTTGTGCTGGTTGGAGGTGTCTTTTAGGGTACTGCAGAGATAAATTGTGCTCAGAATCCCCATATTTTTGGCTAATTATTCTTTTTTCTTTTTTACAATTAAATTTGTTAATTGGAAAAGAAGGGGATGATAACCCTGTCAGCAATTATATGTCAACTGATATGCAAAATGAAATTAAAGATATCTTATATTATTATTCTCTATAACCTTTTATTAGGCATCACTTAATGCGATACCTATTCCCTGTACTTTAGGGGCATTTCTCAGCATACCATGTGATTTGGGTTTGTTCTCAGGTCACAAATTTAATATATCATTTTTACAGTACCTTCACCCAGCCAGTTCATTGTTTCTGATATTTTATGTTATTCCTGTGTCATTCAGGGTGAAAATCCTAAAAAGCCTGGTCGTCCGCACAATGTTCGATTGTACTCAATAGCGTCTACCAGGTATGGTGACTTCTTTGATGGCAAGACGGCAAGTTTATGTGTTCGACGGGCTGTCTATTATAACCCCGAGACTGGAAAAGAAGACCCTTCAAAAAAAGGAGTATGCAGCAATTTTTTATGTGATTCAAAGCCTGGTGACAAGGTTCAGATCACAGGTAGGATCTCAATGGGCTTTGTTAAGGTGGCACCTATGATGCACAGATGCACGGATACAGCATCATGTATACTACATGATGTGGACACGGCGACAATATTAATATATATGTATACATATATGTGTCTGTGTCTGTGTTATGTGTTAATAATACCCAAAATAGTAATTAAAATGTCAAACTTCAAGCAGACATTTAAAACATATATAAATTCAAAGACACCTTAATTTAAAAACAAAACCGGGACAACCAAATATATAAATAACATTAAGTCTTGAAATGCAAATAACATTGAAAACTACATAATAACTAATTAGCAATAGCCAATAGGAATGGTCTACTGTGGGGTTGTCCCCTACAAATCGCCGAAAAAAGATGATGAGAATTGTGGAGTTGGATATTTATGCCACCCAAATCCAAACTGTATCCATAGCACGGAGTGTCCGACACTACGCCAAGTCATTTTTTGGAGTATCCGTGCATCATAGGGTGACACCAAGTCTAGATGTTGATAAACTTTCTGCTTCTATATGCAAAGCAAGAAGGAAAATGCAAGCTAATAGAAGGTCTCTTAATTTCTGAAAAGGAAGTATTTCATTTAACTTTAGTAGAGTTAATTTGCATGTTAAGATGCATTGGACAGAGAATATTTACAATGTTGCTTTTGGATTGCCTTCAGTGGCTCTTATAGTAAAACGCTGAGTAGTCTTCAATTTTCTGGTACTCTTAAGAAAATATGAGGTCTGATCTCATCAATGAGTTATAATATGTTGTTGTTTTTTTGTTTTTTTTTTCCAATATACACCATCACACTGGTTTCATCAGCTCATTTAGTAGTCATATTCTACAACTTGGAATTGGATGAAATTATGAGACAACCAATTTCATCTTTAATTGTGTTGGAAGCAAATATTGCTTGACTAGCTTGGCTGCCAGCTTTATCAATCAATCAAGTTAGCCAAGATCTATTAATTGGTACAGAATGAATTGCTTACATAATTTTTTGTTCATTTCACTCACTTTCTGATCTTGCAATTTGAGGGCTCATACCAAGATAGTAGTGGGAACAATGTAATTGAAAATTTTGGTTTTTTAACAATTGCTTTCAGGTCCTTCTGGTAAGATAATGCTTCTGCCTGAAGATGATCCAAATGCCACCCACATTATGATTGCCACTGGCACTGGCGTGGCACCTTTTAGAGGCTATCTTCGACGTATGTTCATGGAGGATGTTCCCACATTCAAGTTTGGTGGCCTAGCTTGGCTTTTCCTTGGGGTGGCAAACAGTGACAGTCTTCTATACGACGATGAATTCTCAAAGTATCTGGAGGACTATCCAGACAATTTCAGGTATGATCGTGCTCTTAGCAGAGAACAAAGGAACAGGAGTGGAGGCAAGATGTATGTCCAGGATAAAATCGAAGAGTACAGTGATGAAATTTTCAAACTTTTGGATAGCGGGGCACACATTTACTTCTGTGGACTCAAGGGAATGATGCCTGGGATACAAGATACATTGAAGAGGGTTGCAGAGCAGAGAGGAGAAAGCTGGGATGAGAAGCTCTCACAACTGAAAAAGAACAAACAGTGGCATGTTGAAGTCTATTGACACTGCTAATTTAGGGGTGCTGCATTCTTGTTGCTATATAAAGTGGCAGTTGTTAATTAGCAACCTGGAATTGAACTCCAAAAGTACTTTATATATTAGTCTGTACCATTTCTTGATGGAGAAGATTCATTTGTACGCTTCAAAGCGAAATTAAAAGAACCCATGGATATTGTCTGAAGGCCAATTTCTGCACTTTGATGAAAGTGCAGTTCTTTTTATGGTTATTATCAAACACAGGCCCATTTGCTCTCTAAATTGTTTTCTTATTTGATGCAAATGTATGTTTCTGTCCAATGCGATGCATTATGCGAAAACATTTGATCTAAATTCAACTTAATGTTACGCTGGGGCCATTTCCAGGAGCCGCCTCCTCTCATTCAGCATTCAGTTAATGCAAAGTTTGACGATCAAAGGCTTGTGCAATCCTTTGTATTAAAAGTTAACCCACTGAATAATTGTGGGTGCTTGACGGTTTTGACAGTCCATTGATATTGATTGTTTGATGTTGCATATATTCTCCCCTCCTTCCTCATGTTTCACTATTCCTAAAAATAAAATATATATATATATAAATTATATATATAATATTGCACATATGCATTATCCTGGAGAACTCAATTTTGGTTAGGATTGCCAATTTATTCGAGTACCTTGCTTCTTTGATTCGCCTTTATTCGAACCGTATCATGTTAATTTTGAGCAAAATTCGAAGAAAATAATAAAAAACAGAATTAGTAGATAGTGGGATTCCTCATAATCATCCATGTGATTCTTATTGTATAAATCTCACTTTGTCAATTTGGTGTCGGTACTAATTATAAATAAACTCTTTGAAATAAATAATTATCAAATGTCTGGGCACTTATATTATATATGTTATTATTATTACAATTATTATTTATGTAAATCGTAAGCACTTTATTAGAAATGGTTAAAATAAACTTTATTATATCTTTTTCAATTTTCACACACACAAAATAGGAAAAAATTCCAAAAGAAAGGAAAAATTGCCAAAAAAAAAAGCTCACATGAAAAAGATTAAAAAAACAATGGAAAAGCTGCTTTTAAAGCCAAAAAAGGTGTAATGAAACACTCGCATCAAAGAAACAGTTGTTATCGTTGATTTCGAATCAAATAAAACGGCCCATTTCCTCTCCATTTTACATCAACACAGCAATAATATTCTCTCCTCCTCTATTCTTGATTCCAATTGGGCCACCAGTAATTCTCGAGAATATATATATAGAGAGAGAGAAAAAGGTAATGAGTCTCTCAAATCTTCTGAATTCTATTCAATCATGTTGTATACAACGTGATTCTTTGTTTCAGTTTGATCAAGATCAGAGGCAAGGATTTTAGATTGTATCTTTTATAATTTTCCCATATGAAGCTCCTCCCTGAGCGACGATTTACACTGCAATGTCTATGCATATTCAAGATTTTTTTCTTTTTTCTTTTTATTTTTGGGTTTTCCGCTTATGGGCGGTATTTCCTGTTTCTGGAATGGGTTGATGCGGAAAATTCCAAATCTGCCCGATTTTTTGTGGCATTTTTAGTCTCTAATTTCTGGGTTCTGATGCCATGTCAAGAATGAAAAAAAAAATTATATTGCCATGTCAAGAACGATTTTCTCGACTTACAATATTTGAAAATCTGCACGCTGAATATTTCTTTGCTTGGTCAAAAATCATTCAACAAATGACTTAATTCCGTTTAGTTTGAAAATATAAATACTGTACTAGGATTCTCTCGCTGTAATTTAGCTTTACTTGTAATTTGCTCACAAAGTGCGTTTCTCAGTCCTTTGGGGGATAACTGTGTGCAGGTTTTTAATAAAGGCTAGTTTAGTTGAATGACAGCATTGTGAAACGGAGCAATGAGCCACCATGCATCTGCCCTGGGCAGACATTCTTCAGGTGTGCTCTTCTTGAATTTAGAAGGAAATATTCAGTTATATAGTTCAAGTCCAAATTTTAAGAGCTTTTAATAGAATTTTCTACTTGATTTTTTTTTCGAATGATGTGTCTGTCTCAGTTAGGTTGTCTCACATACCATGCACATAGAAGTTGTAAATAAAGGGGAAAACTGAGTAACATCTTATATTTTACTTCACAAGCTGCATGTGAATAACTCTTAACTGACACAGAGAGAACAAAAGTTACTTTATTAGAGAAGAATTGCTGGTATTCAATCAATGCCATGAATGTTCGTTTGAAAGACATGTGGTTTTTATTATTCTTATTGTTCTATATTCCTTATTTCTGTTTGAGAATATGTTAGGGAGTTCATTGGTTTTCCCATTGGGTACACTTCATGTAAACATTGCAATTCTGGTAATCAGTATTTCGCATCACATTGAATCATAAATTTCAATGGATGGATAAATTCATTATCTCACTGTCTCTTTTCATCATTTAAGTGTCGGTTCTCCATGTTACTCTGGTCCCTGAAATTTGTACAGGTAAAAGAAGATTGAAAGATCTTTTGGTTCAATATGATAATCGTGTATGTGCTGATTGTGGTGCTCCAGAACCAAAGTGGGCGTAAGTTCCACCACTTGTTTTCCCCTCCTCTCTCTCTCTCTCTCTCTCTCTCTTGTCTTGTGTAGATTATTGATGCTGGAATGCTATGATAACCCTAGAGACTACTAGTTATTGGTCTCCTTATTCCATTGAGTATGAGGTCAGGGATTCAATCTCATCCTTCCCCATTTGCCAGTGCTCAGAAAGAAAATACAACTAGTTAGCCTGAAAGATAGATTGTGTAGCACTATTTGATTCAGGAAACAAGTATAAACAGTTGGCAATGAGGCCGAAAGTTTTATGGGTGCATGAACATTGGGGTTGTCGTTAACACTGTCAAAGAAAATTGGGGTGAGATGCAAGCAAAGACAATAATGTGTTATGGTCAACACAATGTGGAATAAACCTTGAAACTGGCGTCTATATTAGGGAACACATAATGTTGATTCATGTGTGTTAAGAATTATAAAAAACAAGCATCTATAATTCAACTAAAATAGTTGATTCCAGCAGGATTTCCATAGGATAAAGTTAATACATCATAAGATAAGATAGTGACAGTAAGAGTTCAGACTGCATAATGACCAGCGTCAAACTACTACATTCTCTTTTTATTAGCCCCTTTACCATTTTGTTTCAAATTGGACTTCGTAGCAAATTAGAAATCAATGGGTTGATATTATGATTGAATGTAAACTTAGGGCTTTGAATAAGACTGTAAAGATTGATCAACAGAGCTGTGAGGAGCAATAACTTGTCTAGGAACAACTGGAATTTCTTGAAGGCTTAAAGAGCTTTGGTTTTGTTCACCCATTTTTTGCTTTAATTATTTTTTTGCCTTCTCAGATCAGCAAATATTGGAGTATTTATATGCTTAAAGTGCTGTGGTGTCCACAGAAGCCTTGGTACGCATATTTCAAAGGTGATTGCTTCAGGAGTTTTTCGCTCTGCAATACGCCCTTCTCCACCGGAATTTTTCCCCTCAGTTTCTGCTTTTTAAAAAAAATCTTCCATTCCTTGCTTTTTTACCACATGATCTTCTATCCTCAGGTTTTGTCTGTGACATTAGATGACTGGTCTGATGAAGAAATTGAAGCAATGATTGAGGTTGGTGGAAATGCATCTGCAAATTCTATTTACGAGGCTTATCTTCCTGAAGGGGTGTCAAAGCCAAGACCAGATGCTGGCCATGAAGAGCGTTCAAAATTTATCAGGTGAGGTCAAATGAAACTGTTATTACTTTTGTGATCACGTTTGCTTTTTCGATGTGGTGTTTATTACCTTCTCTCTCTCTGTTTGCGTGTGTGTGTGAAGTGAAGACCATGTGGTTGATTCTTCACTTATTGTACATAATCCAACCTATACAGCTAAATCACCACATGAATAATTATTGATTTCCGATTTGTATTGGTTACTCTGGCCCTTTTTTCGTTTCCTTTTTTATTCAGCCACTGCCAATTACTTCCCACTTGCTTTTTCTGTTCCATCAATTGCTTGTTTTTCCAACTCCTGGTAGCATGCATATATAGGATTTTTATTTCTCTTCATTTGTTCTTTGTAGGTCTAAGTATGAGCTTCAAGAATTTTTGAAACCTAGCCTGCGTATTCTGTCTGGTTCTTCCACAAAGCATTCTTTACAAGCAAGTTTATCCAGGAAGATTATGGATAGCGTTCGAAGTTCAAGTTCATCACAAACCTCAGTATGTGTCCATACTTGTTTGCTCCATTCCACTAATGGTAACTCCTGTCGTCGAAATCTCATGTTTGGTTTGATGTTGTGTGCGTATGTAGACATATGATATGCGTTATGGTTTACATGTCTATATCTTGCTACATTTTTCTACAACTGTATTTTTCCTATGGATGAGTGAGATAGGTCTAGGTTTCCTTAGTTTTGTTAAATGACTGCCATGATAGGAAGTGAACAATCATTTAAGATAGAACAGCTTCATCAAGGTGATACAAATTTCATTGGATTCTTCGTGCTTTTGTGAATTACTATCTTATATGCGTGAAGCTAATGCGAAATATGGTCACAGAGAGGCACTATGGAATTTATTGGAACATTGAAGGTTAGAGTACTTAAAGGCACAAATTTAGCTGTTCGAGATATGCTATCAAGTGACCCATATGTTATTTTAACTCTTGGGCAGCAGGTTAGTATCTTTCCTTGCTTTAGTAAAAGAAATGACAAGTCAACACATTTGCGTTGCTAATCAGTAAAATGGAATTTTTCTCCATTCAATTTTTAAATAAGTTCTTCCTGCATGATTTTCCAATTTTATTTTTGATTTTTTAGTACCAAATGCCTGTAAACCGCATAAATTTTATTAATTTTGCATAAATTGGAAGCAATGTAGAATCTTGATTTGGCATTGAAGTTTGATTTTCCAGTAAGAAGGCAATATACGGGGATGGGATTAATTATATGTGTTTTGTGTTCATTCCATTGGCATAAAGAAGAGTTGTGCGCATTTTGTTTCCCAATAATATCCTTTCTTCAATTTTCCATCTGTTAGAAGGGAAATGACCTGAGCTTCTAAATTTTACCGTTGCTCCTCAACAATTCGATGTCCATACCATGGGCTTCATGATAAAAGCATCTCCAACCACCAAAAGTGTTTCTTATATAACCACTTGGGTAATTACAAATGAGCACAAAAGTCAAACCTTCAAATCTTCTATATTTTTGCCTCAATGTGTTAATTAACTCTTACAATAAGTTCTACTAGCTTTATATTACTAACACTTAGTTATAAGCACAAATAATTTTTTGTTTAATTTCGTTTGCGTTGACCTATGGTCCTCTTTATTAGCTTGTTGGTGGGTCAGATTTATGATAATAGAGATGCTTGTGGTGTTTTCCAACTCAAAAAAAAAAACATTTAGTGCATTTAAATTTGGGGGAAAATGCAAATATTTATGCTTTATCCAGCTTGCACTGTCAATTTTACATTGTATGATATGACTTCATTTTTTGCTGTACCGGAGAAATGATGAAAATCAAATATAATCCAGCTTAACTCATAAACTCTTTTTCTGTTTTAATAGTGAACTGAATGGCTTAAATATCATGTCAAAGATATACTATGTTATTAAGATTTTTGAACTCTAACACTGACTCTTTCTATAACTAGAAAGTGCAAACAAGTGTGGTGAAGAGCAACTTGAATCCTGTCTGGAATGAGGAACTTAAGCTTGCTGTTCCACAAGATTATGGATCAATAAAACTGGTAAAATCGTCGTTTTCGTCTTCATTGATCACCCAGACTTTCTTTCTCTTGTTTGCATTGGCATTTTGCTTCTTTAAACTATTGTTTCCAATGACGGTGTATTGTTGGCTACATGATTTTCTTGTTTAGCATTCCTCTCATTAATGCAAACCCTATGATCTTCCAATTAAGCTTGTAAATTTTGCGTATAGTCAAGCGCGACCACACATAGTCTGTCAACTTGTTACAGACACCATAATGTATATAATCTTACTCTTTTTCCCCTTAAAACACAGCTAGTTTATGATCACGACATGTTCTCTGCTGATGATATCATGGGGGAAGCAGAGATAGATATTCAACCAATGATAACTTCTGCAACGGCATTTGGAGATGCTGGAATGTTTGGAGACATGCAGATTGGGAAATGGCTGAAATCATATGACAATGCCCTTATAGAAGATAGCACTGTGAACATTGTTGGTGGGAAGGTGAAGCAGGACCTGTGGCTTAGGCTCCAGAATGTAGAATCTGGAGAAGTAGAACTTGAACTAGAGTGGGTTCCTCTTGAACAATAGTATATTAGTAGTTGTGTATATATATATATATATATATATATATATATTCTAATTTTTCTCCCTTTCCAATGTCATTTGAAAATAAAATTTCACAATGCATTAAGTTTTTGACTTTTAGGATGTATTCTTTTGCCAATATTTATATCTTAGTTTCTTTTTTTCTTTTTTTCTTTATCCTTGGTGATGTAATTACAATTTTGGTATTATTTAAAGAAAATGTCACAAAAACAGTTTATAATTTGTTTGCTGTGGAACATCAGGCGAGGGAGGGACCGTTGTGGTTTCAGCTCAATTTTTCTTTCCTATGTTGTTTCTCATATTTTTGTTATAATTCATAATGTTTTATGGCGATTTAAATTTACTATAATATTAATTTGATTGACTTTGGTCTATAATTCATAGCTGTATGTAAATATGTAGCACCTTAATTTGTGTCTAATTTAATTGAGAAGTATCATTTCTTTGGAAAGATAACTAAAAAGTATAAAAAAGACAAAAAAAAAAAAAAACTACTACCACCTCCAACTAATGCTCACAATATTTTTCAATAGAAAAATCAATTATACAACTGTCGTTCAATACATTGAAATATTAAGAGTGATTTAATACAATCATTTAAGTATAGATCAAGATATATAAATAAAATAAAAATGCACTACTATTAAAGTAGAATAATACAACGCTTTTGGTATAACTTAAATCAAAACTTCGTCTCAAGCTTTAACTTTGCTACTTCCATAAGTCCTTCAAATAGTTCACAATTCCAGTGTCATTTTCCCAAATAATATATCAACGTTCATATCATATATATACCTAGACACTTTAGTATCTTATCTTATCCAACAATTGTTCTCTAATGGGGTTGCTTTCTCTTGACAAACCATTGGAAGCCTCTTTCATGGATTCCAACTATATATATATATATATATATATATGCACTTTTCTATCTTATCTTTTTAATTAGGTGCCATGTGCATGTACAGTGGGTATAAATTGAGATACTTATTATATGACGCTAAACGCATATATACTGAATATAGTATGAATTACAGTAGCATCACTAATAACACTTTGTATTTTAATATATATATATATATATATTTTAAGTAAAAAATATCCTATGATTGAAAATTAAGACAATGATCCACGATCTAATTTATGAATATCACTTGAAATATACTGTTGATTAATTATTTATCTATCCATGTTTCTCACATGAGTATGTGTAAAGACCACACACTATGCATCTTTACGTGTGAAAAATTTAAGACACGCCACACGGGGATATTGCTCCTACCCTACCGTAAGATATATTGTATGTCTAATGATTAACAACTTTCATGCAACCCTCAAATAAATAATTATTTCAGAAAAGAAAATCAATTATTCTTATATTGAAAGTACTGAAACAGATAGCAGTACAACCTGAGAAAAAAAAAAAAAAAAAGTAGATGCATGGCCAGAATCATCATCATGTAATACGATAGTTTTACCACGATCATGTACACAAATGAAAGAGAGCTCCATTTTAAGTTAATTAACCTAATAAATCGACATTAATTAGCAACTACTTATCATTGACTGCATGGAGCTCAGAATTTGACGATAATCTTTCTGCTTCCGCCTGCTTCTTCCGGAGCCGAACCAGGAAAACGATCCCCGACACAACCAGCAAAACGACGCCGCCCATCCCGCAAACCGCGCTCGCCACCAGCAACCCCTTCCTCACGTGATCTCTACGAATGTGATCACGTGATCTACCGTCACCACCGTGAACGCTCCACCACGTGTCTTCGCTGATATTCTGCGCCTCAGGGTGCGGCACAGACGATCCGAAGAACGAGAGCATTTGTTGTGCGTCGCCGTTTTGAGTCGGCGATGAAGCGTCTTCTTGGTACGCGGCTAGGCCGTGGTCCGACGGACGGAGTTCCCGGCTGGTCGACTGGCTGACTATGGTTGCCAAAGTAATAATGGCCGCGACGCCGTATTGGAAGAATTTGTGCTGCATTTTTGAGCTAGGTTATTGGAAGAGTTCCTGTAAACTGTGGCTGATCTTTATTTGTCTGTGGATCTTGTTCCTGTACTTTTGAGTGAAATTAGTATGTGGGAATGCGTGTGTTTTTTTCTTTTTTTTTCTTTTTTTGATGAAAATGGTCAAAAATATAACAGTTAAATGTCGGAGAAAGCTGAAGTGTATGAACAAGAAAGTGATAATGACAGAGAAGTTATTCGAAGTAAGAGTTGTAAACTCTGCTGAAACTGTTGTACTAAAGTAGATAATTTGGTGGAATCCGCCGCGGGCCATTTTGTCTCTTGCACAATTAATGCAAATCTACTTCATACTTTTAAAGATATTAGTTAATTGGGTAGATTTTACTTTGACCCTTTTCGTAGACTTGGACATAAGAGTACCCCCTTATTTTTTATTGATCCCTTCAAACTTTTCAAATTGCATAATCTTCTTAAAACTAACAACAATTTTTTAGAGGGAAACAGTTAGTTATATATACTTAATATTCATTATACAAATTTCAAAAACTCATAAAAAATAGTATTTTTTTTTTTTTATCAATTATCACATTAAGATATCAAAAACTAATAAAAAAAATAGAATAAATTTGTCAAAAACTATTACTTTAGTGTTGGGCCTCATTGGCTTTTAGAATAAATAAGAAAAGCCCATTTTCATCCCGAGCGGGTCACGGGGTACACCTGGTCCTGGAGGACATGTTGAAACTATCAATTTGCGGCCCAATTTTTGATTGGCCCACTTTTCATGACTTCTAATTGTACTCCACTTTTTCTTGTACGTAACTAAAAATATAATGTGCTGTCATTGGTGAAAAATTGATTCTTAGCAAAATTTTGTAGAAATATTGATTTTCAGGTTTTTACATTTAAAAATTGGATGAGTTTGTTGATGGGAATTTAGGAGGAGTTGGAAAAATGCTGACGATGATATATCTAATGCCTACGTATGCCATAAATTTATTTGAAATTTAATTTTCAGATTTTTAGATAAAAAAAAAAAATCTTAAGCTTAAACATTTTTTGATGTTAATATTGAGAATTAATCTTCTAGAAGACTAATTTTCCTATATGAACTTTAAAGCTGTAAGAAAGTAAAGTTGAAGATTGAGATCTTGCGTGGATTGGTGTCCATTGGTACTATTATGGACTAAGTAGGTCTAGTTATTAGTTGGGCCAACACATTATTGACAAAAAATAAAAAACAACATTTTATTTATCGCAAATTTATTTCTCCAATTTATTTTTTAAAATGCCACAAAGTAAAAAAGAAAATTATATAAAATATTTTTTTTATTTAAAATATGATGTGACACTAGTAGAATATTTTTTCTTTTGATATATAACTCCGTATGGAATCAAATATGTGTCATAATTGGCGCAGAAGATTAATTAATTGTGAAAGTCAGAAATGGCGATGAAGAAGCTGACCTTTGAATTCAGATGCAGCCTATAAGCCGTGAAGCATGAGAGTTTGGCAGCGCTGGACACGGCAGATGCCAGGTGTAGAAATGCCCATACGATCATTTGACTTTCCGCCACTGCCTACCTATTGATGCAGTTAGTGAGCCAAGTGGGTAATTGACTATTGAGGTATTTAATATTATATTTAATGAATAATATATGGGGATGTATAAATAATATATTATTATGAAATCAGATATTTCTTTATTATTTAAGTACATAGTGTAATTATAATTACACTTAATGTAGTGGATGACTTTATAAAATATTACGTCTGATAATATGTATTGAATGTATATTTCATCGTATATTTTTACATATACTCATTTATATTTGTGTAAATGTATAGTGAGATATATATCAATGCACACTAAATATACATTTTACAAGATTTCATAAATATTACCGTATAAAATATACACATTTGATCACAATTCATACATAGTTTTTGCTTATTATCTTTGAAAATATATAAATCCTGCAAATGGTCAGCGATTGAATAGATTGGCAAGACGGATTAATCTAAGTTGCATAATATTATGATTCTAATATTCAAAAAAGAAAAAGAAAAAAAAAAGAGCATAGCATTTGAATGAAAACCGTGAAATTGACAAGGAAGTAGAATGTCCCTCACATGACAATGCAACCATGAAATTAATAATGTGTAATAAGCCAAAAATTCAAGATACTGAACAGATGCTTTTTTGCTTAATCATGTAACAGGATTATTTCAAAAGTCGTAATTATGACTATATGTTTGTTTAGTGATTGCGTTTTATAGCATGCATCTGATACCAGAAAAATCTGTCTTGCTGAAATTTATTTATTGTATAGAATACTAAGAAGAATGGACTTACAAGATATATTTTCATTAGTTTTATCTAATTTTTCAAAAATCACATCCCTAAAGTAAATTTAAAGTCCTATTGATTCACCTAAAAATTATAAAATATAAAAATAAAAAAATATTAGATGAGACTGGAGAAAGAAAATTTGTAAGATTGTTTTAGGCTTAAGACACTCATTGTTAATTTTCATATACAGGTGACATGGTTAAATGAAAATCTCTCATCGACTCAATTTTTATATTTTTTTATATATTCTATTACTAAAACTAGGAACAAAGTTAGGGGCGGGAGTTGTCAACCGCCTCCTAAACTTCATAATTTTTTTTAATTAATATAAATTTTATATTTAAAATTATTAAATTTTAAAAATTTATCTTCCTTTCAAAAGTAAAAATACCACATTATCAATTGTTTTTAAAAAAAAAATAAAAAATCTTACTCATTCAGTATCTATTTTTTGACTCAGTTCCCGACTAAACCCATCATTTAGTATACCTTTCAATATTTGCTGGTCAAGATAATCCAAATAATAATTCGCAGTCTTAGTTTGAAAATTATTTTAAGAAACGTAGGATGATGTTAACAGCCAAAATTCGTCTACACTCTTAGTTTATTTATTGATTCACTTCCAAATCCCCAAGTACAATCTGCTGCTCCCACACCAACCCAAAAAAAAAAAAAAGAAAACGAAATAACAAAATTGAAAACTAATTGATGATAGGTGACATAATTCATATAAAAAAACTTAGATAAATACCGAAATTTTGCAAATACTATATTTTAGGTACCACAAGTTTCTTGCTTTATTTCATTTTCATTTTATATTTTCGTCTCACTTTTATTTATTTAATCGACTTATATCTCATTTGTGAGATGATTTATATTGGAGGATCTGCAGGCACACCACATGCAGGTTTTAATGTGGTGTGCAAGCAAGCGCTCTACTTCTTGCTTGATTTTATTTTCTGTAATTTTATTTACCCAAATTGAGGGTCCATCATTTGAACTCGTTGTTTTTAATGTGACAATTAAAATATAATATTGTGTTTTTATCTATGTTAATGGATCAATATTGTCAAAAAAATTAATTTTAATTTTAATTTTTTAATTTTACGACGTCCAACAACTTCTAATGTTTTTGCATTTTAAAAATATTTTAAATAATAATCAGACCCAAATGTTATTAATCCTTAATTTTTGCTACTTTGTGTTTACATAGGCCTTTTTTTCTTTTTTTCTTTTTTTCTTTTTTGTGTCTATTCCTACTTGATGATGAAAACGTGGTGTTTCCAAATTAATATGATAATGTTGATCATATGCTGTTAGTTTAAATGCTGCTAATTAAAAAAAAATCATATTATTTAACCCCCCCCAACAAAAATATTTAAAAGAAAAGTCAACTCAAAGTATCCTAATTTGGAAACATGGAGCATTTAAAACAAATAAATAAATAAATAAAATCCCACTGTTAATTCCAAAATGATATTGGCACCAATTTTAGAAAATAAAAAATAAAAAATTGCAATTTTATTATTTATCTATTTATTTTAATGATGTCGGGATTCGTGAGTTCGTATAAGCTACACTTAACTGCCCAAACCGTTGTGAATACGATAAAAAGGATAAATAGCATCAGCTCTCTCTGCCTCTCCCTCCATATCTTGCACTCTCTATCTCTCTAAACTGCCACATAGTTCTTTGAGTTCCCCCGTTTGCCCTCCGCTGTAATGGCTAATTACTCGGAGGCCCACATCTGCCAGTGCTTGAGTCGCCTCGCCACCGTCAGCCGCGACTCCACCGTCACGATAAACGGAGACCGCCGGAAAACAGGAATGCAATTCGTGGAAGGAGTTATGGGCCTGGCCCATGGGCTTCTCCAACTCGGCATCAAGTCCGGTGACGTCGTCTCTATTTCTGCTCTCAACAGGTTTGCTTTCAATCTCAAAAGAAGAGGAAACATTAACTGCCATCGGTTTTTCATGATTTTATCATCTGGCTTTCAAATTTTAAAAGAAGAGAAAAATTCAATGGTGTAACGTTCCAGTGCTGGAAATATCTTTCATGAACATTATTCGAAAATATGATTGCTGTATATATTGCATGTTGCATAATTCTTAGTTCTTGGAAGTTACTGCTATTCAAGCATGATGTACAACGTTCCCTGATGTACAGTGTACATGATGCTTGTGGACAAGTTACGACCAGTATTTTTCAGATATTGTTTTCTGGGAGATATTGAATTATGCCAAGAACATCTTCCAAACTCGAAGTTTAAGCAATTTGTAAATTTTTTTCTTGCTCTGCTTATTATTTTGCTACAGAAAGAAAAGAATTTCGTTTGTACACAGGGTGATGTTATGTGATCGATCACGCCCTTTGAAGGGCTGATCACAAAAGTTAATTAATCAGCCGCTTTGCAATCAGTGTGATATGCTGCTTTTGTTCATCATTGTTTTTGTGAGAGATGGTTGAATTTTGTTTCAGTGATTTGTATTTGGAATGGATGCTTGCTATTACTTATGTTGGAGGAATTGCTGCTCCACTCAACTATCGATGGGTTAGTAACTGATCATTTCATATCTTTGACCTCCTGTCATCATCAATTCACTCATTGATTTTTCTCCCACTAAAAACGTCGTTTGGAGATTTTGTGCTCACAGAATTGGGGTTGGTGTTTTAATAAACAAAGGATGATTCAAATCCAATGCAAAATTTTCATACTTCAAACGAGAGAATTTTTCTTAGATTCATAATTGGGAATTTTACGCTGTTGAATGCCAAGTTAGACTGTGATTAAGTTAGTATCTTGTTGAGATTTGTGTTTAATAAACTGCAGTAACTCTAGTGCTTACCTACATCAATCTGCAGAGCTTGGAAGAGGCAAAATCAGCCATGGAGGTGGCAGGACCTGTATTATTAGTAACCGATTCAAGCCGTGGTTACTGGCATTCCAAGTTCCAGATTGATTTTGTACCATCTCTAAGGTGGCATGTCTTAATGGATGTGCCTGTAAAAGCCAACAGCAGCGGGACCAGTATGGTGTTTATGTTGAAATTTAGATGAAAATCGAGCATACATCATAGTATGAAGACACATCTAATATAGCTCTTGCCTTAAAATTGCAGTTTTTGCCACTGAATTGCTCAAGGAGCCTGCTGGAAGATCTGTTACACTAGACTATCTTTGGGCACCTGAAAGAGCTGCAATTATATGCTTTACCTCAGGTATAAGTCAATTTATTTTTTATTTTATTTTATTGTTCTTTTCTATTTCCCTTTTCTTTGTTTTGTGCTTCATATTAAATATGTAAAAGAAAACAAGTTTTAGTTAAAGACCTTAGAAATCCTGATAGCTTAAGATTCTAACAACTGTACAACCTTCTAAAGAATATCAAACAAAATGAACAAAGAACATAAAGATTAACCAAAACACAAATTTAGAGGTTTGGCTCAATAAGACCAACGGCCGAAGGCAAAGATGATGAATTCTACAGCAGCCTATTCTCTGACTTGCAACTAAAGCCATTTTTAATTGAAAAAGTGTTAAACATACATAAGAATGTGATGATTTAGGCCATAATATAACACATCTCAACAAGCTGAAGGCATTTTTCAGATATTATGGAGCTTCTTGAAGCAGATGCTTAACCTAGGCTAACTTAACTAGCTTCTAAGAGCAGAAGGTTTGCCAGTACCAGCAGCCAAAGATCCTCCTCAAGTCAAACATAGTTTTTTGATGGCTTTTATATACTACACTTTCATAATGATCTCCTTAAATTAGATACTTTTGGTTTTTCTTGATGCCCGTAGGTACCACTGGAAGGCCAAAAGGAGCTACCATAAGCCATTCAGCTTTAGTTGTGCAATCCCTTGCAAAAATTGCAATTGTTCGCTACGATGAGTATGATGTATGCATTTCTTGTGAGATTTTGTTTTTATTTCCTAATGTTCTTCCACCTTAAAACTTTAAGGGAAGAGATCTTCATGATTGTTATCTTGAAATTTAAAGTGGGAACAAATTGCACGTGTTTTCCACATTATATGTCCACGATGACTTCAAAATGAAATTTATGTCTGTCACTGACATCTAATCTCCAAATTTATGAACTATTGCAGGTCTATCTTCACACTGCTCCGCTTTGCCATATCGGTGGGATATCATCAGCCATGGCCATGTTAATGGCAGGAGGTTGTAATGTTATAATACCCAAGTTTGAGGCTAACTTAGCAAGTCAAGCCATTAGGGAACACAACGTGACTTCTTTGATCACTGTACCCACAATGATGGCTGATCTAATCTCCTTTAATAGGTAAACAATTAACATTTTAAAACTGTAAAGAAAAAGCGGTTTTTAATTGCAGTGTGTTTGGAGCTTTTCTCTTGTACTAGTGAACTGTTTTCTTTGATTTGTTGTGCTTTTAGTACAACCCATATTCTGTCTAAATATTGGGGAGAAGATAAGTTTTGTTCTTTCCTAACAAATGATTTTACTAGATATCATATGATGTGTTTGTTTTTGGATGTGCCCTGTTTGTGTTAATATTTCTGCATTATATCTATATGTTGAGCAGTCGAAACTTTTTGCAGGATGAAGCAAACATCTGAAAATTTCGAATCTGTAAAGAAGATTCTGAATGGGGGTGGTGGTCTGTCAGTTGAGTTCCTCAAAGATGCAACCAAATTTTTTCCAAGAGCCACAATTCTCTCAGCTTATGGTGTGTTTTCATGATCCTACAACTAATCTCACTTAGTTTACTTTATTTCATAATGATTTCAAAAATTAACTGCAATTTGGAAGGGGAAAAGGAATACCGATATCAAATGCTTCCTCATCACATTTATATAATTGAGCAAAGGTCCAACGTAAATCCTACCGGCCAGAATGTCTTTATGAATGAGAAAGCTCACTATCTAATGATTGTGACTTCCAACATTATTCTGAAGCACGATTCTCATGAAAAAATTATTTTGAGTACTTTGGAAACTTATATTGTAATCTCAAGTTCTTGAAAAAACACAATTCCCATGGAAATATGAGTTTAGTGGAACTTGGTTACATCCAAATCAGCAGGCTCAAGTAACCCTGCAAGTTTTGCAACTTTTTTTGATCTATTGCATTCTTTTACACAAAGCATAATTACTCTGAATTATATGTTTTTGATTCGGTGCAGGAATGACAGAGGCATGTTCTTCTCTAACCTTCATGACTCTTTATGATCCGACAAAAGAGAGCCACCACCTGTGGCCATATGATGTCAAAACATCCAACTTAAGTTGTCAAGGAGGTATTTGTGTAGGGAAGCCTGCTCCACATGTTGAACTAAAAGTAAGTGCTGAGGAATCTTCCAATACTGGGAGAATATTGATGAGGGGTCCCCATGCAATGCTCCATTACTGGGGTCAAAGTCCATCCAAGCATTTGGATCCTGTACATGAAGGTTGGCTTGATACTGGAGATATAGGACAGATAGACGATCACGGTAATCTCTGGCTTATCGGGCGTGCAAAGGATAAAATCAAGACTGGAGGGGAGAACATTTATCCAGAAGAGGTAAGCATGTTAACCACCTTGATGCTTACGTTTCCTAATCGGCTATCCAAATACATTTTACCATGCCTACATTTTCATGAATTATTTAAAAACAAATTGATCTTTCAGAGATATCCACCATTTTTCTAGTACATAATTGATTTTGTTAATAAGATACACACATTTTATTTTCATAAATGTCATTCTTTTTGACATCCATGTAAAATGATGTGGTCTGTGAAGCCTATAGTTCATGTCTTGTTTGTTGTCACAGGTAGAGGCTGTCCTATCCAAACATCCGGGAATTTCCAGTACTGTTGTTGTTGGAGTTCCAGATTCTCGGTTGACGGAGATGGTCATTGCCTGTATTCAAGTAAAAGACAGCTGGCGATGGGCTGATTTTGGTGTCAATCAATCAGCAGAAGACCAAATCCAGTGTTTGTCCAGTGAGATACTCAGGCACTTTTGTAGGGAAAAGAATTTAACAGGGTATGTCTTCTCTTCATATATCTGCAATCTCTATCACCTCTTCCATTTTCAGACACATATTTAAGTACAATCTCCTATCCATGCAGGTTTAAAATTCCCAAAAGATTTGTCTTGTGGAAGAACGCTTTTCCAATGACAACAACTGGGAAATTAAGGAGAGACCAAGTCAGAGCACAAGTTATGTCTCATACCCAGTTTCTGTCCAGCAAACTTTAATTGCCACCAAATATGATCTCACAGCTGAAACTGAGTGTACATAATTTGTGTACATCTCCTTTAAACTGATCAAAAATGAAAAAAATGTGTTTGTATTTTCAGTATCCTAATGTGATATGCAAGAAAATAAGGCTTGTATTGGAATTAATGGTAGTGGCAAAATTGCAATTTTGGTACTGTAATTTTTCGTTCTTTAAAATTAGTGTAATTAAATTGTCAATGATAAAATTACAATTTTGCCCAATGGCAGCTTTCTCAATTGGAATTAGCAAAGTAGAATTTAAAATTAACTAACAAAAATACCTACATTTTTAATAAAATTCCAACTTAAAAATTGTCTTGAGTTAGTGGCATATTTGGTATTTTGTGTTGTAGTGACGTCCACAATAAAAAACAAAGGATAATTGCATATAAAGAGAAAGTTGAATGATTTGTTTAAGATGATCAATTAAAGTGGATCCAGGCTGGAAACCAAATTCCATTAAAGGTGGGAATCATGGCTCAAACATTGTACTCAATCAATCAAACCCCTGATTACCAATCATGAAAAAGTAAGGCATGCCTGGTTCCTATGCTTGAAAAATCAACGAAATTCCCTCTTGAAATAATTAATTATAAGTGGCTGAAGCCAAATTGAATTGTTATTATTATAGTCTTTGGAAGAAAACCCACATAACATAATAGTTATTAACGAATTCATCAAGTCTCGCATCTTAATTTGCATGTTGCTTAATCTTAAGTAAGTTCAACTTAATCTTGGATGTCCTACAATCACGTTACCACTTAATCAAATTGAATATTATTCTTCTACTAATGTCAAAATAGGTTGGTGGAGATGGGCTATGTGAACGTCGGAATATTCTTTTCACTAATTTTTTATTTCTAATTTTAGACTTAGGATGAAGTTATTAAATCATGAATGTTTTTCAAGAGAATTTAAATAATTAAGTAAATTTTATAAAATTGAAATAAAAAAAAAACAAAACAATGCAATAAATTTCATTTTTATGACCCCATCCATACTCCACATTCAAAAGTCATTTACTAACAACCACGCAAACATGTCACAATAGTACACATCTTCAATGCCCAAAATGTTAAATCCAACTTGCACATCTTTTTTTCCTTTTCTTTTTCTTTTTCTTTTTCTTTAATGACAGGTAGAACTTTATCACAATAGTACACATCTTCAATGCCCAAAATGTTAAATCCAACTTAGCCATCAAACTTTTACTTGTCCATATTCATGTACAAAAATATAAAACTGTAGGGCAAAGTATGCACTAAAATAACTTTTGTATCCAAAAAGTTTAATTTTTGTTTTTGTTTCAATTCATTATTTTTTTATTTAAAAAAAAACAATAATGAAATTTTATCCTAATATCATTAAAATTTTATCATTTTTTGATTAAATTGTCCGTGAATTTCTTGCATTATGCTTTCATTTATCGACAAATTTTCTACTAATTGTATTCATTTATTTGTAGTCAATAAATTTACAAAATTTTATTTTTGAAATTAAATCAAAATTAATTTTTTTAGTTCATTCAATTTTTAAAATTAAAAATGTCTCTACTATACTTTATATATTTAAACATTCAAAAAGTAATCTTCTCCAGAAATTCAATTTATTAAAATTAAAAATCATCGTTGATATAGTTTATCAATTTGAAGAACCTAAAAAACAAATTATTACTTAAAATAAACTTTTTAATAGTTTTTCCTAAAATATTGAACCCGTTCCCGTTCCCTCCCCCTTTTCCCCACCTTTGATATCAAACATATTCTTAGGACTTTATGTTTAAGTTTTTTCTTTTTCTTTTTATAAGTTAAGCTTGTAAATACATCCATATATCAATAATTAATTTAAAATAATTATCTACGTGCTTCCCATGTGTCAATATATACAAAATCATGATTTTTTTTATGTATATAATATTTTTTTAAAATGAAACCTCATTTAGTCATTTATTCTCACATATCCTTGCGTATTAAACATTCATTTTGCAGGCTGTGCATAAACCTACTCAACAATCTTGAATCGTTTTAAGGGATTATCAATATTTTATACTTTTTGAGTAAAAAGTCATTTAAGAGTCTACTTTTAAAATTATATTTACACACATTCATATTTTTAAAAAAAATTATTTGTTTTTTTTATATGTCGTTCATATGATATTCAATTGTTTCTTTAAAGAGGGATTTCAACTCTTTACACTAATTAGCAGTCGTTATATGCGTACTTCCCATAGCTTTCATCAATTTATTTAGAGGAAAGTTTTCTCGCTTGTTCTTCTAGGAGAAGAGTCAATTGAGTGATAGTTTTTTCTTTTTTTCTTAGCAAAAAATAGTTAAATAGCTATGAATTACTTACCAAAATACCATGGTGCAAAACCAACCTAACAAAAGTAAGGTAAAAATGCTTCATTTCAACAAAAAAATAAAGAGTACATATTTTCAATTTTTACAAGTGACTACTTCTTGAAAAATTATTCAAGTGAGAAGTTGTCGTAAGCTTAATTTATTCTCAAATAATAATATAGTTAATTAGTAATATACTAAAATTCTGTTGGCACAATAGGAAAAAAAGGATAAATATAATCAAATGAACTAGTTTCTATTGTTGGGTGAGACATAACACTCATGCTACATACTTTACTCACTATGGTAATATTTGTTGGCTGCAAAGTTAATTAATAAAAAATAAGGGTCACAATTTTAGAATGTCTCGTTTTTGTGTCCTGAACTGAGAATACATATATTTCCATGCCCCCCCCCCCCCCCCGCCCCCGCAGTAAATTAATGATATTCGCCAAGATGCGTCAACAGTCATACTTTCTAATAACAACAAAATATATATACGCTATTATTATATTGAAATATTATATATCCCCCTACTTTACCTGCCGAATTTACCCTCCTCATTAATTAAAGAGCAATGTCATTAATTCGATTTTTTTTCACATCTCTTTATTTTGATAAACCATTATGGTAATTAATTTTAAAAAAATATTAATTAATACGTTTCAAATTAAAGAAGTGATAAAAAAAAAAGTGAAGGATTAGTGGTATTTTTTTCTTAATCAAAAACATATGCGAAGTCAAATGATGGCAAATGCGGTAAATAAGGTATTAATTAGGCCCCATTTATCACCTCTATTCACTCCCGCTCTTTCCGACCTTTTGCTGCTCCTTTTTATTTTTTTATTTTTTTATTTTTTGGCCCAATTCTACTCTTCTTCTCGCAGACTCCAACTCGCCAAAACCCTAGAAACCCCAATTTTTAGTTTTAGTGATAAATGAAAGTCATATAAATAGCAGAAGTTGTAGAGCTGGCGCTAGGTTTTTCAAACATTTTGGATTGTGAATTATTTATCCACTCATTTACTTGTAAGTCTGCGTACTTTTTTCAGTTTTTTTTTTCTTTTTCCTTTTTTTCCTTGTATGAGCTTCTTGTATGTGATATGTGTAAGGTATTTAGTATTGGTGGGTGCTTGATTGAATTTATAATTATTTGTTTCAGCTAAATAAGTTTCCAGTTAATTTTGTTATTTGACTTTTTGGCTGTATTTCAGGTAGGTATATGTGTTATGGAGAGTCAAGAAGTGAAGGTGATTCGTGGAATTTCAAATGGGGGTGTTGTTATTTCTAATGGAAATGGCTTAGAGCAAGAACATAGAGGAAATGGGTCGGTACAAGTGGGTGGTGATGAAAAGGGGAAAGAGAATTTAGCTGAAGAGTTTTTGGAGGGTTTCGACGAATACTGGGAAGATATCAGTGACCGATTAATGATATCGCGGATGGTCAGTGATTCTGTTATCAAGGGAATGGTGACTGCAGTGGAACAAGAGGCAGCAGAAAAAATCGCAGCCAAGGAACTGGAAGTGGCCAATTTGAAGGAGTGTCTACAGTCCCATGAGGTGGGTACTGGTAAATATGATGTAAGATTGCCAGTGATGCGAAAAGCTTACAAAGTGGGGAATTATGGGAGGTTTTCTTGTTTTACTGAGGCCTGCGTGAAAAATGAAAAGATGAGGGAGGATTTGCTTGCTCTAAGGAATTTGGCAAGAGAGCAGTTCAAGAAGGCTAAGAAGGAGGTTGAGCGTGCCAGAGGATCTAATTCTATGAAGAAGATTGGTTCTGGTTCTGACTTGGTGGGGTTGGGTGGAATTTTACCGGAGAAGCAGTCTGAAAGCTGGATGCATGTCGATAAGATGCTGGAATGTCTGAAGACAACAGTGGACAGTGTTTGCACAAAGGTGGATGATATATTACTATCCTCCAAGATTTCACTTTGTGAGTCACAACAGGATCTAGATATATTAGCAAAACTTGAGGATATAGTGATACAAAGTGTACTTAGGAGTCTTCGAGAGGAGAACTTGTTGGAACAAAATGCTCAATTATGTGGAATTCAGACTGTGAATTGGCTTGAAAAGTTCAATGATATATCTGGTTTAGGCACCCAGTTGGATGCAATTCTGAAGTCACTCTCCATACCGGAAACAGGGTTAGTTTCCCATGGATCTCATGATTTGGACCATTTGCACCACAAGGCCTTCAGCAATCATGTTACTCCACCAACCTCATTTTATGGAGAAAATGGGACACTAGATGCATCCAATATTCATGTTGCTGAGAGCTATGATTTTCAGCAGCTGAAACACATGTCTAAGGAAGAATTGGTAAATTATTTTAATAACATTATAACTAAGATGAGGAGAGATCATGAGTCAGTTCTACAGCAGAAGACTGAAGAATATTTTCGTCTAAAACGAGAATACCTGAAAGAAAGGGGGTCCTTCGTGACACACAGGAAAGATGAAGAATTTGATGTGCTAAGGAAAAAGATTCCTGAAGTTATTTCGAAATTGGAGGACTTCCT
Organism: Paulownia fortunei; assembly: GCA_019321725.1. NCBI lineage: Eukaryota > Viridiplantae > Streptophyta > Magnoliopsida > Lamiales > Paulowniaceae > Paulownia > Paulownia fortunei. The sequence goes on from CM033120.1 coordinate 18,250,175, forward strand.
CTTGGAAAATGAAAGATTTCCTGCATTAACCAACAATCTTGAAAGTATGGGGAAATTGAAGCATAGACTAGAGAGCCTTCTCTCTGAAAATCATCAACTGAGAGACTGCCTTAATGACAAGAAAAATGAGGCGAAGTGTCTAGAAGCACGGTTTTCGGGTGCTGTTGCGGAATTGTTGCAGCGTTCTTTGGCAGAGGAAAACATGCTAAAGCTTGTGGAAAATCTCAAGTCAGCAGTGGAAGATTCATGTATGGAAGCTTCACTCAATGAAGAAGTATATAAGTCTGCTCTCAGGGAGCAGATTGCTCAGACGAGGTGTGACTCTGAAGATTCAAACATGGAGTTTCTTATGACTCGAGAAATTTATGATATCATCCTCAGGGAAGCTGCTATTCCTGCTGAAACTGCAAACAGATATGAAATTGAAGATTCAGATATTGAATCATGGATAATGCAAGGATTGAGTGGATTGATATTCACAGAAGCTATCAAGGATGCTGGGCGGCAACTCAACGACTTGTATCAAGAAGCTCTTATTGATAAAAAAATTAGAATTTGTTTAGAGACAAAAGCTCTTGAAAAGGAAAATGAATTAAGACTGGAGGTTGAAGAGAAGGAGAAATTAAAGCAGGAGATACTGGATTTGGAAACAGCACTGAAACAGAAGGAGAAGTTAGCAATGGATTTGTCACTTTCATTGTCAAAAGAGAGGGAGCAGTTTGAGCTAGCTTCTCGAGAGCTTAGTAGTTTGAGAGAACATGCAAGTCGACAACAAACATTGGTTACTGAGAGCAACAGGGACTTAGAATCGTTAAAGTCTCAACAATTAGAAGCATTGAGGCAGATTGAAGTAGATAAAATGGAAATGCATAAGCTTAATCAAAAGCTTGATGAAACAAAAGAGGTTATAACAGAAGCCAACAAAGAGAGAAACAAGGCATTTGCTATAGCCCAGGAAATGCTTGATAAGTTACTATTAAGTGAAGCTAGAGAGGAGACACTAAAAAAGGACATGGAAATGGCTGCCAATGGACTCTCAAATTTGTTTGATGATTTTGAATGCGGAGTATCAGGGGCGATCAAAAAGAATAGTTTAAGGTATATCACACAATCTTATGCTTGTAATAGCTTGCTATAAAGTAAATTACGATTGTTGAATAATCCGTATCACCTTCCTCATAGGTTGAGCATATTGAGTTTTTTTTTCTCTGTGTGTGTGTGTGTGTTGGGGTGGGTGGGGGGCGCTGCACAAGATAAGGAAAGCCATGTTTTGTTGGGCTTATGATCTCTCGTCTGTGTGTTTGTGTGCGTGCATGTGTGTTTGTAGAGGGCAGGGAGTCTGCTTTTTTTTTTTGTCAATACAGATTTCTTTGTAAATTTTCCTGTTAAAGGGTTATTTGAATAGAAAACTTCATGGAATATTGTTCTATTCTGTTAGCATGATTTAAAAGGAATGTTTCTTGGGCATGCTGGTCTTGTGTATACTTTTTTGGTATGTCAGATATTAGAATTAATTTTAGGTCTAGTATACTTCTGCTTAACATATGCATATCGAACGTTTTGCTTATTAAATTTCTCTTTGAAAGCAAACTCATTGTTTGTAGTATTTTCTTAAAAAGCTAAATTAATTTTAAATCTTTATTGTGTTGATTGGTTTTGGGCCCATATCTGTAATTGCCAGGTTGGAAGATACTAGTTCTCACTTGAGAGCTCTTACCAAGATGGCTAATGGTCTTAGAAGAACAAAGCTGATATACAAACAGAAACTGGAGCAGAGATGTGCTGATCTCCAAAAGGCTGAGGCTGAGGTAATTACATGAAACTTTTTGTTTGTACTTATCAAAACCTTATATTGTGATCATGCTATTTTATTGCTTTACAATAAGAAATATAGCATTAAGATGTAACAGTAATGAAAATTGGCATGGTATGTGCTTATTTTGGACATTAATTTTGAAAACTACCTTTAATGGGAAGCGGGGACTTGTACTTGAAACAAAATGTGGTATTGACTAGGTGGTTTTTGTGATGCATGCGGCGACAATAAAAGTCATATGCTACTATGCTACTCTCATAATAATTATAATGTTGTGCTATATGTTCGCTGGGCCTAATACTAGATCTACCAGTTGCAATATAACGAGATGTTGATAAGATTATAGCCAGAAAAGCAACATTTACAGATTAGAACATATGCATGTATGATAATCAATGATCCTCACAAGAATATGAGCCTAAAATTATACCATATGCATATATGATAATCAATGATAAAAAAGTAAGATAAAGTAGTTTTAGAGAAAGGAGAAAGATTTTTTAGAATGTGTTTGGATGAGGGATAAAACTGATTACAGTGATGTTAATGAGGCATGTCTTTTTTCTTTTTCCAAAGGTATTTGAATGTGGATAAATTTTTTGAGAATAGTATGTAGATGAGGGATAAAAGTGTACTGATTATAGTTGGTGTGACATGTCTTTTTTAGTGAAAAAGGTGTTTGGATGTGGATATATTTTTAGAAAGTTGAAAAATGACTTTTGGAGAATTTTTTTGGTAGAAACCTACATCCAAACATATTTTTAGGGGAAATACATGTCCTGAGGTGGATTTCTTCCTTGGTTCTTCGTGTTTGCAATTGGTACATTTTTAAGCTTTGTAAGCTTTCTCACCATCTTTGAACGATTTTGAGTATTTCCTTGTTTCAGGTTGATCTTTTAGGGGATGAGGTTGATGCTCTGTTGGGATTACTCGAAAAAATATACATTGCACTTGATCATTACTCTCCAGTTTTAAAGCATTATCCTGGGGTAAGTCGAATCCAAGGCTTCTAGGAATGTCAAATCTTTTTTTTGTTTTTTTTCGCCATGTAACTTGTATGTTCATATGCATCAGGTATACCTTCTTGCATGAGAGCATTGGAAAAAATTGATAAATAGTTTTTCTTAATATGTATTTATTAAAAAAGAGTGCTCTAAAATCTCATTTATGTATGCCCTGTTGGCTTTTATGTCACAAATAAGTAAAACCTATTGTCAAATGTCACCACTTTTATTTCTGCTTCCAAATGGCAAATTTTCTGTCAATATAACAATTCCGTATTACGTCATTGCAGATTACTGAGATCCTTGAGCTGGTCAGGAGGGAAGTGAGTGGAGAATCTACTATGCTGTCGTGATCAACTCCATGGCAGGGTAAAAAAATCCTTTGACCTAAAGCCAACTGCTAAATGTTAGTGCCTTCACAATTCGAAGCATGCTTTAAATGAAAGCTGTCTATTTTACTGAAATCTAAAAATTGATTTTTCTAATTTTCATGCTGTCTTAGTTTTCTTTTCCCTTGTTTACTGCAAGCCAATCTGTGCTCTGCAATAGTTACATATATTTTCATACATGTGTTCCAAAGTTCGAAACACAAGCTCTACATGTGCAAATGACTTGGGAAGTATCAAATTAAGTGGATAAAATAGCAGAACAAGGTGAAAGGGAGGTAAAACTATACTTGCGTGACTAATACATAATGATATTTCTGAGTTGAAAAGAATGCACTTGGAGTCATACATAACCAGCTTTTAATATATGTTTCCAATCTCATTTTCAAGTTGAAGCATTCAAAGAGATGAAAACGGATAAGTAGGAGAAAAAAAAGCAGAACAGACACTTGTGTTCTTGCCACATAATGGTTAAGCTGAAGTCAAGTTGATGCAAACCTTGCTTTTATATTTTTATTATATGCCATGTCTAATACATATTTGAAATGGCTGCCTTACTATGGACTTGTGATTGGTCAAGGGATTACTCCATACAAGAAACATGGGGTCTTTCATTGATGGGTCAAGAGCCAACAGTCTTTTAATGTATATTGTTGTATTTTGTTGATTGTGATCTCAATAATATGTGATTGTTTTCTTCAGGATGAATGCAAATCTTGTAGTGGCCAGCTCTGCTGCTATCATGTCTATAGAGAAAGGTGTTTTGGACCAATCTGAGCACTGCATATATGCTATCATGTAGACCAATCTGCGGCAGTTGAACCAGAAGTTCACCCTTCATCTTGATAGACTTGGTAGGTAAGGCAAGAGCCTTTTTTGCTGTGTGCATGCCCAACCAAGGAATATCTATAACCAAGAGAGGTTTGGGTTTTCGTCAATCTTAATACTTGTTTCTCATCAACTTATGTTTCCATGTATATGACCACATGTAAATCTGCTGTCCCATTAGTTAGATTAATTGAAAAAGCAGGCTCACGTAAATATACATTGATTTCCTTTTCTAAGAACCTGAAATCAATTCCAACAAGTGGCAACATATATACCATATCTAGTCGGCTAGTCTCATGCCTGCAATTTATGTTACAAACCATATTGTCGACATGAATGCTTGAATGCAATCCATATGCTTGGCATGGTCTGCACGCTATGGATCCTTTTAAATTCTAAGATTTGCTTGCATGGCAATGCTTTGGTCAGAAGGGCGGCATTATTGTGCAAAGATACTGTCATGCATCTTCGGGCTTTCTACAAGGGCATTTCAAGTATGAAAACTTGGATTCCATTTCAGAAGATGATTCAGCACAGCAACTTTAGCATTTACTTCTTCCGTTTTCTGTGGATGAAGGCAAAAGATGGGACAGGATCCTCATCTATGTTCAAACCTGATTGCTTGCACCTATTATCAAGGGCTTTTCCTTTTCGGTGGAAACTGTCCCTAGCAGAAATACAAGGCTTGGTTGGTTGGTGTTATTTTCTCTAGATGTTTTTTTTTTGGGAAACGTGTTTGGGGATTGTAGCTGCGGAAATATACGTTTTCTTATTTTTAAAAAACTTATCAATTAGTTCAATTAAAAGTAGTTGTATCCTATTATACCCAGTTGATTATAAAAAAAATAATATTGATAAGATATCTACAATAAGATATCTATAATTGAAAATATTACATCACAATATTATATATTTTTCAATGAAAGATCTAATGATATATTTTTATTTTTTATCCATTCACCAATCACATTATTTAAAATACATTATCTTAAAATATATTTCTATAATACCGGAAATAACACCAAATGCTCAACTTTATCTGATTCCCTTCCCTCATCTCCAGTCTTCCCAAAAGATGTCCACTGGGTTAAGATCAAACAAAATTGCAAGTATAAGATGTTTCAATCAATCTGCAAGGATTGACAATCTTCATCCAGCTTTAATTTAAATTAGGTTAAAAGCTTAAAAATGCCCAAATTTTGTCTCCAAACATGCTCTTAGTTGTGCAATCCCAGTCTCTCAACATCAGCCCATGTGAAATGATTGTGAAGTTTAGTGACAAAGCAAGTGCATTATAGATGACTATTGTTTTATCAATAACTATTCAACCACCTCCGTCTTTTAATAATATTACACGACAACACCGCCACATTAATCAAACATTGTACAATCATTTATTATCCATTTCTTTGAATTTTCTTGGGCTTATACCTGTTTGAAAAGAACAGTGTTTCCTAACAGATTAACAAACATGGTTGTTGGTGATTAGCAAGTAATTATATCAGACCATGCAATTCATGCCACCCAATCTTGTCTCTCGATTAAGAATGGAATCTGAGACATCACACAAAGGGGTTGTTATCAATTCAACAAATCATCATACACCAATTGAAATATTTAATGTATGAACGTTGACAATTTGTTTGGAATTTTTAGTTATAATTTTATTTTTTCCTTTCTCCTCTTTTGTTTTCTTTATTCACTTATTCATTTTTTGGTGGGGGTGGGGGTGGGGGTGGGGTTGGGGGAGGGAGCATGCTCCATTATACATATACACACACACACATATATATATATATATATATTAGTTGATATGATAAGGTCAATAATAATGATGTCTTACCTAAGAGGCAAGGCCAATATTCTAGAACTCTAAGATTAGGAGTTTTTTTATTTGAGCCACATTACGTGTATTTATTTAATTAAATAATATTTTTTTTGTATTTAATTGATTTTGATATTCTCAATGTAACAAATGTCATATGTGAATAATGTCATCATCAATATGATGACAACTCAATTTGTAGAATTCATAACTTCTTATAAAGGGATTTTAAATTCAAACTTACTCTTACTCATAATAATAGTTTATTAATTATCTTAATTGGTAGAATTTCGATTATAAACTGGTTAATACATTCGTCCAAAATGTAGTAAGTATGAGTCAAACTGAATTCAACAAAGTGAGAGAGGACTACTCCTATTTCATGACACAAAAGATTTTCAATGTTGATCACATTTGTTCTATTTTTTTCCTCATAGAAAAGGAAATATGATATGTGATATTAGAGTCCATTCACATGGAGGTATCATTACTCATGTCCCAAATATCAAAGCAGCCTGACTCTGCTTACGATTTCTGATGTGCAACGCGCGTTTAAGCTTAGTCTTTTTCTTTTTTTCCCCTCTTTGGAGCTAAAAGCACATCCTACACAAATTGAGCACCAAGGCAAATCTAGATGCTAGTCTAGAACATTTACCCTTTAAAATATTTGGTAACCCAACAAAGGGAAATATATGAAAAGTTGCTATAAACCAAACTTTGATTTTTAATCAATTTTTAATATGTGAAAAATCAAATTTGAACAAAAAATATAGGGAGTATAATTTGAGCACGTTTGGTCCGTTGACAAAACACACAAAATATTTAACAAGGAGCAAACTTGTTGCTCATCAAACTTTGTTTTTTTCTCCCCTCACATTTCTCATGTACAAAATCATTAAAAAATATCATGTTTCGAAGATAAAACTTAGAAATGTTTAACTGGTTCATTAATTAAGTTTACAAAATTTTTGTGTTGTTGTAATTCGCTTTCTTGGTGCCTTACTAATTTAATACTTTCCCCTTCCAGCTTTTGAAATAAAGTCTTTTTGAGAATTTACATAACATTAATTTGGACTGTTAATTATTTTCCAGACAAACGACAAACGCAAGGGATAGCCCAAATAATGTGGGTCCATGCTTGTCACTCACCCCATTGAATTTACATTAAATAAATTAAATTAATGTCAGAAAATCTTTTATCAATTTAGCTAAGGAAAATGACTACTGCAGCAGTTACAACAAACATTGTGCAATAAAGTTGGCAAATAGCTGAATGCAGACATGCCCATGCAAGATTCTTGACCCTTTTCTAAAGAAAACACAAGTCATTCCAATATGACATGAATGTTTCCACACTGTTTTTGAAACTTCACTTCACCCAATCCCCATGTTCTCCCATAATTTTCAAGAAACTCCTTTTTTTCGGATAAACCATTTTTGGGAGAATCTATCTGCAGATTTTCAGCCTCGCTGCTAAGGAAAGATTGCATTAGCTTTCCACAATTCGAAACCACCTCTGTTCTTGGCTTTTCGCTCCTGGCTCAGATCTGCTGGCTGATTGGGCTTGATTTTCCCAAGAAGCGACTGCTTGATTCTTCAGTTCTTGATGGGTTTCAATGTTTCTTTTGTTTAATGAAGGTAAATGTTTGTGCTTAATATGATTTGTGTTTTTAAGGTTTTGTTAGTGAGAGAGGGTCTTGGTTACTAAGTGAGTGTGTTTGAGGATTATTATGTTCACAGTACAGGTGCCTTTAATGAGTACTTTTGTGATGGATTGGAAACCACTTGTGTGATTAGGATTTCCATCTTTTCATAGATGGCGTTCTGTCTTTGGGTACTTATTATTGGTGCTTGCAGTGGGTGCTGAAGTAGTGAAGAAAAAAAGGAGAGAACAAGAGAGAGAGAGAAAAAAAGCAAGAATCTTGGGTTGGTTCAGTGAGGTCAATGATGAAGGTCCAGTGCGCGGGAGTCATGGGCCTATTGCTTCTGCTAACTATATTTATATTTGCCCAGTCTGGTGAGGCTCAGATAGTGACTTTTATGATAAATTGTGGGACAAATTCCAGTGTAAATGTAGAAGGAAGGAGATGGGTTGGTGATACAGCTCCTAGGAGCAATGTCACCCTCAGTGCTCCTGGTATTGAAGCCTACACTACTATGTACAATGGTGATCCAGTCTATGAGCCTCTTTACAAAACTGCCAGAGTTTTTGCTGACACTATGAACTATACTTTTCAAGTAATACAGGGGAATTATTTTCTTAGGCTTCATTTTCACCCATTGGCATTTGACAGATATAATGCCAATGAGTCTTACTTTGCTGTTGAGGCAAATGGTTTGAAGTTGGTTTCCGAGTTTAATGTTCCTGGAGAGATTTCAAAAAAGAATTCAAACTTGCTAGGATCAGGACGCAATTCTAGCTATTCCCATTTGGTGAAGGAGTACTTCTTTTCTGTTGAAGCCAGTGTCATTGTTGTTAATTTTGTTCCTTCCAATGGGTCTTTTGGTTTCGTGAATGCAATAGAAATTATTCCAGAGGGAAATAAGCTCTTTGTTGACTTGGTGCGCAGAGTGGGTGCAAATGGTGACAATAGCTCTTTGAACTTGAGCAAACGAGGGATTGAAACCATGTTTAGATTGAATGTTGGTGGTTCATCTATTAAACCCTCACAAGACTCACTTTTTTGGAGATTGTGGGAAACAGATTCAAGTTACATGATCAATTCAGATGCTGGTTCAGAAATTAGAAACAGATCTAATATTACTTATGATAGCCCAAATGACACTGCTGTGGCTCCTCTTCTGGTGTATGAAACAGCAAGAACTTTGACTAATACTGAAGTCATGGAGAAGAGATTCAACATGTCATGGAAATTGGAAGTTGATCCAGATTTTGATTATTTAGTCCGCCTCCACTTCTGTGAACTGAATTTTGATAAGCCGAATGAAAGGATTTTCAGAATATACATAGACAATAAAACGGCTGCGGACAACTTTGACATCTATGTTCGAGCTGGAGGAATGAACAAGGCGTATCATGAGGATTACCTTGATTCTATTTCCTCTAAAAGCAACAACATTTGGATACAACTTGGTCCTGACACAACTACAGGTTCTGCTGGAACTGATGCTCTCTGGAATGGTTTGGAGGTTTTCAAGCTTAGTCGGAATGGCAATCTAGCTTATGTACAGAAGTATAGCAATCCAGAAGTCAAGAGAACTTCTAGAAGTTTGATCCTTTGGGTGGGAATTGGAGTGGGTGTTGTTTCTATAGCCATTCTTGCAGCTGTGTGTATGCTATTCATCTGGTTCTCTAAGAAGAGAGGAGAAAATAAGACCAAGAAGACCTCTCCTGGTTGGCGGCCTTTATTCCTCCATGGATCAATTGTGAACAGCACTTCCAATCCAAAAGGATCAACTAGCTATCAGAATCTGAATGGACAATTTGGCACTGTTAGATCTGGAAGGCGTTTCACGTTAACCGAGATCAGAGAAGCAACAAATAATTTTGATGAAAGTTTAGTGATTGGAGTGGGAGGGTTTGGTAAGGTGTACAAAGGAGAGATTGATGACAGGACGCTTGCAGCAGTTAAGAGATCTGATCCCCAATCTCAGCAGGGCCTGGCAGAATTTGAGACAGAAATTGAAATGCTATCGAAACTGAGGCACAGGCATCTTGTCTCCTTGATTGGATTCTGTGATGAACAGAATGAAATGATTTTGGTATATGAGTATATGGCAAATGGAACTCTGAGGAGTCATCTGTTTGGCAGTGACTTACCACCATTAAGTTGGAAGCAACGAGTTGAAGTATGCATTGGTGCAGCCCGAGGACTGCATTACCTTCATACAGGATCAGAGAGAGCAATCATCCACCGGGATATCAAGACGACAAACATATTGTTGGATGAGAACTTTGTAGCCAAAATGGCAGATTTTGGGCTGTCCAAAACTGGTCCTTCATTGGAGCACACACATGTGAGCACTGCAGTTAAGGGAAGCTTTGGTTATCTTGATCCTGAATATTTCAGACGGCAGCAGTTGACTGAGAAATCTGACGTTTACTCATTTGGTGTGGTCCTCTTTGAAGTTGTTTGTGCCCGAGCTGTTATTAATCCAACATTGCCAAAGGATCAGATCAATCTTGCTGAATGGGCAATGCGTAGGCAACGGGAGAGATCACTTGAAAGCATTCTTGATCCACGACTCAAGGGAAAGTATTCTTCAGAATCATTGATGAGATTTGGAGAGATTGCAGAGAAATGTCTTGCAGATGAGGGGAAGAGCAGGCCGACAATGGGAGAAGTTCTATGGCACTTGGAATATGTCTTACAGCTTACTGAGGCTTGGTTCTGCAGCAATGATGGAGACAACTCAATTTCCACATTTCAGGATTTGGGGACTGTTGATGAGAGAGAATCTGAGGTGGTGCTAAATGCTGCAAATTCAGATACTGGCTTGCAGAAATTGTCTAAAGAAGATGATAAATCACTCTCACAGACCAAGAACAAGTTGGATCCCATGGATCCCATGGCCGTTGGGGTCGATGAATTTTCACAGATGGTAAACTTACGAGGAAGGTGAAGGCCAGAGGCTATATACAATCCATTATCCATGCATTCTGGGATTGCTTCTTTGCATTTATTCATGTGCATGCCATTCTGATAAGGCTGCAACATCCTTTGTTCAGCTGAGTGGAGAAAGGAGGTGGAGATGGACAAGAGCCGAGGAAGGATAGCATCTTCTGCCTTTCAAGTCTTTTCTTATTAAGCCAGCCTTATTCGAATTGGTTTGTTCTTGCAACAGTATGATGCCTGGAAGCCATGACATTTTAAAATGAATATGGGCTTAACAACCAACCATATCAGGAATTGAGGATTACAATTATGCTGTCTATGTTCTGTTATAGGCTTTTCCTTCAAGTGCTTTCCATCTCGCCATTAATGTTATGTAAAAGAGTCCAGGAGTACCATGAGTGACTGCTGGAGTGTGGAGTAGAGAGTTGTAATGGATTGTTTTGTGTAGCGTGCATAATATTTTTGGACTAATGGAAGTCTCAACTTTTTCTCCCAGCTATTATTTTCAGCAAAAACTTTTGGTAATCTCTATCAGAGTTTTTATTTTTATTTTATAATTTTGTTGAAACTTTCTTTAGTTTCCTAGTTACCTTATTCTACCTTTAAATGGTTGCTGATATGGTGGGTCTCTCAGAAAACTCTGGTCCTGAGACTGTTTCCAAGATTACACTAACACAAAAGTTAGCAAATGAAGAGACAAATAACATTGGAATTTGGAACTACGTAGGATGTAAAGGTGAAAACTAAAATTATTCAATAGTTATTATTATTACTATTTATACTTGAAGAGGACCTTATAATTGATAACCCTGATAGAAATTACTAATTTTTCTTAGAAATAACCGTCTTTTTAGATTATACACGAAAGCCACATGGTTTTATTATAAAAAATAAGTAAATTAGAAATAACCATGTTTTTAGTGTATACATGAAAGCTACAATACAAGGCTTTATTATGAAAAAGTAAACTATAATATATTCTTCGAAAATCAATTTTTGAAAATTGTATCCAAACCCACAATCAACTTTCTTAGAATCAATTTTTAAAAAATAATTTTACTCCACTCTGTTCTTCCAAAATAAATTCTCTGAAATATGTGCTTATCCACCCTTAGGCTATGTTTGGACTTCAAATTTTTTTATTCCTCTTCTACTCTTCAACTCTTCTTTTGACGGAGTTCTTACACGGGCCATTTTCTGGGCCTTACAATGAGCCCATAATAAAATGGCCATATTGTTTTATCCTCGTTAACAGTGATTGGGTTAGCGTTGTAAGGGAGCGTGATGGATTTTCGTTCCATTTTCGAGACTAGGGCTGGTACACAATAACCGTTGCGTATAAAACCCTAGAACCCCATCCCCCACCCATCTCTATTGAACGATATTTCCACTGCAATTTTCCTTCTTTTAATTTCCAGAAATTTGAAAAAGAAGAACAAAAGAGGGAGAATTTGGAAATGCCTCCCAAAGCTGCGAAATCAAAGGAAGCCCCTGCAGAGAGGCCTATCCTTGGACGCTTTTCTTCTCACCTCAAAATTGGAATTGTAAGCTTTCTTTTATTCTTGATTCTTGATTCGAGATGTAACTATTCATCTCATTTGTTGGATGTTTTACGGAATGGAGGCTGGAGACTGTACCAATTAAGTGTAGTGGATTTTGAGTTATTGCCTAAAGCATCTAATTATCTTGATCTTGGTTCGATGTCCAATCATTCTGTTGCATCTTACTTTCTGGGTGCTTTACCGACTATGATATAGTCTGCAGACTAAACCCCATTATTATCTGTCTAATGTAGGGAATGGAAGTGTAAAACTGTTCAGTTTGATGGATATCTAGTGATTTTTTCTGGGCTCTAAAGGACTTATTTTGTTTACAAATGTAAAACATGGAGACTCTGGTGTTATCTTTATGTGATTATTAACTGTAATGGATTTTCAGGTTGGGTTGCCAAATGTGGGGAAATCAACCCTATTCAACACGCTCACCAAGTTATCTATAGCGGCTGAAAACTTTCCCTTCTGTACCATTGAGCCCAATGAGGCTCGAGTTAATGTTCCCGATGAACGATTTGAATGGCTTTGTCAACTCTACAAGCCAAAGAGCGAGGTTCTTTACACAATTTGAGTATTTATTTCTTATTGGGTGATTATGCTATGTGATCTACATTGGGACTGTATTTTAATGTGCCGCTGTGAATTTTTATTGATAGCTTTTATCTATGTGAGGATAGGTATCAGCTTTTTTAGAAATTCATGATATCGCTGGACTTGTTCGTGGTGCTCATGAAGGGCAAGGATTGGGGAACAATTTCTTGTCTCATATCCGTGCAGTTGATGGAATTTTTCATGTTCTACGTAAGCTGATTATCTCTGATTCTTTTATTTAGCTAATATCTTTTAAATGGGATGCTGGTGGATTGCTTCATGTTAGTTCACTATTATTTTTTTCACTAGATGAAAAATGATATGCAGTTTCTATCTATAAATTTCCATCTAGATGATGGATGCTGTCTTATTTGCTTTTAGCTTGACCCTTTCCGTGCATAAGGTGATTTGACATGTTCTATATCGTTATTTTTTTTCCTCCATACAAAGAGTTTGGGCTGTTTTTTTTGTACTTTATAATATTTCTTAGAGTTTGAACTCTCGTCAATAGTCAGTAAGTGTTAACTCTCAGTAGTTGTTATGACATCATGCAATAAAATGGTATAATTATTGGGTTAAGAACATTCTTATTTCCTGTATCCAGAAAAGGACATTCTTGTTGGTGACAATTTTTCATTTGGTGTCATTTGAATGCACTGTCTTAATAGTATTGTGCCATGTAGGTGCATTTGAAGATCCTGATATTATCCATGTTGATGACTCGGTGGATCCTGTGAGGGATCTGGAGGTTATATCTGCAGAATTGCGGCTCAAGGTAAGGTTGATTCATTATTAGCGTCAAGATTTGTTCTTTGTGGTTTTGGAAAAAATCTTATATAGGTCTGCACTCCTTACTGGTGAGAGAAAGATATTGATGTTTGGAGCATATGGAATTGTTTAAATTTCTGGATGCTCTTAGAACTTGTGGATTCAATGCTGTCCTGGGCTTTTGCGTTTCTGAATGTTAAAATGTTATATGACACTAGGATCTCGAGTTCATGGAGAGGAGAATTGAAGATCTTGAGAAGAGCATGAAGAGGAGCAACGACAAGCAACTGAAAATCGAGCATGAGTTATGCCTACGGGTTTGTGTACTGTTTGTTTCTTTAATTTGAGATTCATGTTGCCTTCATTTTGTCATTAATGCTTTCTGCCAGGGGTTAGCTATAAATTATTTGCTTAATTGTTGATGACTTCAGGGTTCCTGTTCTAGATTTTGAACTATTGATAGACCACTGCGTGCTCCACTGCTTGTATAATTTCTTCCTGTCAGCTGTCCTAATTTATATCTATCGGTGTGTTTAGTCCTTTATGATTTACGTAGTTGGTGGAATAATTGCAGCTAAGAGGTTGTTTAGCATTTTATAAGCTCTAAATAAGTTCCTAAATTATTTGGATATTAGATAAGCTCATGCAACTCTTAAGATGTTAGCAATGACATTTTTTCATTTATTAGGTCAAACTAGGGACATTTACTTCCTATGTTTCTACCTCGTTCTCTTTTTATTATTACCATCAGAAAGTGTTTGTTACTGAATCCTGATAATTTATGGGTTCACAAGGTCAAAGCGTCTCTGGAGGAGGGAAAAGATGTCCGCCTGGTGGAGTGGAAAGCTGCTGATGTTGAGATCTTGAATACTTTTCAATTGCTCACTGCAAAGCCTGTTGTTTACTTGGTGAGTAAATAATATTAATATCTGTAGAAGGCACAAAATGTGGAAATGGTTGTTTTTTGGGTCTTAATAAATAATTAAGAATAATATTCATTTTTCCATATCAGCTATATGGTTAGTTACTGTTTATTTATTGTGAGTTCGGTATTAGTTATAGTCCTCCTAGCATGTGAAAGTGTCAACTGATATTTAGTAATTCAGAAATCAGCAGCCGAATCAAATTGGTTTTCTAAAGAGAAATTTGTATGCTTAAGATGTGTTTTATTGCATGATTTGGATGGAGAAGTCAAGTCAATGATTTCTTTGTTATTCATTTGTTTGTCATTCTTAAGATCTATCTACCTTAAAAAGAGGAAAAATCTTGATCTTTGGAACTTCCTGTCGTGTCACATTAAAGCAAAAACAGAAAGGAATGCTCTTTATGAGAGAAGATCATGTTATCCATTTAAAATATTTGCAATCCATTCCTTAAGCTGTAGCTTGAAATAATAGGTAATATACTTATAAGAACTCAAATTGGTTGCAAGTTTTACTTCTATGTAAAACTCATGGAATTGCAGTGAATTAGGACTGGAGAAAGGTGCTCCCTAGATTAATAATTATCCACTTTGTCCTTATGAGAAATAAAAGCTATTTAGGTTAATGTAATCCATGTGACGGGTTAATACTTCTCCAAATAAGTTGAACTGGAATAGGAGAGATATGTCTTAATGTTTCCTTGCTGCGTTCCTCCTGGATTTGCCACATAGTGCCTGTGATTCCCCTTACACGATATGTAAACTTTAGGCTTTTTTCATGTTTCAAATTGTTACTTCCTTCAACTTATAGCATCTTTGATTCCTAGTAACATGTTTCTCTGTTTGTATGTTTTGGCTGTGATCTGGAACAGGTAAACATGAATGAGAAAGATTATCAAAGAAAAAAGAACAAGTTTCTACCAAAGATCCATGCTTGGTATGTTTCATCTATGATATCTCCAATTCTCTAGTCTTCCTTGTGGTTGAAACCTCTGCAAGTGCCCGTGAGAGTGTGTTCCTGCAATTGGAAAATTGCTGGCCTGAATCAAAACTTAAAATTTCGCATTATATATGATTTTAGACAGTATTTCTGGAAATGTGATACTTATGTTGGAATAAATTACAAACTATGGCATTTAAGCTATTAGAAAAACACTTGTCTATTCATAGGTGAATCCTCTCCCCTTCCCAAATACACAAAAAAGTTGACTGAACTAATCACTGTAATTTCTTTATTCACTTGTTATTATATTTCTTTCCTCCAGATATTAAGCGAGAAGGAATGATTTTTTCAGCTCTCCCCTTGTTCTTCTACACATCATTGCATTTGAGAAGTTTTGATATTTCGTAGGGTGCAGGAGCATGGTGGTGAAATTATAATCCCTTTCAGCTGTGCATTAGAGAGGAACCTTGCTGATATGTCCCCAGAAGAAGCTGCCAAGTATTGTGAGGAGAACAAGGTTCAAAGGTCGGTTCAAGATCCATTTGTCTTCTCAAATGTGTGGGGTTTCCAAAAAAATTTGGAAAATCTAAAATCACAACATTCACATCCCTCCTAATTCACACTAGTATCACATTAAAGTAACTCCTTAAACGAAGGGGTATTTCCTTATTCATTAGCTATCAATCAATATGATTCCCATAATTTAGGATACCCTTAAGTGGATGATTTCTTTTGAATAAAAACTGTTTTCGGTAAATCGAAGGCCATTCCCACATGGCAAGGGTGTTTGGGATTGTGTAATATGTGCAGACAGTTGCTGGCACTCCAGGCAGAAACTAATGATTCTCAGAATCTGAACTGTTAAATAACAGGACTCTACTAACATCTTGTATATCTTGGAATTGATAGTTGAGAGTGAACCTTTAATAGTGCAGCTGCGAAACTGGATATGTAGATTCTAATTTCTGGTTGCTGTAGTTGGCTTGTATTGATGGAGAAAGTGTTGATAGAACTGACATGAATTTCTTATGCTACAGTGCCCTTCCAAAGATCATAAAGACTGGATTCTCAGCCATTAATCTTATATACTTTTTCACTGCAGGACCAGATGAGGTACATAAATTTGTTCTATTCTCCCATTTACTTTATTTCTCCTGCATCCTCATGATTGTAATTTGACATTGTTTTCCTTGCTTCGTAGTAAATGAAAATGTTATATGAATGAAGGGATTATATACAATTATCTACCAATTGACATGTCATGCCGTTGTGTAACCCACATGTCATAAATGTGTAATCCACATGTCATAAAACTGTATCAGTAAGTATTGCACAATGTAGCTCCTTTTAACGGAAAACAAAATGTTAATAAAGAAAATAAGATACTTAGATCCACCACATGTTCGACTGCAGTGTCTTCAGTCACCACAATCATGAACCATAAGCAATTGCCTTAGAAGACCCTATGACAAAGCACTATCATCACTTAATTCACTTATTGCAGTCACAAAAGCCTGGCATCCTACCAATTTTGAGCTCATATAGCTCCACGATTGCAAATCTGGCTAAACTGGTTGGATTGATTCCTGGAGGTGAGGAAAAAAGCAAGCAATTTGTTCGTCCTAAAAGGTTAATCAGCTGGAGAGTTGTTTAGGTAAATAAAATATGCTAATCCCAGGTTCTAAGTTTTCTGTTATTTTAAATTTTATGGACAATGGGAGGTGGTGCTGATTGTGATTTGACGAGACTGAGAATGGTGATGAATGACCTGCTTTGCTGTTGTCTGTCAGATCTATTGTTGGTTCTGCAAAGGTTGTGAGGTTTCAGCTTTGTGGTGGTTGAAATGGAGGTAATTCCATGTTGGCAATGGGTTCTAGCCTTGGGTGGTACATGGTTGGTTTACAGTTGATGGTGGAGCCACGGTAGTGACAGACTTGTGTGTATAAGCAGTTGCAGTGGAGATGGTGGTGTTCCTCTGATCTGTTGGTAACCAAGGGCGTGGTGATGGTGGAGCTGCTGTGGCAATGTAAATTCAGTGGTGGATTGTGGGGAAGGGAAGTGGTCAATGAAGCTGTTCTTTCCTGGTTGTTGAAATGGAAAAGTTTTGTTTTCTTTGTTTTGACTTGACCAATGTGGCTTGTGCAATTGGATTTGTCATATCAGTTGGTTGATTCTTGGTTAAAGATATTGATGGACAATGCTTAGTTGATTCTTTTAGTTTAAGATATTGGTGAGTATAGCTTCACTCGGGAGTCAATCATGAACTATAGAAGCATACACTTGCCACAAATTTCAAGTGATGAAATAACATCACTCTTGAGTTATCCTGTTGTTGGTCTGTTCCGGTAGAAGTTAAAGCCTGTGCTGTCTAGCCATTTTCCCTCTTTAATGCACTTTGTCAGCTTCATCAGATATTGTATGGACCTATTTGTAATCCCTAGTTTCACAACATAATTGAGACTGTACAACTTTCCTTAAGTTTTAAGAGCCTTTGTTTGCAACAAGTAGTAACTAGTCAAGTCCTAACAAAGCATTTACATTCCACCTAATTGATGCAATGTTGTGCGTAGTAATAACTGTTCTGTCACATGGTTATTTCTTGTGATTGTGCTTGCTTAAATCTTCTTCTTTTTGTTTATGAGTAATGTCCCATATCTTATATCTCATTTTTTCCTTGCAACTCAAAATATGATGCAAGCCAAGGTTAACTGGTACTTTTCTGGTACATGAGAATGAATTTGCACTCTCATGCAGGTAAAGTGCTGGCAAATTCGTCGACAGACTAAAGCTCCTCAAGCTGCAGGAGCAATTCATACTGATTTTGAAAAAGGTTTCATATGCGCTGAGGTAGTCATGCCTTTTTCCCTTGTTTATAGATGCACATTCATATTCCTACAAAATTTTCATGAGTTCATATTTTGCCTCTTCATCGATATTTTGATTTTATGTTTGTCTTGATTTCTCTTTCTCTATTTCTTTTTTCTTTTTTCTCCTTTTTCTTTTTCAAATTTAGCATCTAAGTAACCAAAAGTTTGCTGTGCCCTGTTTTCTGTACTTAAATATCAAGTTCAGCAAACTGTTGATGAATTCATCTTCACATTCTGGTTGGTTTTGTTCATACAAGAATGGATTTTGGACTCGATTGTTTTCTAATTAGTTTATACTTTTTATTGTACACTACTTCTCTCTCTCTCTCTCTCTCTCTCTGTCTCTCTCTTGCTCTACTTTAGGACTTTTTGATAACATATTCGTACACATTATTTTTGATTCTGTTATTTGACATGATAGTTCGTGATCACCTACATGGAAATAGATATTGAAATATGCGTTGGTACTATTACTTCTGATCCTCATGCTTTTGCATTTTGGTTGCATGAAAGTGTCTGTCCACTTATATTCTCTTTCATTACAAGCTAGTTACTCATATTTCTCAGAGGAAAGAGAATATTATTGTCTGATCCCCAACCTTGGTAATTTTGATGAAGAGAAATTTGTATTCTGAACTGCACCATCATTTATGCTTAATAATGGATCTTGTGATGCATTTTAGGTTATGAAATTTGAAGATCTAAAGGAGCTCGAAAGTGAGTCAGCTGTAAAGGTATAGTTCTTTAGAGAAATATTATTAATTCATTGTGAATGAAAATTAGATGCTGACATGATTTTCATGATGCGGATGCCCTATCTTTGGCATCTCCTCCTTTTGATTATAAATACAGTCATAAAGAGATGATATTTGTGGAGATGATCAGAATTTTGAATGCCAATCGTGTTTTCCAGTATCTAAGATTGAGACTCTGGGATTTAATGAAATTATGTAGACAGAAGGGGATATGTTGACAGAGATACAGGGAGGGAGGAGGGGTAGAGGGAAGAGAAAGTTAAAGTAAAAACCAAAACATCTAGAATCCTTCTGTAGCAACATTTCAGTGGAGTCTCAAAGTAATCCTCATTTAAGATCGTACTTTTTGAACTTCTGAAAATAACTGCTGTCAGATATCATGTGGTGGGAAGATCTGCTGTTTTCTTTTGTTATAAAATAATGCAAAGTTGATGTTTGTGATGATAGAATTAGTTTGACAGAAAATGGCCTTTAAATTCTCTCTAAATTGTTTATATCTAGGTTTCTGAATAACAGCATATTCTATTCACTTTCCCTAAATATTTCCATGACATCTGCTAGACGACACTCCATTTTTGATAAGGTTAATACACATATGTGAGTTGAAAGCGATGGAACAGGAACTATAAAATATATGCTGTGAGCTATGCCTCTGGCAATTGCCATTTGAGTGAGCGGCTCCTGGCCTTTTGAGTTGTGGCAGAGTGACTGCGTTATTCCCAGAGGTTTGACTGGAGACTTGAACAAGATGGCAATGAGATAATGCCCCCCTGCTGCTCCTTTTTTTCCTCTCTTGCAAAATCTTAGTTCTTTAGCCATCAGATGAAGTGAAGTGTTTCACTGGGATTTAATGAAATTATTTGGCTGATATCAGTATTAAATATTATACCTGATCCACGTGGAGTACTTGTACACATCTGCCTGCTTCACTTTTTTAACAACATTAGAACCAAAAGTATCAAGATTGGTCTGTTAAGTTTCCTTCACAAGTAGTCACAGGCAGGCAAATGTATACTGCTTCTTAAAGTCCAATAAAAGAGAGTGAGCATCTATTTCCTGAGAGTATTAGCATAGGCCCATATGTTTGGTTTACGGTTCATATGCTAATTTCTCACTGCAAAGGTGGGAAGGTTATTCTCACCATTGGAAGAGTATTAACTGTGAGTGCTAGTTGTTACATCTTGTCTTCTGCAATCTGACAACAATATCATAGCAACTGCTCTCTTTTAACAGACTGATACACATGATCTAGTTTTAAACTATCTCCTTTGAAATGCTGTCCCTTAGTGCTTGGACCTCTGCTTGGCTTCAATCCTTAAGACACTTGGTTAAATGAAATGAAGGATACAAGGAATGAACTGTCATGAGGTTTTGTGGTCATTTGATGTTGTTTATGAGGAACTTCCTACTACACATTGTTTTCATTGTATGTCTGAAATTTTAGAAACGTGCATGAACTTATTCACTTGCACAGGCTTCCGGGAAGTATCGGCAGGAGGGGAAGACATATGTTGTCCAGGATGGTGACATTATTTTCTTCAAATTTAATGTTTCTGGTGGTGGGAAGAAGTGAGATTTTCCATCTCTTCCCTTTTTTCGATACCAATTTTTCTGGTTGAAAAATTGGATACAAAATTATTGTAACTTGTAATTGAGATTTATCTATCTTATGAGGGTTGTACAAATTTTGTGATCTTGATTAGAAGTATAAAAATATCCTTGTGTTGTACCTTTTGAAATTCAGTTGATTATGGATGGGTCTTTGGGATCACATCTTCTATGAACAAGTTACACAGTAATAATTCCGCTCTCATAGCTTGCCTGCTCCCTTCTCCTTTTGAAGAGCCAGGCACCATATTGGTCTCAGTTCCATTGATGACAGACATTCCGCTAAGTTGCTATCTTAATGCATGTGATTGATAGTCCATTTTCAGACCTAACCATACCTTTCCTTACCATCGGCAAAGTCTCCTTTGTTGGCTGTCTATTGATTGGCGTTGTAGGAAGTTTCTTTGAAAGAGAGGGTAGATTGGATGAAAGACGGATCCTCCTATTTCAACTATAGGATCCCCGTCCTCTTTGATTTAAGAACATGTTTGTCGTGGAACTTAAATTCATGGTAGGCTGATCCCACTTTTGGGGATTGCTGTTTGATTTGATATGAGAGTGGACGCAAAATTAACCTACAAAATTTGTCTCTAACTGCTTCGCAATGGTGTTGTGAGACACAAAAGGTGCTGATTGTTTATGGATTATTTGTTTCCTGTTCTCAAATTGACAATAAGCCACCTACTCCATAAATCTACTGGTGTATTCTTTTTGGACATATGTTGATATGATAAATTTTTTGGAACCGACAGTTTCAGGTGTGTGCTTAAATTCATTGTCACTACGAACATAATCATTAGCATAAGTACTGGACATCATACCTGCTGCATTAGCTTGAGGAAAAATAAATGCCCAAGATCAACATTTAAGAGGCATATTGCTTCTTCGTGCTTTAGTATGACAGTTGTAGTCCTCTATAAACAGGTAAATAGCTTCAAGGTATCTGTTATTTTGTAGTGTGGCTTGATTTTATCTATCTAAAATGTCTGATTTCCCTGAAAATGTGCTTAAATCAGCCTGACATTTTTGCAATAGACGAAAGATGAGACTCCACTCGTAGCAATTATTGGGCAACTAAAATGGAGAAAATGCCAATTCTACCAGAAGGAATGAATGAATGGAGTTTGGACCACTGCTGCTCATGCATGACATGACAAGCACTCGTTCTAAACCTAATCCCACCACCAATACCCATCTCACAGTGATTGTAATTGTACCTATTGGTTGTAGAGTGGGTCCTTCTGCTCAATGCATCGACCATCCACCTGTGATCTTCACCTCATCAATATCCTTGAGACCCCACACCTCCAAATCTTTCTCATTACACCTTCACCTACTTCACCTCTTACGAATTTAGTCTTGTTTCTTGTCTTCCACATCAATTCTTGTGTATCCAAAGTTAGAATGACATTGAAGACGAATCAAGAATAAATACACTTTAGAAGATTGTATAATATATATAATACCTCTAACATTCAACTTTTTATTAATTATTGCTTGAAAAGATGGAGTTGTTTATACATGAGCTCTCTAAGTTGTATTCCATTTATTTACATACGTGTTTTCTTTTTTTCTTTTTAATATTTCGATCGATCATATAATAAATATAATCATAGTTGTTGTATAATTTTCGAACATATTGGATATCGAGAAGAATTTTCCTACCAAGACCATCAAATTTATTACGAGTGAGTTAACCAACATTAATCAATATGAATGTAATGCAAATTCTTTTGGGTATCAAAACCTACACACATGATGATATTACAATGGTATGCATAATACGGGGCGAAGAATAATAAAGCCCTAGTTAAAGGGGCATTTGTGGGACCTAATATTTCATGTCACTAACGCCCCACACTCCCACTCCCATCTTCAAGTATTGGCATCACTTCTCAAAAAGAGGACCTCAGACAATCGTAAAACTAGATTTAACGAATTGTCGTTACGTCCGCCAGTACAAGATTCCCTGCTTTTTGGCGGGTAAAGCTCCCCATTTACAGACAAATTACACAAATGTACGATTCATCTCCCGCTATTTCTTTTCATCTATCCTCTGCTGTAGTCTTTTTAATAAATAAATTACTGCATTCCTGTTTCTAAGTAAATAAATGACCAATTAAAGCCTTTTCTGAATATAGTAACAAAGCAATTTACAGCCAATCTGAATTTCCAAATAGTGGTACAAAAACATAATTGAGGATTTTTATGTTGGGTTCTATCACATGTCTTGTTGGATAGAGAAAGTGATAGTCCTGTAAGCAGAGAGAGTGTGCTGTATACTTGTATATTTTTTGTATTTATGAGTTAGAGACAGACAAAAGGCATACCCTTTTTGGGGTTTTAGAGAGAGAGTGGGGTTTTTGTACTGTAATTACCAGAGGTTTACGGTTTCTGCAAAGTAATTCTTTTCCTCATTATCAGGGCTTTGAAATGCCAAAGCTTTTCTGGGTCCATCGCTTTCGTTGTCTTTAATGCATTTGCAATGCAGATTTGAAGACCCATTTGCCTCATTTTTTTTACGACCCTGATGCTTTGGTTCCATTATGGACTTTATAGAAAAAAGTTGGAAATCAACTTTTGTTAGTACATTGCATGTATTTTCAGTGTGTTTGAAGTTTCAATTTTTTCTGTCAGAGGAGCTCTAGTTCTCTGTAAAGCTTGAAACTCTGAAGGGATGATTTCACAGGACTATATTTACTTGGCAAATGTCATAACTGGGGATGGTAAGAAAATGCTGAGCTTTCCTATGTTAGATCTCTGAAAGTGAATAGTTATGCTGTATGAAGAAGCCTCTTAATGCTTGGTAGCAATGTTTTGGGCTGTGCGTTTTGCTTGTAGAAGTTCTGAAGCCAAGTTGGGCATATTTTGTTTAGAGCTTTGGAGATCGTTACTTTTGTAGCTGAACTCATTGGGCTGCACATTTTGCTGCTGACTGCTGTTTAACCTAGTGCATTTTTCATTAAATTCCAATTTGTGTAGTTTTATTTGTAGTGACATTATTACTTGGGGTTTGGATGAGGATATTTAGGCTTTTTTTGGTTTGTCTTTATTTTGTCTCGGCCTTGGGGCAGCTCCCTTCGCAGGATGTTTTGGGACTGCTTGAGTTCAAGAAAGCAATCAAGCATGACCCGACAGGTTTTGTGCTTGATTCATGGAATGATGAGTCCATTGATTTCAATGGGTGTCCTTCATCTTGGAATGGGATCATGTGTGATGCTGGTAATGTTTCAGCAATTGTTCTTGACAATCTGGGATTGTCTGCAGATGTTGATTTGAGTGTATTCACAAATCTTACAATGCTTGTAAAACTTTCAATTTCCAACAATTCCATTTCTGGGAAGTTGCCCGACAATCTTAGCAACTTCAAGAGCCTTAAGTATCTGGATATTTCTGACAACATGTTTTTCTCATCATTGCCATCAGAGATTGGTAAACTAGTCCGATTAAAAAATCTTTCATTTGCTGGAAATAACTTCTCTGGCTCAATCCCAGACACAATTTCTGGACTTGCCTCTATCCGTTCCTTAGACATGAGCCGCAATTCCCTCTCTGGGCCACTACCATCGTCCTTGACAAGGTTGGGAGACTTAGTATATCTTAATCTTTCACTCAATGGATTCACGAAAAGCATACCGAAAGGGTTTGAGCTGATGACACAACTTGATGTTCTCGACTTGCATGGCAATATGCTTGATGGTAAATTTGATCCAGAATTCTTGCTACTTACTGCAGCAAGTTATGTTGATCTTAGTGGCAATTTGCTCGTGAGTTTTGCTAAAGAGCAGCAAATGTTTCTGGTGGGTATCTCTCCTTCTGTCAAGCATTTAAATCTTAGCCACAACCAAATAACTGGATCACTTGTCAGCGGTGGTGAGGCTCAGGCTTTGGGGAGCTTGAAGGTTTTGGATTTGAGCTACAATCAGCTGTCTGGGGAATTACCTGGTTTCAATTTTGTTTATGATCTTCAAGTCCTGAAGCTTGGTAACAACAGATTTTCTGGTTGCATTCCTAACAACCTTTTGAAAGGAGATTCTTTGCTTCTAACTGAGTTGGACTTAAGTGGCAACAACCTCTCAGGTGCCTATTGAAAAGCTATCCTTCCCTTCATTGTTTTGCATTTATGAGCAATGAACTCCACCTACGGGAGTGTGGTTTGTGATAATTACCACAACATCCCATTATTTATAATATTTTGGGTTGTAAAGCATTAGATTTGGTTGTAGGGAAAATTGATTTTGTTCGTAGCCTCATCACTCTTGCAATTACTAACAATACATTTTACTTGACAGGACCAGTAAGTATGATTACATCAACAACGTTACACACCCTTAATCTTTCCTCAAATGTGCTTTCTGGTGAACTTCCGCCATTGACGGGAAGCTGTGCAGTAGTTGACCTCTCAAAAAACCAATTTGAAGGAAATTTAACAAGGCTGCTGAAATGGGGAAACGTTGAAGTCCTTGATCTCAGCCAAAACCGGTTGACAGGGTCCATTCCAGAGGTAACTGCTCAATTTTTGCGTTTAAATTACCTGAACCTATCCCGCAATTCCCTGAATGGTTCTCTTCCAAAAGTGATCACACTGTTCCCAAAACTGATGGCCCTTGATTTCAGCTTCAACCAGTTGGATGGACCTCTTTTAACTACTCTTTTAACATCATCAACTCTGAAAGAACTTCACCTTCAAAGTAACAAACTTTCTGGAAGTATTGATTTTTCACCTTCCTCTGGTGAATTGAATCTTCAAGTTCTTGATCTTTCTAACAACCAGCTTGATGGCCACTTCCCTGATGGGTTTGGATCGTTCACTGGACTTCTAGTGCTCAATATTGGAGGAAACAATTTCTCTGGCTCTTTGCCTACTTCTATCTGTAATATTAGTGCCCTAAATTCATTAGATATTTCTCGAAATCATTTCATTGGTCCACTTCCTAAGAACTTATCTAACAGTTTGCAAAGCTTTAATGCATCATATAATGATCTTTCTGGAGTTGTCCCAGAAAATTTGAGAAAGTTTCCTCTATCTTCTTTCTACCCTGGTAATTCTGAACTGCAGTTCCCTAATCCTCCTTCTGGCTCTAACAATGTTCCATCTGGAAATGCAAGCAAGAAACATTTGAGAACTATCATCAAAATTGTAATAATAGTGGCTTGTGTGGTTGCTGTGATCATGTTGATCCTTCTTGCCATTTTCATTCATTACAAGCGCATATCAAGAAGGCCTTTGACACATGTAACAACCAAAGATGCCAGCCTTCAAGCTTCAACAAATCCTTCTAGCTTTGGTGGAAGGGACCGTACTGGTGGCTTGGTCGTTTCGGCTGAGGACATTGTAACTTCAGAAAAAGGATCAGCATCTGAAATAATTAGTTCAGATGAGAAAATGGCAGCAATAACTGGTTTCTCCCCATCCAAGACCAGCCACTTATCATGGTCACCTGAATCTGGTGATTCATATACTGCAGAAAACCTTTCAAGATTGGATGTCAGGTCTCCTGATCGACTGGCTGGCGAGCTAAACTTTCTAGATGATACAATTTCTTTCACAGCTGAGGAATTATCAAGGGCCCCAGCGGAAGTCCTTGGAAGGAGCAGCCATGGGACATCTTACAGAGCAACTCTGGACAATGGGCTGTTGTTGACTGTAAAGTGGTTGAGAGAAGGAGTTGCAAAGCAGAGAAAGGAATTTGCTAAAGAAGCTAAGAAATTTGCCAATATCAGACATCCAAATGTGGTTGGGTTGAGAGGATACTACTGGGGACCCACACAACATGAGAAGCTTATTCTTTCAGACTACATATCTCCTGGAAGTCTCGCAAGTTTTCTGTATGGTAATTGCTGTACTCTATTAAGGCAATTTATACCTTCTTTTGCTTACTTAAAGCTTTGATACGACTTATGTGACAAATCCTGAGTTGCTCAACTATTTTCATGACCTCTTATATTATCACCATGTATTGTTTAAATACCTAGAATATGCATGTTATATAAAAGTCTGCTTGTGAAATATCTTTAATCTGGTTGTGTTCAGGTTTCTACAAGTTCATGAAACTTGTCTTTTCTGATACATTGTTGAAGTCCATGAATATCTGATATATGTGTAAGCATCAAATACTTAGTAGACTAGAAGAGACCTTGCTTTCCCTTTATGTTGTTATATGATTGGGTCCTCATTACCTGCATGAGTTATTTTGCATCTGACCTTAGTGATCTTACTTTTTTATGAATTTTTCTTTGATTTTCTTCGAGAAGCTCTATCCAATTTTATTTTATTTTTTAGAGTTTGTATGCTCAATCGCTTGTGATCGCTTTTCTGTAGTTGGCCCAAGTGTTTGTGGATGCCCAATCAGTATATTTCTCTAAAAAAAATTTAATGCAAAATTTTTATTTATATAAATTTATGCAATTTAGATTACTTTGTATATTTGGCAACATGACTTGGGTGAGTTACTAATTCTAAATTATGAGTGCATGCCATGAGTTGAGTCATAAGGATTATCTATCTCGTCTTAAAACATGGGGATATATTTTAAGTTCAAGAATGAGCTGTTTTTGCTCTTGGTTGCTATTACTGCATGTTGGAAAAAAAAAAGGAGCTTTATGTTCATCCATGCATCTGTACCTTATTTCCTCTTTGAAGCCATTCTAACAATTCCACTGCTAGCAGATCGGCCTGGAAGAAAGGGATCATTAACCTGGGCTCAGAGGCTCAAAATAGCAGTTGATATTGCACGTGGCCTGAACTATCTCCATTTTGACCGTGCTGTTCCTCATGGGAACCTTAAAGCGGCCAACATACTACTAGACGGACCTGATCTTAATGGGCGAGTGGCTGATTACTGTCTTCACCGCCTTATGACCCAATCAGGCACCATCGAACAGATACTTGATGCTGGGGTGTTGGGTTACCGAGCACCAGAACTAGCTGCATCCAAGAAGCCCTTGCCCTCTTTCAAGTCAGACGTTTATGCTTTTGGAGTGATTTTGCTGGAGCTTCTTACAGGAAAATGTGCTGGTGATGTAGTTTCTGGTGAAGATGGAGGAGTAGATTTGACAGACTGGGTTCGGTTGAAGGTGGCTGAAGGCCGAGGATCAGATTGTTTTGATGCTGCATTGACACCTGAGATGAGCATCCCAGCAGCTGATAAAGGAATGAAGGAGGTTCTTGGGATAGCTCTTCGATGCATTCGTTCTGTATCTGAGAGGCCAGGTATCAAGACTGTATACGAGGATCTATCATCAATTTAGTTTGATGATCTTTCTTTTGGTCAAAATGTGAAGTGGAAATCAAATAGCTCATTGACCTTCCTTCTGAGTGGTTGAATTTTTTGGACCATTGTTGTACATTGGGCATATCTTGATGTATACAAGCTTTTGATGACCTCTGATGAGTACCTGGAAAGTCTCTGGTATAGCACCTCAAAAAATTACTTCAGTTTGCAGTTTGCACATCAAACTTCAGTCCTTTCCCTCTGCCATCAAATCTTGTTCTGTACCAACTGAAAAAAAAAAAAAAAAAAGAGGGAAAAAGGAAATTCAGTATAGCCTGCAGGGCCGGGAAAAGGACTTAATTCCTAGTAATATTTGTTTACAATAGTTGAATGTACAGGACAAATTTGTGGCTCATCTTGCTTAAGAAAGCAAGATTAGGAGTAAATTTGGGATTACCTAAATCCCCGAAAATATGAAAGAGTTTTTGGAAATTGGGTTATGAACATTTAACCAAGTTGCTTAAGAAATCAAAATGTTAATTATTTTGCTGTGGCGGTGTCTGAAAATCAATGGTTGAAGCGTTTGTTCGGGATGATGAATTGCGAGCAAATCTTTGTAGATGATACCACTATAACCAAAGAACCTCAAGAATTCCTTTTTGTTTGTCAAAGTAGTTCGTCTATTTCAAGATTCGGTAAAGGATTGATTCTAACCCACTTCATTTCATTGCCCATAAAAACCACATTTTTACTACTAAAAAGTTTGGTTGGCCACAAATACTATATTCTATTTACTTAGAATTCCAATATGTTGTTTCAAAAATCTTTTTGTAGTAGTATGCTTCCTCTATTTTAATATTGGAATATATCTACTGTTTGAGTAAATTCATTAATTTTAAATATGAGAGTTAAAAAGTTGAGTTTTGTTTATAAATTAATTCTTAAAAGTATTAGTTTAGAGCTGATGATGTCACGTTATTATTTTTAATTGTTCAAAATAAAATTAATTAATTTAATAAATAATAATATATTTTTGGGAGATTTCAAAAAATAAAAAATAAAGTTGGGATACAAGAAGTGTAATTCTACTATTTCTCAGTACCAAAGTCGATGCTTTAAAACAACGAGTTTAGTTGAAAAAAACTGCACTGCAAAGAATTGTATGGAAAGCCATTGGAGATAATCCGCTCCCGCAATAAAAGTATAAAACGGCCTTTATCGGATTTCCCCTCCTCTCTCATAAACCCAAAACCCACTAGTCTTTTCCGGGCTACTACTGAAAAGTTTCAAGTGCCAAACCCTTGATTCTTTCACTCACTTTCGAGATTCTCTCTCTCTCTCTCTCTCACTCACGCTCACACACACACACACACACACACACACACACACACACGCGGAAGCAAACACACACAGGCAGGCATACAGACAAACGTGAATGCGTGAGACATCAATGTGAAGGTACTGTAATATGGTTTGATCGTACACTATTCTTTACTTTTCTTGATGATAGGGCAGTGAATTTTTGGCGAAACCTTTCTCTTTGATGACTCTACAAAATCTTTCTGGCGTTCCCGGCAATTCTTGAAGGTTTTAAAATCTTCTTGAAGAAGGAATAGAAACCCATGTGTTAATCTTTACGCTAATTGCAGCAGTTTAGTCTCCCCTCTTCGTGGTTTGTGGGTTTTGCTTTAATTTTCTTGATCAATTAAAAATGACATTTCTTATTAAATCTTTATCGTTATGTTTTATTATTCTTTCTTTGTCGTTATGTGTTATTAGTCTTTCTTTTTCTTAAAAAAGATTTAATAGATTAGATGTTGTAACCCAGCGTCTTCACGCGTAGGTGTGTATAATTTTTTAGAGCATTGGGCAAGATAATCTAAGATTCTGGTTTCTTTTATTCCCTTTTTATTCCTGATCACATACGAATCAAACTGTACGGATCATATAGCTTTCTTTGCATTGTTTGTTCACATAGAAGTTAGATGTTTAGACGTTTAATCTATTGGATGATTGAACTCATTTTGTTTTGTTTGCCTGAGAAAGGGTTCTGCAGATATAATGCTTTTAATATCTGTGTAATGTCTAGTGCAATGCTGGTCTTCAATTAGGATGACATGGTAGATGAGTTTTTTCTTTCATTTGTATGTCTTATTTGTAGGTCCTCTCAAATCGTATGTTTGGTCTTAAAACAATCCTCGACTCCTCTTCCTAAGTCCCAATTCTGCCTGAGTATATGGAGGAGTTGAGGACAATAAAATAAATAATTTTTGAGATATTAAAGTGGACTAGTGTTCTCTCAGCCTTGTGAAAATATTAGGTGCTGTTTTGCCTACAGACCTCTGCGGTGTTTCTTTCTGAGAGACAAGGCTCTGAGTGTGACCCCTTGGCCCCCCACAATCTTGGCTTTTTAGAGAATCCCATTCCTGCATTTTATATATATGGAAAAAGTGGAATATATCTCTTTGAAATCTGGCTAGTGCAGCTGAGTGAGTGATGAGTGTATAAACAGAGCTTCATTTCTTTTTGTAGAGTGAATTGTCTTTTGTTTTATACTACTAAGAGGGAGTGACTGTAATCAGGATTTTATTTGATGCAGGAGGCTTGGCACTGGGTACAAATTCTTGATAATGAGTGGGAAATAGGATTTCACCTGTGCATATAGGTTGTATTTATCATATTATCTACTGCTGGAAAAATGATTGAAACAGGAAGATCCTCAGCTAACCCTACAAAGAAGCCATCAATGACACCTAAGGCAATTATATACCAGAGGTTTGGTGATAAGGCCTGCTATAAGGTTGAGGAAGTACAAGATTCAACTCAAAATGTATGTCCGGGGCTAGCTATCCCACAGAAGGGACCATGTCTTTATCAGTGCACTCTAAGTCTTCCGAAAATTACTGTTGTCTCTGACACCTTTAGAAGGAAAAAGGATGCTGAACAATCGGCTGCAGAGAAGGCCATAGAAAAGGTTTTTCAATGTTTTTCTTTCTCTAATACGAAGTTTTATATTGTTGCTTCCTCTTACTATCTGTTGAAGAAATTGGTAGTACATGATGTCATGGTCTTGCCAAATTGTTTGCTCCTGACCTGCTTTCTTTAAAATCAATGTGGTGGATGCTTGCTAGTCCAGATACTTCATGCCTTGATTTATTTTGTGAATATGGAGTTGGTTCTTCATATAAAGTGAGGTAAACCAGCTTCTGGACTCTGATAAATTTGGAAACTTGGCTTCTTTGTTTATCGTGTTGATTGTGCTTGCTACTTCAGCTGGGGATATGAGAATGTAATTGCTAGTTTGGTTGCATGGAAATGAATACATCTGCATAATGTGCACAATTTTTTTCTGATCTCAACAGTGGTATACAAATTGGACCTATTTGAGAAAGTTTATTAAGGGACTTAGCAAGCTTTAGGTAGTCCATTTTCAGTCTATTAACATGGGTAATGATGGTTAAACTTAATTCTATAGCAATATCTTTGATAACAAACTTATACAGGAGAAAGCTCTTCATGTTTCTAAATAAAAAAGTCACCCAAGTATATTGCAACTTTAATAACAGATCCATGGAATACCCAGAGCCATGTGCTATAAGAAAACAACTGTATGCCAATTGCCAAATTAGTTGAGAAACATGTTTTTTTTTTCCCCTCAAAGATCCTCATCCTCTATTTTTACAAATACATCAAATAATCACCTTGAGGATTTTTTTAAATTGGTAAATACTAGTTGATTTTTTCCAGTTTTTTCCCGTTTCTATTATCATCTCGTCTTGCATTCCAGCTTCTTAACTGTAGCTTATTCGAATTTTAGAAGTTTTTAAGTTTCAGTTTTCCATGTTTCCTTTTCTTTTGTGACACACACACAACATATAATAGCAATTTTATTACGAGCATCTTTCTTTCTCAATCTGGCGTTTAAAATCTTTGTGTTATTACTCAAAAGCAGCTTTTCATTACTTATAACAATTCAAATTTTTGCCCTGCAGCTGGGCATCTGTCAGAAGGAATACAATCCCACAGTACAGGAAGCTTGGGATGATTTGGCAGGTCGTGTTGCTTTTCTGTTTAGAAATGAGGTATGTGCCTGTGGATCATATGAGTTGTGGCAGTAGTAATATAACTTTTTAGCTTACACATCTTTTTATGAAATTGCTTCTCTTTTTGCGGCTCTCAAGTCTTTATGTGCTCGTCTTCCAATTCAAATTTTCTTAAGGGATTATGATAGAGCCTTCATACTTCATCATGGTGTTAAAACTTTCTTATTTCCAATGTCAAATGCTTCTTCCATTCTCCTCATTAAAAAGTCAAGAACTTTCTGTTCAGCAAACCAAAATTTAGATTGTGCTTTAAGGAATGCGATTGTGAGGGGTTACTGCACTTTTGTTCAGTTGGGCATTGTTCAATGTCGCTCCACAACTGACTTCAGTCATACTGTAGGAACACTCCTTGATAGACTTTTTTCCCCCCTCTTCATATGTCTATATTTGTGTATGATTTTGTAGCTACTTACTCCCCATTTGCTTTAAAAACTGACAAAAAAATAGATTTTGATTGTTTTGTACACGGGTGCGACTTGCCATTGCATATAAAGTAAGGATGTGCTAGTTATCAAAATCATATTTGATTGGGGAAATGGTGCAGAATACTGTTCTTTATTGTGGTTTAGAGCTATGCATTTTCTGTTATGAAGTTTTATTTGCAACTGAAATTTTCTTTCCTTTCCCTTTTTTTGCCTCTCTATTTCCCTTTTCCTTTGTCAACGATGAAGTTCCTTTCATCTCTCCATCCACTCATTGGTCACTTCAGAGCAGCATTGAGAAGAGAGGGCAATTTGAATGGTTGTATTCCAGTTTCGGTGATGGCAGTTTATGATGCAAAGATTAGTAATATATGCAAATACATAAATCCTGCAGCTGAGACGAATTCGCTGCTAGTGATGTCACTAGTTCTGAGGGCAGCAGCTAAACTGCCTGATTTAGTATTGATATCTGATGAGCAACTTTCACTGCAGAGGAGAAATCCGTATCCTCTGAAGATTATATCTTCAATAAACCATGAATCAAACTTGTTGGAAAGCATTCCAATTGAAGTAATACGTATTCCAGCTTCACTTGAGAAAGCTGTTGAATCTTTGACGCTTAACATTACTGCAACTGGTTATTACCTAGATGTTTTTGCTCGTGAACTAGGTATGACAGAGGCTTCAAATGTTCTGATTTCCAGGTAAGATAAGGTTGCATATGGAGTACGTGATTTCCTAACTTAATTTCCAGATTGTCTATTATCCGTGCTTCTCTAAATTAACATATGAAGCACATATCAGCATTTTATAGTTAGAAGTGTGGAACAAGATGTGTTATATGGACCGTATATTAGTAATGGTTGTTGGTGTCTGTATTGTCTCATGTTACAGATTTGAGTCTATAGAATGACAAGAATCAAAATGTTTTTCACTTTCTATCGGAAGATGATGGCATATTTGCAAATCCTGAATGATGACATTCTTCATGTACGTTACACCCTGATATATTTTTCTTTAAGAGATGTATAAATTAGTTGTTCAGTATCCTAGGAAAGCATGTTGTGGCTTTCTATTATCGTGGTCTCTGGACTGCGGTGACATGACTGTTTCATGACCCATGTTGGAGCTGATGCTATGTTAATGCCTATTTTATGTTATATTCTGGAAAGCAATATGTTCAGGTACATTTGTTGTAATGTATGCTTGCATTTACACTGGATTGTGAACTAATTAAGTCATTTTGTAACTGTTGTTAACACAAGTTGTCTGGAGTTGAAATTTAGTGGATCTTAAAGCAGAACTCCCAATAAGTGCTCTACGTTTAGGTGACATGTCTAGGATAGAAGGAAGGGAAAAGAGGCAGTGTCAGTGTTTGTGAGTTGCAAGAGTTGCCATTCTATTCATGTAGCTACTGTTTATTGACTTTATTTTATCTGGCTCTCTGTTGCCTCAAATCATCCAATCATTATTGAAGATGATTTACAACAGGTCAAGGTCAATCTGCAGTTTCTAAGAACACATAGTTCATGAAGTTTGACATGGATACTCTTGTTAGATATGCTTTAAATATTCTCTCATTGCTTCTATGTACCACAGGCATTAAGGAACCATGTTATGCTAAAATATGAAAGAAACACAAGTACATAAGTATGATGTCGTTGCTCTTTCTTATCTTGAGGAATTGGGGCTGGAAGTAGGATTTCTTTTCTAATCTGAAATATACCTGTGAAGTTGAGATGTCATGTTCCGCAAAATGGATGATGAGTCGCTTTAGTTTTAGCAAATTTGATTAACGTAGTAATTTCCTTTCTTTGACTTAAAAGAACTGATCATTGTGTAGAACGATTGGCAAGGCTTCCTCTGAAAGGAGAATATATTCCTCTGCTCCCAAGCAACTTCTGTTTGACCACTTGTCCAAGCCTCAAGTGAAACAAGCTATCCACTTTGAAGGATGTTTAAATGACCGGGCAAGTTACTTTGCTGGTCAAGAAGTATATGGTAATGCAATTTTGGCTTCTGTAGGGTACACATGGAAGTCTACTGATCTTTTCCATGAAGCTGTTTCCTTGCGCTCATATTATAGGTAAAAACTTTGGGCTCTATTAATGGCTGTTATTCATCCTCATTTAATTCTAAAAATATGTATATTTGGTCTGCAAGATTTATCTTTTGGAGCATATCTAATTTGGTACCTTGAGAAATTTCTTGTCATTTAATTGTAGTTTTTTTTAACCTCTTTGTCAAGGATGCTTGTCAACAAGATACCTAGTGGAGTATACAAGATATCTAGAGATGCAATACTTGCTGCTAAGTTGCCTTTAGCATTTACAACAAAAAGTAATTGGAGGGGTTCCTTCCCTAGAGACATACTTTGTACATTCTGTCGTTTTCACCATTTATCTGAACCTGTCTTCTCTACTCAAAGTAATTTATTGGATTCATCACTAGATTTACCTGGCTCCCCTAAAAAGTTGAAAGTTACGCAGTCGAGTAAGGAAGAAAAAAGCGAAGCAGGTCTTGCTACTGCTACTGTTACTGGGGATCCAGTGGGATCTATTGGAGCTTTTAGTTGTGAAGTAAAGATATACTCCAAAAATCAGGAGTTGATCTTACTATGTTCACCACAAGAATCTCATAGAAAGCAGACAGATGCCATACAAAGTGCTGCTTTGAAAATCCTATCTTGGCTGAACATATTTTTCGAAAAACCAGACATGTCCTTGGAGAAGTTGAACTTATTGGCAGAAAAGCTCGACATTCACTTAACTCCTCATTACTTGTTTAAGGAGTTTGCTTTATGTCATTCTATGCATAACTTTGGGAGCACAAGGACTCAACTTTGCAGTGATAATGCAGAGGAAGATGAACCATCTTTTATTGATATTGGGGGTCAACACTCTGGAGTTACTCCATCTAATGGTTCATTAGCATGCATATGCTACAGTGTTTCATTGGTTAGAGAAGGAGACTGCATGAAAGAACATCTCGAAAGCTTCGAAGAGTTTGAGTTTGAGATGGGCAACGAAGCTGTCTTGCCTCATCTTGAAGCAGCTGTAGCACAGATGGCTGTTGGTCAGTCTGCATGTTTTCGAGTGGAGTTGCCTCCCAGTGAGTTCATTTTGGCAGCTGCTGGTGATTCTGCAGCAACTCTATCATTATTATCCTCAAGTAAGTTAGCAGTTTAAGGGTATAAGATATTTATTTTAATGCCTATCCCTTTAAGGTTATGTTGCATGCTCTGCTCCCTTAGGCTAAACAGGGGGCAAGCCATGCCCGATAAACTTTTTTCTCCACTTGTCAGTGTAGTTTTCATGTTTGTTTCCTCCTTTTTTATTTTCTTGTGGCAGGAAGCTGCAAAGTGGAGTACAGTATTACTTTATTGCAGGTGACAGAGCCATTGGAAGAGCGAATGGAGCAAGCTCTGTTCAGTCCCCCTCTGTCAAAGCAGCGCGTTGAATTCGCATTACAGCATATTAAAGAATCTTCTGCAGCCTCGTTGGTATAAGCTGATATCCTTCATAATGGTTTCCAAAGCTGATATTTAGGGACTTGAGACTGATATTCACTTCCAATTGCAGGTTGATTTTGGTTGTGGTTCTGGAAGTTTATTGGATTCATTGCTATCATATCCTACTTCTCTGGAGGAAATTGTTGGCG
Source organism: Paulownia fortunei (assembly GCA_019321725.1). NCBI lineage: Eukaryota > Viridiplantae > Streptophyta > Magnoliopsida > Lamiales > Paulowniaceae > Paulownia > Paulownia fortunei. The sequence continues at coordinate 18,286,017 of CM033120.1, forward strand.
TTGATCTTTCACGGAGAAGTCTTGCAAAAGCAGCCAAGGTTAGATCTGCTTTCTATTGGAGTTCCCATTACTTTTACAAGTTAAATGTTTTTTCCCCCTCCATAGGTTATTAGATATCTTTGAAGACGTTTGGGTCGAGGATAGGATGAGGGAGATTAATAACTTTCAGATGACTAATCATGATTATCTATCCATACGGCTATGTATCGTTTTAGAACTAACTGCAAGATATCCTATTCACTATAGCAATTGTTTGGCCAGTATAAAAAATTTGTGGATGGTAAAAACTAGACAAAATCCTCCCACTTCTCCCCCCCTTCCCTGCTGCCACCATTGAGAGAGGTGGGGTTTGTCCGGGGAACTTCAATTTTTTTCAACATGTTAATCCATGTAAGAGTTGTACTGGTGATTTTGATGCCCAACACCACTTGGACTGCTTTGTCACTCAACTTAGTGATCAGATCCAAGTCCACTAATCATACATGGGAAAGAAACAAACAAATTGTGGGAGTATTTATCAATCCATATCCTTCCAACCAAATGAGCACTAGTAGCAAGTTTATTCTAATGATTTATGCTGTTTATCCAGTTTTTTTTTTTTTTTTAAGTTTAAATACTTGCTTCATCTTCAAATTGTTCAGAGGCTTTTCTCGGTTGACTAATATCTCTCATTTCTCTTTTTCTTTCGAAAACACTAGTTAACAGACTGGTTTTTGGATTTACACTTGGTTATCTTTCTCACATGTTTGATTTATTCGAACTATTTTTGGCACCAAGTGTTTCTGTTTAATATTACTGGGAGATAATTATAAAGAATCTTTCTACCAATGCAGTCACTCCACGCAAAGTTAAACAGATTATTGGATTCTAAGGAGCCAAGTAGCAAAATCAAATCTGCGGTGCTCTATTATGGCTCCATCACGAAATTTGATTCTCGTTTGTGTAACTTTGACATTGCAGCTTGCTTGGAGGTATTTTTTCTTCCTTTTAACTATGAGACTCACAAACTTGTCAGATATATTCTCACTTGATACACCCAATAGTTCTTTCTCAATCATTTTGTCTTTACCCATTTTTAATTACTTCTTTTTTGTTTAAGGTGGCACCAAGGAGGTCCCCTATACACCAAAAGATGTTAACTATCTGTATGTGTGTGTCATCATCTGAAGTTGAGCAAAATAAAATATAATATTCAGGAAAATATTATCTCATTTTGCATTAGTTTACAAGATTCTGAATGATTGTGCATCCTAGTGTTGTTTGCCTCTGAAAAATGAAGGAGAAAAACAAAAGAGGTTGAGCGTGCCTTTTCCACGTCATTTCTTGTTTGAATACTGGAAATTCAATGTTGATGAGTTTTTATGAATGGTGGCCTTTCTGGGAGCAGTTAATTTAGGTACTGGACGTTGGTTGTGTGGTATAGGACATGGGGTTGCAGGTGGATGCTTAGGGTTTGACTCAGCAACCTTGCGTACCTTCATTATCTTTTTGGTTTTCTGAATGATAGATTAGTGCTTAACGCAAGCACATGAATTCAATCTTTGTTTTCCAGTGTCACGTGATTTCAGAGAAAGAATCTGAAATTTTTGTTTGCTCGTATACTTCTTCAAAACAATAAAGACGTTTTCATTTATTTAGAAATATGAGTATGTGACCGCTTTTCACATCACTTGATCATGAGCTGTCTAATAATGTTAGTAAGGGTGTAATAAGGAAACATGAACCACTGTTGCATTTATTTTAAACCACATGCTTAGATTTTGGTTCCTTGCTACTTCGAAGCAAAAACTTTGACTGGCACGCACTTTTGCACTTTTTTTCCCCCCCGAAATAATAATCTAACTTACTAATATATCAACTTTTGGCTGCTCTTAATATATATCCTAATTTCCAGTGGCATAGATTTTCCTTTACAAACATATTTCTATTTTTGTTACTGATTGGTGAAACACGGAAACTGTTCATGTCATAGGTGATTGAGCATATGGAGGAAGAAGAGGCATGCTTATTTGGTGATGTAGTGCTCAGCTCTTTCTGTCCCAGGATCCTCATTGTCTCCACCCCAAATTACGAGTACAATGTGATTCTCCAGAGAAGCACTCCTCATGGCCAAGAAGAGGATCTGGATGAAAAGAATCAGCCACAAAGTTGTAAATTCCGAAACCATGATCACAAATTTGAATGGACCAGGGCAGAGTTCACGCAATGGGCATCTGACCTGGCCACAAGGCATAACTACGGTGTTGAATTCAGTGGCGTTGGTGGTGCTGCCGATGTTGAACCTGGGTTTGCATCCCAAATTGCTATTTTTAGAAGGCGTGGAGATAATCCGACGAACATGGAGTTGGCTAAGCACCGCTATGTACCCATCTGGGAATGGAGTAGGGAGGAACCATAGTTTTAGTGCTTCTTTGCGATCTTGAATTAATTTAATATAGCTTCTCATCTTCTCTGTGTCTTTTAACTTAAGGTGTGTGTTCGGCGAAATTGAATTTGGAAAAAGTCAGCACGTAATTTTTAAAATGGGGATTTGTAGTTTTGGTGGGAAAATTCAAACGCCTGCTGCATACGGGAATGACTGGAAAATGCGAACTTTATGATCACACTTTTCTATTGAATGAAATTTTTTAATAGTAATTTATTTTAGTTGTGATGATCTTACACTTGTATCAGTTATCAATTTAATCTTTTCTATCACAAAGCAACTCGTGATGTATTGATATGATATTGATTTGAGTTCTATACATATTTATTTAGTTTTTTAAAGAGTGGATATGATCTTCAATAAATAAACCTTGTTTGAATGTATACCAATTTTATTATTGCAATTTTTGTTTTGTACAACCCATGTAATTTTTTTTTCTTTCTTCCCAAGTGGTATATTTTTTTCCCATCAAATTGCTAATTTTTTTTTTTACTCAAATAATAAACAAAACTTCAAGTAGTGCTAGAGAAAATTGTTATTGAAGAGAGAATCAATGGTCTTTACTCTTTAGGAAAAAAATGTTAAAGTGTATTGAAATTGATATTTTATTAATTTCTAAAGCTTAGTCTTTTATAACTTGAAAAATTTCTACTTTTGTTAATCCTATATTTCCATTCCTTAAAACTGGTTATCACTTAAAATGTCAATAATTAATCTTGAGTTTGAGATAGCTTAACTTTTGTAGTAGATTGTCAATATAGAAAGTATTGAATTATTGTTGCTGGACATCGTCCAAATTTTAAAATTTGGGAAGATTTTATTTTTTTATTTTTTTGCCTATACAAGTGGAATTGAATTTTTTCCATAACATCATATGCATACTCATTAGAGTTGGAGTTTATGTGGTGACTAAGTGCGCAACATGTATTAATTCTCGGTGTCAAAACAAATTCTTAATCTTATTTATAATTTTAAAAATATATATAAAAATAATATCGCGAACAAAAAAACTAATTATTTGCATGTTTTAATTTCTAAATAATTACAACTTGAAACATATTATTTTACTTTTATAAATTTAAAGTATGAATAAATTACTAATTTTATATTTTATTTTAATTTGTAAGTGTATTAAATTTATAATTGTATATGTAATGTACAAATATTTTTCATATATTTATCACATGAATAAATAAATATAAGTATTGTTTAATTTTAAGGAGAGCAAGCTCGGGACGGAACATCTCGGAAACATCAAAACTCAATGATCTAAAATCCACCCCCAAACACGGACTCGGGGCTAATTTGGAATCTGATTCTATTGCATCTCTATCTTTACATAAATATTGTTTATGAAAAACGCACACCAAGCATCACATATAGAATACTAATTCCATACTTTCTTGCATAACAGATATAAAATTCAAAGATTTATCCATTTAAAGATTAAAATGCAAGTCACACTCATATAATCAAACATTTTTCCATACCTTTTCCCTTGGTCAAAGCAATCACATACGCATCAATTCTATAATTAAAGTTAATAGAGGGAAGCGCCTCAAAAAATTGCATGTAAGTGCGTTGTTTGATGTGCACCCACCACCTTCAAAGCTCCTTCGGCCAGCAAGCACCATCTTCATCTTTCCCATCTAGAGGGCCCTTATAAAGTTGATCAGTCAAAGATAATAATCATTATAATAACCATAATTTCCAGAAATAACCTCTGAGTAAAGCCAAGATCATCACAAAACCCTCCATCACAAAGTCTGGAACAAGAAATATGAAATTCAATGGAATTGATTTAGAAAACTCAAACAACATCAATAGATTCTATGATGGATTCAATATTCTTGTTGGGTGGGGGTTTACTCCTTTTAATTGGTAATTATATAACAAGCTCGTGCGACATGACTCCCCACTAAGGAGGTTAAATAAGAAAAAGGTTGTTAGAAAACGGATTCAACGCCAAATAAACATGCTTTGGATTTATAAGAGAAAAGGATGTTATTAATATACAGCCATCTCAGACTCACCCGCATCTTTTTTGTACAATAACAAGTCCACAGTTCCCATTGTGCTTTAAGAAAAGGAGATTTATAACAGGTCTGGATTAGTGATTTAGGCACTAATTACAGCAGCCTTTTAAGTTTTGAATAAATAGATGTGGCGTTCCAAACAAATTGTACAAAGTACACCAGGTAGATTAGGAAGCAAGAAAATGACACCTCATATTTTGCTTGCTTTTCTCATTTGCAGCATCTCAATACTCTTTCAATGGCAAAACGCAGATGCATCCATGGCAATGGCATCACGTGATTGCCCAAGGAAATGTGGTGACACAAGAATTCCTTATCCGTTTGGCATGAAGAAGGGATGCTACCTTGATGAAACATTTAAAGTTGCATGCAATGAGTCAACTGGTTCTGCCTCACTAGCTTCGCTAGGCTGGGATATAGACATCATCTCCATCTCAAGTCACACTCTCTGATGTAAAATTTTTGAAGTTCTAGCATTGTCATTTGATAAATCAGGTGAAAGTTTGATTGGCCATTCTTTCTACTTAAGAGTATATAGGCAATCATTACTGGGTATCCCACACCAAACATAAGTTTGTTGCCATGGGATGTGATTTTTATTCCTACCTTATTGATGATGACACCAGAGACTTCCGGGGAGGCTGTGCATCCCTCTGCAACCGCACAGACATAGTCGCTTCGCCTTCTTCATCTTGTTCGGGCCTGCAGTGCTGCCAAATTAATTTACCAAAAGATCTAAGAAATTTGACTTTGTGGGTTGACACAATGAACACCTTGACAAAATCTTGGGCATATCATTGTGGTTTTTTCACTCTTGTGGACAAGGATTTCCGTCTCAATAAGAGTCAATTCTCTGCATGTAACGAAACTTACTATGTCCCAGTAATATATGAATGGGCAGTTGGGAATACAAGTTGCAATGAAGCAAGGGGAAGAGTAGACTGTGTGTGTGGCCAGAATACTGAGTGCATTGACTATATTCCAGGTATGGGATACAGATGCGAATGCAGCAATGGTTATCGAGGTAACCCTTATCTCCCCGAAGGATGCCAAGGTAATGATTTCCTTTATTTCTCAGAATACTTGAAAAGCAAAATTCAAACAATCATTATTTACATTTTGCTTTGAATACTACAGACTTTGATGAGTGTGCAAACCCGAAAGATAACAACTGCCCGACTAAAAACAGTTGCGTTCATACAGCAGGCAGTTACTTCTGCTTGCCTAATCGTAGACATATCTTAGCAGTGCTCATCCCCTTAGGTAACTGCTTCAAAAACTTGCTCCTGTTTTTGTCTTTCACACTCATGCGCAGATTACTGCTAACACTAGTTGCACAAACAGGAATTAGCCTTGCTGTTGGTCTTCTATTTTTAGTTGCTGTTGGTCTCTGGGTTTGGCGAAAGCTTAAAAAGATAAATGACAGAAAAACCAAGCAGAGATTCTTCAAGAGAAATGGGGTTTACTACTACAGCAGCAGATATCTGCAAGTAGGGGAAATGTATTACCTGAATTGACACTTTTCAAGATTGTGGAATTGGAGAAGGCCACAGATAAATTCAGTGAAAGTCGTATTCTTGGCAAAGGAGGGCTTGGTACTGTGTACAAAGGAATGCTATCAGATGGTAGAATAGTAGCGGTAAAGAAGGCAAATATAACTGATGACAGTCAAGTTGGTCAATTTATAAATGAGGTTTTTATCCTGTCACAAATAAACCATAGGCACATAGTCAAATTGTTCGGTTGTTGTTTAGAGGCTGAAGTTCCATTGCTCGTTTATGAATATGTATCTAATGGCACTCTCTCGCACCATATTCATGAAGAGCCTACAATCACAATTTCTTGGGAGAATCGGGTACGTATTGCTGCAGAAGTTGCAGGGGCACTCGCTTACTTGCACTCCTGTGCTTCAACAGCCATATTTCACAGAGACATCAAGTCGAGCAACATATTGTTAGATGAAAATTATAAGGCTGTAATATCTGACTTTGGACTCTCAAGGTCAGTATCCACTGATAGAACACATCTAACAACATTGGTAGGAGGCACATTTGGTTACTTGGATCCTGAGTACTTCCGATCAGGACAACTAAATGACAAGAGTGACGTTTATGGATTTGGGGTTGTTCTTGCTGAAATCCTAACAGGACAAAAGGCAGTCTCTTCTATCAAAGATTATACAGGGCTGGCAATTCGCTTTCGATCAGCAGTGAAGGAGCATTGTTTGTTTAAAATTTTAGAGAAAGTAGTCGCAGATGAAGGTCAGAAGGAGGAAATTCTTGCAGTAGCCAAACTCGCCAAGAGATGTCTAAAAGTAAATGCCCGTAAAAGACCAAATATGAAAGAAGTGGCAGCAGAACTTGACCAACTGAGAAAGAGAAAAGAGCTTCCAGAAAATCAAGAGAGTTTTCTTTACCGTTCCATAAGTGAAAATTGCTACAGTTGTGGGATTGATTCGGAAGCAGAGGAAGCGAACTAACTCTACTTCTTATGTAGAAACAATATGAAGGTGCTTCATAAATAAAGTTGGCAATCTATGTCTCTCTTCCTTCTTAGGTAGATTAGTCCATCATATTAGATAGTATTCATGATTTAGATCTACAACCATGTATTTAAAATTGTTAGTGATTGAAGTTTAAAATTTTCAATTCCTCATTTCTATATAAAATCTTTTTTTTTTTTTAATTTATTTATATGTACTCCTTCCCTAAAAGGAGAAAAATCCAAGATCGTTATCATATAATAGGAAAAGTACTAAACTTTGATCAAAATCTATCAAACCACAAAAATTAAAAATAAAAGCGTTTGTACCATATGCCTTTTAGCCGATGATCTCCCTTGCAGTGGTCATGGCATTTCCTTTCTGCCGAACCTAACATATTCACTGACTCGGTTGCCGCTGTGGCCAGCACTATGGTTGATGTGTATCGATCGGCGATTCCAGGATGACTATATGATTATTCTTTTCTTCTGTTTAATTTTATGATAAAACAATAATATTATAACTATAAATGTAATTAACATATTTGTACAAATCTTATATGTATGTGCACCACTAAACTTGATAGAATTTTAGGCAACTCTTACCAATAGATAGTAATGACATTCACATCAATCCTGTGGTGTGGCTTCAGGTGTACGAACACCGCCACGGTTGAGGAGTGGCGGCGGGAAACCCTGTATATAAAAGTTGACAATGCAAATAACTCTTATCAAATTTTTATTTTCCGAAAACAATTTAGTCTCGGTCATTGCAATTGAATGTATAAGTGGGTGAAATTATTAAAATTGGAAAGCGGCTCTATTAGACTAATTATCTCAACTCACAGCGAGGGGTTCTTTCCAATGAATCTGTCAGTTAGGCATTCTTTGTGCTTTGATCAGAACCAGAAGCCAGGCACAGAAAAAAATCGTTGTGCTTCGCCATTGCCAATAAAGGCTTTGAACTTTGAAGGCCCAAGTTGGTTTAGTGCTATTAGAGGATTTCACTTTGTACAAAATCTGAGGCACAGGTTGCAGGTTTTCCAGGATATAACGTGTTCCTGGAAGTCCTACAATATCATGCAGATAGAATACTGCAATTTTTATAGGTTGTGTGCATCATTCGTTCGACAGGTCAAAGACTGATTCTTCTATAGATTTCTGTATGTACCAAATTCCCTACGAATTCAGCTGTATATGTTTATTACTACCTTTAATCATGCTACTATTGTGTAAATACCGTGATTTCTCAGTTTCAAGTAACAGGGCATTTCTGAAGAAATAGCAATGTGATTTAGGTACAAAAGTATGTCCAGAATTCTATAATTCATTGGTCCCAAATTCTTGACTGAGACTCTGAACTTCTCTTCAGGAATTCTTTAAACCACAGGGCAGAGTGTTTAGGGTATCGTCTCAACAATTTATCTTTGTAATCCACATAATTAAGCCCAAAGCGAACTGAAAAGCCTGAAGCCCACTCGAAATTATCCATCAAAGACCACACGAAATATCCCTTCACATTTGCAGCATCTTTCCTGTCATATTAAAGATAATGTATTGTGTAAACACTAATATTCGAGAGGATCATAGTTAGTTTTAAAGGCAAAATTAAGACAGAGGGCCTCACTCAATTGCTTCATGCAGACAACAGAGATGGTCATGGATGTAGTCTTTCCTCATGTCATCTTTTACTGCCTCGGATATTTCTAAAGTGTCGTTTGCTGCCTCATCAATCCCTGAAATTGATAGATTTTGGAAAGACTTATGAAGCAATTGATTTCCAAAACTTAAAGCCATATAGCTATGAATCTTGTGTTGTACCATTCTCAGTGATGTAAATCAATGGATTGTTGTATCTTTCTTTTATGTGTCTCAGCATTTCCCGAAGTCCCTTTGGATAAATGTAGATCCGACTTGAATTTCTTGCTTGTTCGCCTATTGCTGTCCCATTTCTCTTCCCTACACGAAACCAATATGAGCTTATCAAGGTATCAAATTTTGAACATACATAAACGTTGATCTCCAAATGAATAAACTGATGCGACTTAAATTACCTGTGATATCAATCTCAGAATCCGTGGTGTAGCTGAAGCTAGAAGAGTTGGGTTTGTTGAATGCATAAATGGCACCGTAATAGTTGAATCCTATGAAATCGAAGGACCCCTTCATCATGTTTATTTCCTCTTCAGTGAACTCAGGCAATCGACCTCTGACTCGGAGCCTCATATTCTCTGGATAATTACCTAGTGTTAGTGGTTCCATAAACCTGAAAACATGTATAAGTTAGAAGTCAATCATTCTGAGTAGTTAATGGCACAAATGGACAGCATTTATGCATCCAGCACTCAGGAAAAATTCTTGGCGGTTCCTGGACCTGTTGGCTTTGGACTTAGAGGTAAGAGGGAACGAACGAAACACTCACCACCCTAGCATGAAATCAAGGGCTCGATCCTTTGCCTTCTGATTCTCATTTGTCTCGTCTAAGGGCTCAAACCAATATGAAGCAAGCGTTATTCCAATCGTCCCCTTTTGCAGTGCCTGGAAAACTTTTTCAAGGTTACACATATTGAAACAAATTTTGCCTTGTATGATTGAATTAGAAAGCTTTATGCTGTCTAACAATAAAGGGGTTGAGGTGGTTATTTTCATATCACATTGAAATTCAAGGAGGCTCATAAATATGAGACCTGATACTTATTTCTGTACAAATTTACAACAGCTGAGTGAGCAAGAAGTTGGTTGTGTGCCACAATGTATGGTTCTATGGCTGAATTGCCGCTAGTGCAACCAAGCCCTTGCCAGTTTGAACATCGACCTGGTGCAAACAATCCATATGCATAACCATACACACTGAAAGTCCATGGTTCATTTATAGTGATCCAGTACTTGACCCGGTCGCCAAATTGCTGAAACAGGAGGTTTGCGAAGTCCAAAAAATCAGCCCTGATAAGTACAATTTAAACAAGTATCAACTACACAAGAATTGAAACTCATGGTCTAACAGCAGTTGACATAGAAAAGCCTACAAATCCGCCATTTTTAAAGGCTTACACAATTTGAGCACTTAGACATCCACCATATGCATCTTGCAAAGCTTGTGGAACATCAAGGTGGAGAATAGTTACAAAAGGCTCTACACCTGCAATTGTCAATAAAGGGACAAACATTTTAGCGAAAAAGGGTAAATTTGTGCATGCTTTTTGGCAATGTTTTACTCATAATCGTGTTTAAGACAAGTTGGAAAACTTATCGAGTGTGCAAATTAAACTGTGTGGAGGGTTGAGGATAGTGCACAAACCATTAGCTAGAAGTTCGTTGATGAGATTGTTGTAATATTCAATCCCATCCTGATTCACACCTTCCTCAATCTTTCCACCTGAATCCCATCCGTATACTTATTTAATAAAAAATATTTACAAATTCAAGACGAGCAATCAGACAAACAGTACAACTGCCAAGATAAACATCACCTGGCAATATTCTGGGCCATGATATTGAAATTCTATAGGCATCGAGACCCAAATCTCTTGCAATCTTCACATCTTCCTGCATGAAAAAAGGTTCAGAAATTGTGAATGCTAACAACTTAATGAGTGAAACATTTATACCTTGTAGCGATGATAGGAATCAATAGTTATGTCTCCATTACTGTGGTCCGATATCTTATCTGGTATTAGTAACAGAAGAAAAGAAGAATCAGAGAAACAAATGTATAAGGGCCCTGTAAGTGATCATAATGCAGGCGGGATTGGACAAAACCTGGATACATGTGCGTGAAATTATCCCACATGCTCAGGCCTTTGCCATTTTCATTGAATGCACCTTCGCACTGGAAAAAAGAAACAATGAAAGGCACAATGAAAAAAATATATGCGGAAAATGGTGTAGTTCTCCTGTACAAACACAGTTTTTTTTGTTCAAGAGAGAAACTATTAATTACATCAAACATTGTGAAATATAATAAATGAGAATTCTATCATGTGGCAAACACCTGATAAGCCGATGATGCTGCCCCGAAGATAAATCCTCCTGGGAAGGCTCCACGGTTGATCAGTGTATGGTCGCAATCACACTTGGATTCTGCTGTGGGATTGGCAACAGTGAGTGAATGAGCAACAAGTAAAAGAAATAAGACCAAGTAATTTTGAGTTGTCATTACTGATCCCTGACCAAGTTTTTCTTGAATTCCAACTTGGCTTTATAGTTACAGGCATTCTTTAAGCAGAAGCTTCAGTCAAAATATGTGTTTTTTGGCAATAATTTCACATAATTAAGTAGTTATTTCGCTTTGAATCCGATGCAAAAGCAATGGTTTTCCTTCTCTCTTTCTTCCTTTATTTGATGGGTTGTTTGAAAGTGGAGGTAAATTAATGGATTTGATGCCCAAATAGTGCCCTCTCTTGAGAAATAATTACTTTTTGACCTATAAATCTTTTCTGCAATGGCAACTAGACCAAATCTGGATCACTGATTGGATCTTGAAAAAAGAGAGATGCATTAACATCATATCTGTGAAACACACACACACACACACACACTGATTTTAATAGAATGAAGAATAACAGTTTTTCCTCAAGATTCCTTGATAATTTTAATTGAATGAAGAATAACAGTTTTTCCTCTTGATTCCCTGATGGTTCTTTTTTCGCTCACTGCGCCTTACAAAATTGAAATACAAAATTGTTGATTCATATGTTCTAAAGTTGATTATCCCAAACAACAGCTGCATTATCTATGATCTACAAAGAATTGCTATAACAAAAAAAAAACCTAGCAAAAATTATTAAAAAACCCTTAAAAACAAATATCTATATTAAAAAAAACTATGAAAATATTTTTAATTCGAATATTATATTCCACCAACTTTTCATTCCAAAAAATTTCAAACATTAACTTTTACCCTGAACACCCTTATGATTTTTGGACGAGATTACCTTGAACTCTTAAAGTAAGAAATTTTTTAGTTTATTGATATTAAAATTAGTTCTCCTAAACTGTATTCCTTTATTTTTAGTAAAAATTTTACAAAACTTCATCCATGAACTTTGAAAAGTTGTAATATTTTAATTTAGTTCATTTAATTCTAAAAATTAAAATGATCTCCAATATAATTTATATATTTAAAGATTCAAGAAAATAATTTTATTCAAAAATTTAATTTAATTAAATTAAAATCATCAATTTAACGATTTGCAATACCCAAGAAAAATATCTATTTAAAAATTCAATTAGTTAAATTCATTAATCTAAGAAGTTAAATATTATTTAGTAAAAAAATCTTTAGATCTTGACCATGGTGGTGTTAAAGTTATGTTGCAATTTTTTTAAGTAAAAAGTTGGTGGAATTAGTATTTAAATTAAAGAATATAATGATGGGTTTTAGATATAAGTTTTTTGGAATTTAAAGTTGACAGAATGGATGCATACATGGTTTGAATTGAAAATATTTTGATAGATTTTTTAGATGCAAAAGTTTATTTTTTAGATGCAAAATGTTTTCAATAATTTTCCCTAAAATCTACATCCAGCTTACAAAATAGTATCATATTTCAAGGACGGACCAAGTCATATTGCGTTATCACCATATTATAATCCTGTATCATGGAATAGCTCCACTGGCTTTACCCACGTATGGCTCATCAAAATAAGTGATGATATTTTTAATCTTGTAATAGTTAACTATTTTGAAGTAATGATAAAAGAAATAAGAACACTATTTCAAGCATTAAAGGATATAATTTGATTGGAAAAAAGGAAAAGCAAATTGTACAGAATTTATGTCAGAAACAGTTAAATAAAGGGATAATAAGAAATGGGAACCAAAAATCATCCAAAACCTTCAGGCATACATACAACAACTACAAGAACCTTTGTGACCATTTTGAGCAAGTCAAATGCCAAATCAAACAACCCATGTGTCCTAGAAATTGGTTCCATCTATCTTACCACTTATGTTTCTGGGTTTTTTTCACTACAAGATCCAAACCCCCAACCTCAAATCACATTATCACCACGGGAAAGAGAAAAAAAAAATAAAAAAAATTACAAAAAAATTACAAAAAAACAAGATTGTAGCATTCTAGCCCAATTCTTGATTCAAGCCCAAGAAAGTTGTCTTGACTTCCTTTGCATTTTTTAACTTTGACCTCGATTTGTCGTTGAATCTCACTTGACTAATACTTCCTAATCCAACACAATAATAATCAAACTAAATCTCATTCTATATATAGCAATAACCATCTCAAATCAAATCATAGGAAGGAAGCGCGGAACTAATACAGAGAGAGGGAAAAGCACTAGCCCTCATCAGACTCAGGGTCTTTTCTGTTACAATGAAGATCACAGAGAACAAGCAGAGCAGATTGAGGCATTACATTGGAGCACCCAAAAGATTTTTGCGCAGGGCCAGAGATTTGTATGTGGATAGTATGCTCAGCGTTGATGGTAAAGTTGCTAGTGCCAATGTTATGGCCTGCCCGGCGACCCACATCTCCAATCTGCCAAAGAATTTTGGTCGGCACAACTCCACGAAACTGGGTGATAATGAAAATCTTGAAGAGCTTTACCGATCAATCTCCAGGAAATATAACTGGAGCAGCATGGAATTTGATAAGGCCGGGCTGAATGCGAGAGCAAGGCAAGTAAGTGGATTTGGTGCCATGGACAGAAGTTACAGTATCGCGCTGGGGAAGATTGGAACGATCCACGAAGAAGAGCCTTGTGACTTTCAGGAGGAAGTCACCATGAAGAGTGAGATCTTCCCAAGAAGTAGAAGCCATGCTGTTACAAGGAGGAATGTCTTCTACTACTAGTTGGAACAAGTCTTGCACGGATTAGATTTTGACTCATCACAAGTGCAAATTGGTTATTTTTCTTGAACTGTCAACCTATTACATAACAAATCTAAAGTGGTTTAATTTTTTCCTTTGTCCCAGCTCATATTCTTTTGGAAACCATTCATTTTCTTTTCAATCCAGGTCTTGCCCTGAACGTCCAAAACTTTGTCACAGGCGCACATGCTCCACCTTTCACCAGGCTCCTCTTCATAAATATATAATACCACTATATTGCATAAGAAAAGTCAGTGTGAAACATCAGATGACCATGGCTTTTACACATAAGGCAATCAAGTGAAAGCCACTTGGTTTTCGTAGAGCAAGCAGAAATATTACACATAATACATTAAAACTGTCAAGTGCATCAAGCAACCAGAAGAGTGCACAAAAAAAGATTACTAATGCTGGAAAGGGAAAAAAGCAAGTTACCTCCATATTGTTTGATCATTCACCAACGCTCTTATACACAAACTACTTCTGAATATGCGCTGATATGAAGTTTGCTTTAATTAAGATTACACTGCACCCTAATCTTGCATCTCACAAAAATTTCCCAGCTCCGACTCTATAGGGCCATTACAAATCCAAGACAGAGAGATTTACCTCCTGGCTACAACATAGAATCATCAGTGGAACATCACAACCTCACAAGAAATGTCTTCTCTGCTCTCCCTTAAAAGCGCCTCCTTAATCAACTCTTCTGCAGCCTCTTGACCATCATTTAATCCTCGGATGCAATCAACTGCTTCTTGGTTTGACACTACCTACAGAGCCAACACATTATGTCATGTCCAACTCCTAACATCTCAATCATGTCATATGATTGTTAAGTATCACAGACAACTTTTTTACCAATAGACCGCAGAAAATACGCCGCCTCACTTGTAAGCAATACTAGTATATCCTATTAAATATAGAGAGAGATTTTTGCACAAGCTCACAAAATCAACTTGCAGAAATAGTCAGAGAAGTTATCATAAAGTTTATTATATAAACAATTGGAAAGCACTAAATATCTCTCGATGAAATCAGTAAGATGCTCTCATAGTCATCTCTGGGCCACTAAGTACACCTTCCACAGGCCATCACTTGCTAAGATAATAAATTCTGTATCTTCATCCATCTTCTCGATCACAATATCTGGTTCTGCTGTAATGTGGTCTTTTAGCCTCTCATCTCCGAAAGCCCTTGTCATTGCCAGCTGGCCATCAACTCGTGGAACATTCCCTGTGCACATGCATCATTGTTATCCATCATAAAGTGAATATTTGGAATCCAAAGTTCAGTTTTTATATTAGTCAATTAACCATATGCTAAAACTTAAATTCATCTCTGCATCTCGTGCTCATTGCAGTCACCAAGCAATACCATAGACTTATACTAGATATAAAATCTTGAAGTATTTTCTCAAGCAACTGCTATCAGTTTAGTACCTCTGTAACCTAGGAAAATCTAGGAAATCACAATGGAGAACTCTTGCAATTTTCATGCTCATAGGAGACCATCTAGGCCTGGTGCTACACCATAAGACAGGGAAATGCATGCCAAAGCTAACATTGAGGTAGTAAGGCTAGAGGGCATGTCAGATGCATCAAACTGAAGGAAATTAAGCTCCAAATATTACCTGGTTTCTTGGACACAAAACCTCCTTTGCTCTCAACCAGTTTCCTTTCCTTCAAAGGCTCATGGTCCATGGTAATCTGTTTTGCAGTACCATTCCTACATAGTACGGCGCGTGAGTCCCCCCAACGTTGGCTACAACTAGCTCCTTCCTATTGATTAAAATTGAATATCTTGTGGAATTAACTGTTCCTCTAAAAGTAAAAATATATATCCTTTTGCTTTAAGAGTTTTTAATTAAGCAATCATTTCAGAAAAACAAGTTTTTATTAAATATGAATTATTTTTTTTAAGTTGTCAAATTTGTGAGTATGAGATTTTTAAAAAATTTCATAATTGATAGTAACAATTAGGATTAACTGAATAGCAACTTTTAAATTATAGAAAAAATCCAAATATAAAAGGCGCCACCTGTGTACAAGTAGGGGTGCCCATTTTGCAATTTATAGTCCTACCTCATATTTATAATCTTAAATTTATCTTATTGATCATCATCACAGAAACAGTCCTTTGCGATTTGCTTGGGTTGGGATGGTTTTACGATTTTATGTTCCTATATTGAGTTTTTTAGTATAAAAAACAATCACTCATATGACTCCTTTACCTAAATTTGTGGAGGTGATTTTATTTTTTATTTAGTTTCTATGTAATTATTTTTTATTTAGGTAATTTTTTAATTTCCTTAGTTTACAGATTCTTTACTTTCTCTATAAACATTGTACATGAAATACAATAAAAATACAAATTGTACATTCAAAACATTTAAAAGATTATCATATTCTTCATGGTATTAGAGCCACCTCTCTAACGGGATTTTTTTTTTTTTTTTCTGATAATGTATGACTCCATAAATACCTCTCATTCCTCCTCTACCATCTCCTCTCAACCTGTCATCAGCCAACCTTCTACTAACTCCACTCAACTCATAGCCATAAATATTAGTGCCTAAGCTCCAATCAAACTAACTCAAACCAAGTACTTTTCATGGCGTCTATAATTCAACACCCTTCTTATTGGTTATGATCTCATGAAATTTGTTGATGAATCATTTCCTTGTCCCTTCCTAACTATCACCAAACTATCACCACAACTACTAAAAACATCTCTAACCCTGCCTATAGTTTATGGATTCATCAAGATCAATTACTCCTCAATGCCATAATTGGCTCTCTCACACCCTCACTTGTGTCCTTCATTGCATTTGCATAAACATCTCATGAAGCATGGACTATTCTCATGTCCACATATGCCAAATCCTCTCGTGGTCGTATATTCTACTTGAAGGGTTAATTACGTCATCTGACTCTTGCTAACCGCTCTGTCTCTGAGTACATACAGTTAGCTAAGGGAATTGCAGATGAGCTTTCTTTTATGGGGGCGCCCATTGATCAGGAAGATCTCACATTTGTCATTCTTAATAGTTTACCAGTCTCGTACCAAGGTCTTTTCTGATGCAGTTTGAGCTCATGAAACTACTATCTCTTTTGATGAATTACATGAAAAACTTATCACCATTGAAGTACAACAAAATAAAGAAAAGTCCACTCCTACTATGCTTCCTGCTACCGCCAACATAGCTACCACCAAACTCTCACGACCTCATCCCCATATAACCCACACCCTAATTAGCATCCATTCACTACCAACAGCCCAAACTAACAATGCAACACATCTCGACCTCCATCTTCCTCCACCCGAACTCCTAATCCTCGGCCATTCCTTGGTTATTGTCAACTTTGTGGACAACAGGGCCACATAGCCAAGAGTTGCCCCTCTCTGCCCTCTTTTACCTTAGCTCTAGTCTATACAAATTCCCCATACCAATACCAACCCAGGCCAAACACATTCCGTCCTCAAGCCAATAACACTACATATAATCCCCCGATAACCACTACCACTTGGCTTATGGACTCTGGTGCATCTCACCATGTAACTAGTGATCTAAACAACCTTTCTTTACACTCTAATTATCTTGGTCCTGATGATATCCTTATCGGTGATGGTAACGGCCTTCTAATTACACATATTGGTTCTGGCTCCTTTTCTTTTGCTAACAAATCTCTATTTATCTAATGTTTTATATATGCTTGCCATGAAACGAAATTCACTTTCTATTTCTCAATTTTGTTCTTCTAATAATGTTTATATGGAATTTTTACCAAAGTCATTTCTTGTGAAGGATTTATAATAATGTTTGTAGAATGTTTGGACAGGAACCATTCTAATGCGCAGTTCAATTAAGAATGGAATCTATAAGTGGTCGACTTCTGCCGTGTGTGCTAAACTGTTGGTTGCCTTTTCTTCCATCAAGTCTTCTGTCGCTAAGTGGCATCATCGTCTTGGTCACTCTTCTAATCATATTCTTTGTCATCTTGTTCCGTATTTACCTTTGTCTTCTAAAATAGATTCTAAATTTTCTTGCAACTCGTGTCAGTGTAATAAAAGTCATAAACTTCCATTTTATGTGTCGTATCTATCTAGTTCTGCACCTTTAGAATTGATTTATTCTGATGTATGGACTTCACCTGTTTTATCTTATGATGGAGTCAAATATTATGTTATTTTTGTTGATCATTTTACAAAATATGTTTGGTTTTTTCCCTCTAAAGCGTAAATCTGATGTGTATGATGTTTTTATTCATTTTCGTGCACCTGTTGAAAAATATTTCAATTTGTCTATTATTACACTATTTTCAGATAATGGTGGTGAATTTATTGGTCTTAAAAACTATTTAGCTACCAATGGCATTACATATCTCATTTTTCCACCACATACACCAGAACATAATGGTTACTCTGAAAGACGTCATCGTCATATTGTTGAAATTGGACTCACACTCATGCAACATGCATCATTTTCTATTATATATTGGCCACTTGGATTTGCAACTGCTGTTTACCTCATCAATTGTCAACCAAAAGTTAATTTATCTTTCCGTTCTTCTTATAAGTGTCTATTCGGTGTACCTCCGAATCTAAAAAAACTTTCAATATTTGAGTATCTGTGCTATCCTTGGATGAAGCTGTATACTACTCAAAAAATGTCTATGAAGTCTCATCCTTATGTCTTTGTAGGCTACTCCCTCACTCAAAGTGCATATCTCTGTTTAGATCACATTACTGGTCATATTTATAATTCTTGTCATTTCACCTTTGTTGAGAGTATATTTCCTTTTGCTACAACTAACATGGTCTCGCATGACTCTTTCCCTTCTTACTCTCCTAGGCCAATGTTGTTTACCAATTTGTCGGCTATTTTGCCTCCTCATCATGTTGTCTCAAAGACAGTCAATGGTACCCACGACATATCCAATTCGCTCTTTTAGAGGTCTCATTCACTAGACACGCATGGTATGGCTACTAGTCTTTCTTTTTCTTCAAATACACCTAACACAAACTCTCTAGTTCTCATTTCAACCTCTATCACACTATCTACATCCCCCTATCATCTTTCCTCCACAACTAAACCTCCATATTCCCACCAAATATAATCTCCCAGCTCGCCAACTTATTTTTCCATCCCTATCTCGGATGTCTACTCTCTTCATGCATAGCTCCCTCTTTGTCTCATCCCCCTCCTACTATTGCTCATAATGTTCATCATATGACTACCAGATCCAAGACCAACAAGCTTCCTCATCCAAGGAAGTTTTCCTTCCATACCCAAATCTCTCATCATCCTTCCCTTGAGCCCACTTGTGTATGTCAAGCTCTTAAATTTGTTGAGTGGCATAATGCTATGTCTGATGAGTTTATAGCCGTGCTTCGCAATGATACCTAACAACTAGTACCACCACATTCCTCTCAAAATCAAGTGGGGTGTAAATGGATTTTTCATATAAAACGTAATCCTGATGGCTCCATTGATCATTACAAAGCTCACTTAGTTGCCAAAAGCTTTCATCAGTGTCCCAGAATTGATTTGCATGAGACTTTCAGACCTGTGGTTAAACCTACTATTATATGTCTTATATTAAGTCTTGCATTAGCTTGTGGGTAGTCACTACGATAGCTTGATGTAAACAACGCATTTCTGTATGGTCATCTTTCTGAGGATGTATTTATGGTCCAACCAGCGGGATTTGTAGATCCTCAATATCCCACTCATGTTTGTAAACTCAAGAAAGCACTTTATGGTCTCATGCAGACTCCTAGATCTTGGTATCATGAATTACAAACTTATTTATTATCTATAGGCTTCATCAACTCTCAATCTGACAACTCGTTATTCATTCTTCACCAGTACGATTTTACTATTCACTTGCTTGTCTATATTGATGATATTATTCTTAAGGAAACAACTCTATATTTTTGGAGAAAATTCTTAATGACCTTGTTGCCTGATTTTCAGTTAAAGATCTTGGTAGTCTCTCTTATTTCTTGGGCGTGGAAGTTATCCCTACTTCATCTGGCCTCTTTTTATTTCAACATAAGTACATTCATGATATTTTACAGCGTACTAAGATGCTTGATGCTAAACTTGTCTCAACTCCTTTGTCCTCTACTCGTGCCTATACTTTCTGATGGCATATCTCTCACAAATCCCTCTGAATGTCGATCAGTTGTGGGAGCTCTTCAATATCTCTCTATGACTTGTCCTGACATTGCTTTTGTCATTAACAAACTATCTCAATTTATGCATCGGCCAACCACTCACCATTGGCTTGCCATCAAGCATTTACTTCGCTATCTCTGTGGCACCATGCATCATGGTTTATTTTACGAAAAAACTCTCCTCTCACACTTCATACCTTTTCAGATGTAGATTAGGTAGGAAATCATGATTATCGTACTTCTATTAGAGCTTATGTGGTTTTGTTGGGTCATAATCTTATTTCTTAGAGTTCTAAGAAACAACACTCAGTTGCTCGATCATCTATTTAAGTGGAATATCGTGTCGTAGCCTCCACCGTAGCTGAACTGTTATGACTACGCTCTTTACTAACTGAGCTTGGTGTAGTTATATCTTCGGCTCCACCTATTTATTGTCATAATGTGGAGGCGACATACTTATGTGACAATCCAATATTCTATTCTTGTATGAAATATATTGAGATTGATTTTCATTTTGTTCACTAACATGTTCAAGTCGGTGACCTACGAGTTTGTCATGTTTTGTCTGCTGATCAACTTGTTGATACCTTGACTAAGCCACAATCCAGTTTGTCATTGTAAAATTTTTTGGTCAAGATTGGTGTTCTCTCGAACCCATCTTGAGAGAGCATACCAAAGACAATCACTCTAATGAATCCGTTACCTAATTTTGTGAAGATGATTTTATTCTTTATTTAGTTTACATATAATTATCCTTTATTTAGGTAGCTTCCTATTTCTTAGCCTAGATTATATCTTTCTATTTAGATAGTTTTTTAATTTCTTTAGTCTACAGATTCTTTACTTTCTCTATAAATATTGTAAGTGAAAGACAATAGAAATACAAATTATACATTCAAAACACTTAAAGACTATCATCTTCTTCATTTAGTTTTATCAACTATTTTATACTATTACTTGAGGTGAACAATTATAATATTTATCTTATTTATATGTATATATTAAAGCCAATTTGAGATCTATAAATCGCTTCTATGTTAAGTGTAGATTATGCTGTTTTTATTTTAAATGATAAGAATTTTCAGTCTTTATAAAATAATATTAGGTATTAAACTTTAATAACAATAAGATTATTATTCATTTCAAATTTTACTGAATCTTATTCATATTGGGTATTGCTTTTATATGTTTGGATTTACTCATAAATCTCTAATCTAAACATATCATAACAATATTGAATTTAAAAATAATTTTGTATTCCTCACATCTATAACATGTAAAAGAGAATGTAAATATTTCATAATTTTTTTGGACTAATTTAATAGCTTATAGTAAATTTAATTAATAATTAATTATTTACCATGTAATGAGGGGAAGTTAATGAGTGAAAACTCAACTCGAGATTGCGCTTTCAATTGAAAGCGCAACCTTGAGTTAACCTTTCATTTTATTTAATTTTTTTTAAATACTATTGGAAGCGCAACTTAAAGCACTCTCATAATAGGTCCAAGTGCAACTTTAACTTTGTGCTTCTGGTAATAATTTCATAAACCGCAATTTGAACCGCACTCTGTATTCCACATATGCTTATTCCATATTTTCAAATCTCCTCTGAATCCAGAAGAACCCAAAGCGAACAACAGATAGATGACTGATGGTCCAAGTTAACAAAGAGAAAACAGTTGGCGGCTTCCACCCTTCGATGGCAAGCAAAATCAAACATTTCAAATGTCAATGTTGATAGAGGCAACTTTCTTATCAGCTCCAATCTTAAAGAATAAATGTTATCTTCACAGTTACACCCACCTCGGGCAAGAGTCATCAACTCAATGGTCTCGGTATGACAGTAACATTAACGTAACAAGCGCTCAATTCCTTCCTACAAAGTGACTCTTAATTTTTGGCCTCAAGAGAATTATTCTCTTTGATCCTGGCTCAGTTGTTCAGCTTGACAAACTATCTCAGATCAATTGATAGTATTTTCTCCTCAGCTCGCTAAGAGCAGGTCGTTTATCCAGCCAGCACCGCATCCAATCAGGGTATTCACAATCCGGCAAGATTCTTGGGTCTTGCCCATCCTTCAGGAAATTGGCACCAAAAACTGTAGTGGACTTTACATCTTTGCTGAGTATCGATGCTTTGCAGCAGCACCTCTTTTAGAAACTTTATTCACTTTACTACCACCAGCAACAAATGTCTTTACGGCTGCAGCATGAACAATAATTATCATAAGGATCAAGCACTTGAAAATGAACAGTTGAAGTAGCCCATTATGTTCCATCACACATATTCTTATGCAAGCTGACCAGTGCATCTCCTCACGAGCAGTTTAACAAGACAGCCTTTTAGTAATGATTATTCATAAGCTACTTCTTATAACTAAGAGCCAAGAGCCTCATATTACAATACCAACACTTCACAAACAAATCAAACCTAATAACAATTCAACCACTTTCTTATATCCTAAAATGTCAAATTCACCGATAATAAGTATATATATATATATTACTATATACTGTATCTAATTACTTAATTACTCCAAACTTCACAAGTATGATGCAAACATGCGCTGCCGTTGAATTGATTGAAGTATCAAATTGATTACACTAAAGTATGCCCAGAAGTACTATATATTGATTGTTGATAGTCTAGTCATACTTCAGAAACCAGGATATAAGACACACAAGGGGATCCATTTCCATAGATAAAGCATATACTCCTAAAATATGACCTCGGAGCTCACCTTTTTTCTTCACAATATAATGCAATACCAACCTATTTATGAGTTAAAAATTAATTACCTTAAACTAGCCAACTTCTAAATGTTCTTATATTCATTAGATTGTCTAATTGCCTAAAAGGAAAATCTTCTTCCAAACAAACATTTAGTCTAGTTTTATCTCTAAACAATAAACAAATAGCGTCTAATTACATGTCTGCTAGTAGTTGTCCTGGAACAATACCCAATTCACATTATCAGACTCCTCCTTTGCCAGCTCAAGCAAACCCAAACCTCAGTCCACACCCTTAGACTTCAGGCACAATATCAAACATTCTAAGTTACGCAGGAGATGGAGACACATTTTATACTATAAAAGTAAGCATCACATCAAAATAAGTTTCCCCCAATTTGTAAACAAATCGTGGATGAATTATACATCTTTCAATTATTGCGTTCCAGCACTCAGCTTATGTCCATCGATCCACCATTTTATCGAACAGTTAGACATTCAGTATTACGCTAGCACAGCTACAACATCGTTAGCAATTAAGGAAATAAAAATAATGCAAAAATCAGAATACAAATTAAAAAAAAAAAAACTTACCTACTGGATGTAACCACTGCAGTTAGCCTTATTCTCAAAACGGATTGAACGCCGAAATTGACAGAAAATTCCCTAAATCCACGCATAGAAAATAAACGTGATCAATTAAATAAAAGCAAGAAAAGAAAGTCCAAGGAATCTTAGAGCGAAGAAATTAGCTGAGATTACGTGGGAACTCTGCCCAACGCTATCTCAAGCGCTGTCGTATTTACCATCATAGGCAAATTAAAAACTTGTAAACTTGGCCCCAGAAATAGAAAGTCGCATTTCAGGGCGGCCTTCAATTTGGCCCGTATGATTACATTTTGCTACTGTTTCTGTTATTATGATTTTTGCTTTTGTTTTTCATTTTCACTATAATCCATTTTGTTTTTCGTTTGGCATTGATGTGTGTATAAATTGCTAAGAACTATTTAATTGGGATTAGTGAGAAAGAGTTAGTCAAATGAATTAATTTTAAACGAGGCTATGAAAAAGTATTTTCTTGTGAATAATTTGTGGAAGACGATCAAATAATACAATGTTGCTAAAATTCACAAATTTACAACACAGTCAAGTTTAAAAAAAAAAAATTCATTTTTATTGCTTTTCATAATGTAAAGCAAAATAGTGAGTATGAGTGAGATGAATAAAAATTTCTCCCACTTATGCAAATTGGTTCGGTTAAAATGAGCAACAACTTGCTCAAACTTTTATCTCAAATTGTGTAATAGATATTTTTATTATTGTATAAGTGAAAAAAAACAACTGAAAATGAATTGATGTGGCAATAATTGATAATTTTAGCTAGCTTTTCTCAACTTCTTTTTGTTTTAGGTGTTCAACCATTTATTCATAAATTTTCAAAAGATTATTTTCTCTTATCAGAAGCTAAAATGAAATAAAAAAAAAAAAGCTATTAAATAGTCGTGTCTAAATAGACACAATGCAAAAATACATTATAAAAGTATAGTTTTTCACATATACACATTGTACAAGAATTTTCAGCTAAAGAGGTTGCTTTAGTTCCAATATATGTGTGTGTTTCAAACTTATTTTTATATTTATAGTATTTTTAGGATTAAAAATATTTGTAATAGTTTTGTGTATAAAAATAAAAATAATTTGTTAGTTATAGTTATAGGTATTCTATATAGATTCGAAAATAAAAATATATTTATTTTATAATATTTCTTTTATGAAAAACATAAAATGTTAATAAATTTAGAATGAACCAAATGTACTATTAAGTCTTCAAAATACAACGAATTCAGATTGTATTGTATTAAGAATTTCGTTTTCTTATTAACAATTCAGAACATTCCAAAAATCACATTCTTTTCCTCTAACCGTCACTCTCCATTTTTCAAACCCTCCCTCCAAAACTTAAACCAATTCAAAACCCCAGGTATGAGTATTGAGAGAGGTCGAAAAATCGCCCGATGGATCGGCAACTGCTTTCTGGCCACCGTCGGCTCCTTAATCCTCAACAAGTCACTCTTCGACCGTTTCCGCGGCCAGTGCATCGTCCTCTGCGATCGTTTCCGCGGCAATCAAGATGTCACTTCAGGCGACGACACTCACTTCCTGATCCCGCGACTTCAAAAACCGTCCATATTCGACGTTTGAACTTGGCACCACACTTTCTCCATTGTCTGAGGTTTAATAACATCTCCGCAATTCTTCGAAACTTTTCGATTTTTCAATGTATCTCCGCAATTTCGAATCTCTCCATATTTTTGTGAGGTCGCAAAATCCTGAAAGTATTTGTAGGATTTGTGATGTGACAAAAATTTAATAATTAGGAAATGATTATTGTTTTTTGTGTTTTTTTTATTTATATTTGAAACTTTCTGGGACAAATATGAGGTATTTTTATTAGATTTATAATCCGGATAAGCCTTTCAAACATAACTGATAGGGCCTAAGTGGATCATGGACCATCAATATGAATAATCACTTAAGAATTTAGGCCTAACACTATAAAAACATTAAAAATTACGAGTTCTATTTTGTTATCAGCTGATAATGTCCTGTTTTCGTTATGTTTGACTGCTTGTGAACCTTCCCAGGAGCCTCATATCCAATCTCATTGAATTAATTTTGATATTATATTTAATATTTATTGATTATGTTAAGAATTGCTTAGTAGTTAATATCAAGAATCGGTAGTTTGAGGAGCTCCGGGAGCCCAGAAAAGCTATTTCTCCTTTTCTCATGATGAAGATATTTTTCTCATGATGAAGATATACCATGATATTCTTGCTGACATAATCAAATCATGGACAATTATTATTTTCGTTTGTATTTTTGTGATTTATCTATGAAACTTTTTCCAATAAGCATAATTATGCTGTCAATTTATGCATACATCAAGCCAAAATTCTTATGATTTTTTCACGATATATTCTAGAATGAAAGCGAGATAATTAACAAAGATTATTTGTTTTACCTGTTTGTGTATGATTTAATGTTATTTCTTTTTCTAAGATAGCATGATTTACTTATGATGTTCCTGGAGAACCTGTTCATCTCAGATTAATAATGTTTTGCTTGCATGATTAAATTATTCCTTTTTTCTTTTGGCATTGAGTTTTGTGATTGAAATTTTTTATGTGCAAATTTATTATATTTGTGATATAAATAGATATTTCTCTATCTATGCATGACTCCAACATGTTCTTTTTATTAAGATGCACAAAAATCATCGGATGGTGAATGTCACGCCGCGTGTGCTGTCGTGCAAAAGACACCAAACAATTTTTACGTAAAAACCTCCTTTTCCACCCCGTGTAAGGAGTATGAGTAAAAACCACAGATCGTCGTCCACCAAAAAACTCCACTATCAATCACAAACAAAGTTTACAACTTGTCTTTAACATCAACAAGTAATCAATCATGGCAGCAATATCAAGAACCGAAATTCTTGGTAACACAATCAATTTTTGAATTAACAACGTAGCAAGGGGAGAGTAAGAGATATCACTGATTTTCAGCTTCTGTCCGAAATTTGTTTCACCCTGTAGAAATAGTTTATACGAAATCCGAAACGGTCAGATTTAAGGACCAGGAGTTTTGAACACTTAGTCCAAATCTCAGCCAGATCCAACGGTTTAATCAATAGTTATCGGACTTGGAAGAAAACTGCTCAACCCAGAAAAACTGCTTCCCCTGTTTACCGATCAGCTCTGTTCGCGAGTCAAGAACGGAAGATAGAAGTCCCCAACCGCAAATCGCACCAACCAGAATTAAGAACCACCAGTTATGAAGCAATGGTCAAAATTTCAGGATGATCTAACGGTTGGCAAAAGAGATCGAACAGTTTGAAGAAAACTGTACAGAGAAACTCCATAAATTTTCTTCCTCTTTTCTCTCAAACTCTCTTAACTTTTTCCCTCAATTTGACTGCCGATTATTTTTTCACTATTTTTCACCAAGTTTCTGATTTTAATAGTGGGTGTCTAGGGCTTCTTTATTTTTTATATAAAATACAAAAAATACCATCAAATTTTGTCCTCCTACCAAGTTTGAGAAAAATACTAATTATGGGTCATCCTCCACATGAGAGGAAACCCAACCCAACACAATGGTCTTGCCTATCTGCCAAATACTGCTGCTGCTGTTACCTATCTACCACATATTACTGTTTCATATTTCATCTTGAAGTCAAGTTTTTGTTATGTGGAAAAAGATGCAATGAAGGACCTATTCAAATGCACAGAGTGCAGTGCAACTGTCCTAAAACAACATTATGACACATTGCATGAAGATTTGTTTCCTTAAAAAAAGTAAGGGATAAGAAAGTGCCAATGTGGGGCCAGGTTTATTAACCTTGAATGTTATAAGACCCATAAAAGTAATGACGATTATCCACTTTGGAAAGGCGAATCACATATGCAGTTAAAAAAAATAAAGTCTGAAGAACTCAGACAGAAGCAAAGAATGCACGCTGATGGTGAGAAAATGACTAAAGATGATGCCGAGGAAAGGACTGAAGATGCTGGTGCCACGAACATGGACTGATTATGAGGTAAAGTTAGTACTAAGATAGAATTATTGTTTTTGATTATCAATCTGTTGATGTTGATGTTCTCTATATCATGTAATATATTATTTAATTTTGAGCCGAAAATTAGGTTGGAAGTTTCAAAAACTATTTATCTTGTATTTCTTCATAGAAAATTGATCTTTGATTGAAAAGAAACAAGAAAAAAACCATATCTTCCTTACATGTGGACTTCCAGCCAAGTTGGGTTACTCTGTAAATTCATTTATGGCAATTTTAATGCCTAAGTCCATAGTTAGCTCATAACATCTACTGCTCTGTTAATCATTAAGATGCCTTAGTTAGTTCATAACATCTAGTGCTTTGTCAATCAAGACAAAGCACGTATAATGAAGATATGGCTTGGTTCTTTTTTTTTTTTTTTTAATCAAAGATCAATTTTCTATGAAGAAATACAAGATAAATAGTTTTTGAAACTTCCAACCTATTTTTCGGCTCAAAATTAAATAATATTACAGGATATAGAGAACATCAACATCAACAAACTGATAATCAAAGACAATAATTCTATCTTAGTACTAACTTTACCTCATAATCAGTCCATGTCCGTGGCACCATTCTTTCCTTGGCATCATCTTCAGTCCTTTTCTCGCCATAAGCGTGCATCCTTTGCTTCTGTCTGAGGTCTTTAGACTTTCTTTTCTTTAATTGTGTAAGCGATACGTCTTTCCTTTCCGAAGAGGGCAGTCGCCATTACTTTTATGGGTCTTATAACATTCAAGGTTAATAAATCTAGCCCCAGCAGTTTCTTATCCCTTACTTTTTTTAAGAAAACAAATTTTCATGCAATGTGTCATAATGTTGTTTCAGGGAAGTTGCATTGCTCTATGTGCATTTGAATAGGTCCTTCATTGCATCTTTTTCCACATAACAAAAACTTGACTTTAAGATGAAGTGTGGAGCATTAGTATGTGGCAGATAGGTAACAACAGCAACAGTATTTGGCAGATGGGCAAGACCGATTGTGTTGGTTGGTTTTCCCTCTCATGGAGGATGACCCATAATTAGTATTTTTCCCAAACTTGGTAGGAGGCCAAAATTCGGATGGTATTTTTGGTATTTATATAAAAAATAAAGAAGCCCTAAACTCCCACTATTAAAATCAGAAACTTGGTGAAAAATAGTGAAAAAATAATCGGCAGTCAAATTGAGAGAAAAAGTTTAGAAAGTTCGAGAGAAAAGAGGAAGAAAATTTATTGAGTTTCTCTGTACAGTTTTCTTCAAACTGTTCGATCTCTTTTGCCCATCGTTAGATCATCCTGAAATTTTGACCATAGCTTCACAACTGTCGGTTCTTGATTCGGGTTGGTGCGATTTGCGTTTGGAACTTCTATCTTCTGTTCTTGCCTCGCGAACAGAGCTGATCGGTAAACAGGGGAAGCAGTTTTTCTGGGTTGAGCAGTTTTCTTCATAAATATTGATTGAACCGTTGGATCTGGCTGAGGTTTGGACAAAGTGTTCATAACTCGTGGTACTTAAATCTGACCGTTTCGGATTTCGTAGAAACTATTTCTACAGGGAGAAACAAATTTAGGACAGAAGCTGAAAATCAGTGATATCTCTTACTCTCTCCTTGCTACGTTGTTAATTCAAAGATTGTTTGTGTTACCAAGAATTTCGGTTCTTGATGTTGCTGCCATGATTGAGTACTTGTTGATGTTAAAGACAAGTTGTAAACTTTGTTTGTGATTGATAGTGGAGTTTTTTGGTGTACTACGATCCGTGTGGTTTTTACTCTTTACTGGAGGTTTTCCTGGTAAAAATTATTTGGTGTAATTTTACTCCTACACTGGGAAGATTTTCCACATAAAAATTGTTTGGTGTCTTTTGCACGTGATTTATTATTTTTTTGCAATTGTTGTTTTACTTGGTTGGTTCTTGTTACATTCGCACAGTGGGAGAGAAATTATTCGCTGCTTATTTGTCTGTTCCTCCCATGAGACTGACCTCAGTACGTGATAGCACACGCAGCATGACATTCACCATCCGATGATTTTTGTGCCTCTTTATGAAAAGAACATGTTGGAGTCATGCATATACATATAGAGAAATATCTATTTATATCACAAATATAATAAATGTGCACATAAAAATTTCAATCACAAAACTCAATGCCAAAAGAAAAAAAAAAAAAATTAATCAAGAAAGCAAAACATTATTAATCCGAGATGAACAGGTTCTCCAGAAACATCATAAGTAAATCATGCTATCTTAGAAAAAGAAATAACATTAAATCATACACAAACACGTAAAACAAATAATCCTTGCTAATTATCTCGATTTCATTCTAGAATATATAGTGAAAAATTCATAAGAATTTTGGCTCGACGCATGCATAAATTGACAGCATAATTAGGCTTACTGAAAAAAGTTTCATAGATAAATCACAAAAATACAAACAACAATAATCATTGTGCATGATATGATATGTCAGGAAGAATATCGTGGTACATCTTCATCATAGACCATGAAAAAAGGAGAAATAGCTTTTTTGGGCTCCCGAAACTTTTATGGCCACAATACTAAAATGTGTTATACTAGAAAGTTTGAGTCAAGTGTAAACTATTTAACTTAATATTTCTCATTGAATTCGAATGAACTCGATTTTATGGTAACATAAGAGTTATAAATCTATCTCTTATCTTTCCAATGGTTCGAATCAAGTTAAAATGATATTGGAGTAAATAGTTATAATGAAAATACGAATGCTGCCGTCAATAGCACCATACAACGAGTTCTTTTAAATTTTAACCAACTTTTATGTTTCTTTCCATTTTCTTCTCCATTTACCATTACCTACAAAATTTCAAACTAAATGTATATAAAGTAACATAAATACTTAAAAATAAACCAAATGTTAATCAAAAGACATACATATTATTAGTATAAACCAACTCAACACATAACAAGTATAAAACAAAGTTTTATCTTCTATCACTAGCCTTTTAAAGCCTGATATGCTGGTGTATGGTTTTCTCAACCATTGTTCATAATATATCTGTTATATCATGAGATGATCAATCTGTGTGCTCCCATTAAACCAAATATAATAGATGTTGATGAAGATTTTGAATTCGAATTTGAAAACTTTGGATTGTCCGCATTGTATTAATGAAGAGAAACAAATATTGACCACCGGTCCACTGTTGCATATGCTAATGACAATGATGGTTAGGAGTACCAGAGACCATGAAATGGTTGAGTGGGAAAAATAAGAATTCTACTCTATAGATTTGGTAGTGAGTGTTGTTAATAGCCATGCATCTTGATCTTGATTCTCATGAGTCTCAGAATCAGCCCAAACCTATAGTCACGGCCTCATGGCAACTCTCATTTATGTGGAACTTGCAAGGGTACATGTGACCTATGCTTTGCGGAATTCCTCCTTTGGTCTAATTAAGGATCATAGTTGAACCTAACATCACACTATAATGTACTATCAACATAGGGATGGGATAAATATTATCTTCTCATAAAATAGTATTAAATGAGTCACGCATTACATATTGTTTTTATCAATTGAATCTTTTTTATGGGGTGTCCAATCACAAAGATTGTGTACGAAAACCCTTATAATATAAATAATAATTTAGAGTTCCTCTAAGATAGTTAAGAATTCTTTCTAAAGTATTCCATTAATTCTTACTAGGATTATGAGTATATCTACTAAGTCTTTCCACTGCATAAGAAATATCAAGACGGGTCCTATTAGTGAAATATAATAATGATCCAATAATTTAAGTTATTTCAATTGAGATATAGGTTCACCCAATTTTTTGTGTAAATATACATTTGGATCATAGGGAGTAAAAATTGACTTACAATCATAATAATTGATTTTTTTTCAAAAATAAATAAATCAATAGAATTAGATTAGTTTAATAAAATACCTTCTTCAATTTTACTAATCTTCATACCCAAGATTATATGAGTTTCTCCTAAATATTTCATTTCACAGTTATAAGACAAATAACTTTCACCTTTTCAATAAAGTCTAAATTAGACCCAATTTTTTTTATATCATCTACATACAAATATAATATTGCATATTCACTTTTTTCCTCCTTGCAATATATACACCTATCGTGTTCATTTGATCTAAATCCATAATTTTGAATAACTTCATTAAATTTTTCATGCCACTGTTTGGGAGCATGCATCTTACATACTGTATGTTCTTATCCTTTAAACTTAAAACCTTCAGGCCATTCCATATAAATTTCTTTATTTAACTATCTATTTAAAAAATTACAGTCTTAATATTCATTTGATGTATAGTTAACTTATGTATAGATGCTAAAACCAATAAAATCTTAATACTTGAAATCCTAGCAACAGGAAATTAAGTATCGATTTAATCTATTTTATTTTGTTGTATAAATCCTTTCACTACTAATCTTACTTTGTACTTATCTATTGAGCCATCAGCTTTCAACTTCTTCTTAAAAATTCATTTATATCCTACTGGTTTACTACCATGATAGATTGGATAAAACACAAGTATTATTTTGAATAATGAAATTATATTTATCATTGATAGCTATTTTCCAAAAAGGTGCATCTATAAAACATAATGCTTCTCATAAGTTTGTGGACCTCTTTCAACTAAAAATGTGATAAAATCGTCAACAATTTTTTTCTTGACCTTAATTCTCTTACTTCTTCTCAATTCCATACATTCTTCTTTCCTAGTTTCTAAAATTATATTAGTACATGGTTCACCTCTAGAAGATTCAAGTTTTAACATACATAGCATATATGAAATTCTAGTTTTAAGAAAAAGTTAAAAGCTGATGGCTTAATAAATAAGTACAAAATAAGATTAGTAGTGAAAGAATTTACACAACAAGATAAAATAGATTACTTTGATATTTATTCTCATGTAGCTACGATTTCAAGTATTAGAATTTTATTGGCTTTAGTATCAACACATAAGTTAACGATACAATAAATGGATATTAAGACTGTATTTTTAAATGGAGAGTTAAATGAAGAAATTTATATGGAACAATCTAAAAATTTTAAGTTTAAATGATAAGAACATAAGGTATGTAAGAAGCAACCTCCCAAACAGCGGCATGGAAATTTTTAAAAAGTTATAGAAGGTTATGGATTTAGATCAAATAAACACGATAGATGTATACATTGCAAGGAGGAAAAAGGTGAATATGTGATATTATATTTGTATGTGGATGACATATTAATTGTTGGGTCTAATTCAGATTTTTTTAAAAAGGTGAAAAGTTATTTGTTTAATAACTTTGAAATCAAAGAATTAGGAGAAGCTCATATAATCTTGGGTATGAAAGTTAGTAAAACTAAAGAAGGCATTTTATTAAACCAATATAATTCTATTGATTTTTTTAAAGAAAAATCAGTTATTATGATTGTAAGTCAATTTCTACTCATTATGATCTAAATGTACATTTACATAAAAACTTGGGTGAACCTATATTTCAATTGAAATATTCTCAAATTATTGGATCATTATTATATTTCACTAATAGAAATCATCATGATATTTCTTATGCAATTGAAAGACTTAATAGATATACTCATAATCCTAGTATGAATCATTGCAATACATTAGAAATAATTCTTAACTATCTTAGAGGAACTCTAAATTATTATTTATTTTATTAGGGTTTTCGAAATGTACTTGAAGGATATAATGATGCTAATTGGATTACTGATAACTCCAAATTTAAATCTACTAGTGGATTTTTTTTTTATGTTCGGTGAAGCAGCAATAACTTGGGGATCTAAGAAACAAACAGTTATATCTAGAATACTATAGAAATTGAGTTAATAACTTTAGATACGATTTGTATAACTCTTGAGTGATTGAGAGACTTATTACTTGATGTTCCACTAGTACTTATACCTTTACTAACTATTTCTATACATTGTGATTGTAAAGTTGTGATTGATCATGTGAAGCAGACACATTCTAATAAGAAAATAAGTAGACACTTACAAGCATGATACAAAAGTGTGAAGTTGTTATTGAAGAGAAATGTGGTATTTTTTAATTTTATGAAATCTGAAAAAAAAAATTTGTAGATAATTTTACCAAAGTTCTACCTAAAAAAAAGTGTATTTGAATCATCAAGGGGATGGGCATAAGCCCATAATAGAGTCATCTTTGGGAGTAACCCAATCTTTGTGATTGGACACCTCATGAGAAAGGTTGAATAAGTAAAAACAACATGTAATGCGTGACTAATTTAACACTACTTTATGATAAGAGAATCTTTATCTCATCTCTATGGTGACAGTGCTTTATAGTGTAATGTTAGGTTGAGCCATAACCCTTAATGAGACCAAGGGGAAATTGCATAGGACATATGTCACACATACCCTTGGAAGTTTCACTTAAATAAGAATCAAGAAGATAAAGTCTTAAAATTTAAGAAGGTGCTATATGTTTAAAGCAAGCATCAAGGGTGGGGAATAGTAGGATCGATAAGTAGTTACAAGAAAATGATTTCACTAAATACCTGCATGAGCATGCATTTATCTGAAGATCAAAGAAGAAAACAACTTGATTGTGTATTTGTATGTGGACGACTTGACCTTCATATGGAATAATCCATCCATGTTTGAAGAGTTTAAGAAAGCAATAATGACAGAGTTTGAGATGACCGACATTAGGCTTATGGCTTATTATCTTGGTATCGAAGTTAAGCAACATAAAGATGGAATTTTCATCTAACAAGAAAGCTATGTAAAGGAGATCCTTAAGAAATTCAAGATAGATGACTACAAACTGATTAGCACACCGGTGGAGTGAGGAGTCAAGTTATCAAAGCATGATGGAGCAGAAAATGTGGATATAATACTTTTCAAGAGTTTGGTTGGAATTTTGAGGTATTTGAGATGCATGAATTTTGACATTTTCTATACCACTAGACTCATAAGTTGTTACATGGAGAATCTAACCACTACTCACTTCAAGATAGTAAAAAGAATTATTCGTTATCTCAAAAATATAATTAATTTGGGCTTATTTTATTCAACAACAAATGATTACGGGCTTGTTGGTTATAGTAATAGTGATTAGGCCAGAGATGTTAATGATCGAAAAAGTACTACTGGTTTCGTGTTCTTCATGATAGACATCGTCTTCACTTGGATATCAAATAAACAATCAATAGTCACTATTTCAACTCGTGAAGCTGAGTACGTAGCCGTTACATCAAGTGTTTTCCACACAATTTGGCTTAGAAATTTGTTAAATGAGTTGGGATGGCCAAAAGAAGAGCCAACTAAGGTTTGTATCAATAACAAGTCAGCTATGGCATTGACAAATAATCTAGTATTCCATGATCGAAGTAAGCACATTGATACTCGCTACCACTACATAAGAAAATGCATCACAAAAAAGATGTCCAAGTGGAATACGTGAAGTTTCAAGATCGAGTTACTGACATCTTCACCAAGCCACTCAAGCATGAAGAGTTTATCAAATTGAGAAATTTGCTTGAAATGACAAATCAAATTTAAATGGGGTGTTGGAAATAAATTTGATTTGGCCTAAACAAATTGAGTTTAAAATTAGATATTATAAAATTAAGAGTCCATTAAACGTTAGAGCCCAAATAAGCCCAAGTTCTAAAAACTTGCTCTAGAATTGTCTTATAAAAATACCTAGATTTATTTTTTGAGAAATAATTGTAGAGAACTCTATAGTGATAAATATTTTGATGGAAAAGTCTAGTAGATGAATTGTAACCATTACATTAAGAGTGTTTTGACATAATCCTAACCATTGGTTATGGAAGTGTCATAAATAGGTCTTGCTCATTTTGTACCAAATCAAAATTTTAAAAGAATCATCAATAAAAGCTTCTCTTCCACTAAAAGATCTCTCTTCTCTCATTGCATAAATAGTTTCCCTCTTCTAATAAAGAACATATCCTTCCTCCATGAACATCTTGTAGCCCCTTTTCGAGAAATCCAGTTTAAACATTCGGTAGCCTTTTTCCTAGAAATTTATAGATGCTACACCTGATATATATATATATATACTTAGTATATATCCATCATTCAAATATTATATATTTTGCAAAATGGGACATTAGCCTTCATTCATACACCAAGTGTACTATATACCGGGTGTAGCATGAATATTACAATTTGACCGATCGATGTCCCGTAAAATCAAATCCAGTATGGAGGGAGCCATGTCTTGCATCGATTATATGTTTAATTTCATCAAATCCGTCTGTGTTTAGACGGGGGTTTGGCATAGACCTTTACTATTTTATTAATTAAATCAATTGTCGATTATATGAGCTCTTGAAAAATTAATACTTGTAAGGTTTTTTTACTTCGGTTGAGATGAGAAATAACTGGAAAAAAATGAAATATAATTAAAAAAATATTATGTATACTTCATATGATTGAATAATATGATTAAAATTATTTTACCTAAAATATTCTTTGTTATTATTTTCACATTTCCTTTTTTTTTTTTTTTTTTTGTTTTTCCTTTCTCTTTCACATCACTTTTTTTGTTCTTTCTTTTTTTTCCCCATTTTTTTTCCTCTTTTCATCTCATTAGATAACTCATCACACCTATTTTATGGCATGACTCATCTTAAAAAAAAAATATAATTTATCTTTAGCTCGACTTTAATGTTGGACTTTTATCTCATAAAGCAAACATGAGTTTAGGTTGAATATATATACGAAGTAAATAATCTCGTACTAAATTAAACATTAAAAACTACTTATAAAAACATTTGAACATTTGAGTAGCAATTAAAAGAAACTTCTCAATGTATGCATCTAAAGAATACAGAAATAATCGAATTTTCTCAATTTCACATTTATAATCTTTCTTGATTTTCATTCCAAGCTTATGGACTATTGTAAAACCCTAGTTTACTAAGCTATCTTCTACTTTATGCGGTGCCTCCTTTGCATTTCTTTCATAAATATCTCATTAGGTACTTCAATGTTTTTTTTTTTTTTCTTTTTTAATTTACATATCTTTGATCCTTCAAATTGATTTAGATTGAAATAAGTTAACATTTTCTTATTAAATAAATGTACACTATTCTTTTTGTTAGAAAGATAAGTATTAAATGCTATACTATTTATTTTTAATAGTTTAATTTTTTTAGTTGAGGTGAAAAATTACGGGTACATTACAACATGGATGATCACCTAACTATATTCACATTTCATGCAAATTTTGTTATATTATTTGCGATGTATACGATGCCATAATTGACGCAGAAACAAAAACAGCCAAGATCGCAAGTGGCACGACTGTCCGAAGAGGAATACTCTACCGGAATATTCTTACAACACGAACCACTTCTACGATGAAGCTGTCCCTCCTTGTCCACCTCCAATTGAATGTAATCCCTATGTTGATGAAGAATCTATGAATTTTTGTAGCATAATGTGAATGGCTAGTAGATATTCTACTAGGTAAGATATTAACGTATTGAAATTAGACAATGTATATTGCATTGAAACCACAAATTTGGTACATTGGGAGTTTGTCCTTCTTTGATGTAGAGAAAAGAAAAGGTTGATTTTGTTTAAATAAGAGATTTCATTGTATTTTACATTGTTAGTGTATTTTTTGGACAAATCTTCTCCATTAGCGACGTAATTGAAAATATCAATTTGTTAATAAGACTTGAAAAAAATTAGGGGGCGTCTCCTTCTAATTTTGCTTCAGTACATAGAGACCAAAAAGTGAATGCACACAATGAAGGCACAATATTGCATTAAATGTCTAAGATAAGAATATATATATATATATATATGATCATAAATAATAATGATTGTATGGTAACAATTACAATTGTTTACTTCTATTTTCTTTTCTGAACATCAATTAATATGAGTGTCACCTAACCAATTCGGAGATGATTGTTCTAGAAGAAAGAAAAGACTAGTATTGAAAATCTTTATGGGGACAATTGGTACGCATCAATGAAATTCGATAAAAATAAAATAATGATGAAAAAAAGAATGATATAAGTGTTCTTTTTCCATTCTTAATATAATAAAAAAAATTGGAAAAAAATATTACTTATTTGATTTCAATATATGATAAATAGTTGTGAATAGTAAAAAATAAATGAAATTATTTTTATTGATCAAATTATTTTTTAGTAGAAAATCTCAAACTAAATTTATTTATTTAACACGATATCTTTTACATATTACTTTGCAAATTCTGATTGAAATTCGATATGTTGAATTCAGTTCTATAGCAATAATATTTTCAAAATATACAATTAACTTGTCTACTCAAGTGTATGGTGCTCACAGTTTAGTAAATTGATTGAACGAAAACTATAAATTTAGTATATAACGAACAAAAATATTTGATTCGATATACTTTTATTTTTATAAAAATTTAGTTCGATTCGATTTCTAATTTTTGGTTTCAATTTATTGAATCGTACCCAATACCAAAATATAATTTGTAAATATTTTTATAATACTTTTAATAAATTATTTTTATATTTACTAATTTTTATTTTTTTACTAAACAAAACTCAAAAAATAAGAAATAAGAAATACAATTATGAATTTATTATATGATAATTTTAATTATTTTTTTTTTTTTTTTTTTTTTCAAAAACTCGATCAATCAAATTATTGATTCGAAAAACTAAAAAAAAAATTAATAGCCAAACCGATTAATTCGATTTGATATTCGGTATAACATTTTGTGTAGTTTAAGTTTAGGAAGATAATTTTTATCAAATTTAAATATAATTAAGTGAGGATAATTTTGTCAAAATTAAATATAAGTTCAATGATTGTCAAAAATAGATATAGAAGGAAATGACTAATCTCACAATTTTAAAAATGTAAATTCTACATTACAAAAATATATCAATTATGTATTTTATAATCTGACTTAAAAATAATTATTCCACGATCTATTTATGCATACCAATCATGCCAATCATACAATAAGTTCGTCTGACACTAATCGTGGAACACTTCCAAACTAGGCCTAGCTATGTACAAAGTTCACATCAAAATGGCTTCCTCCTTACTTCCTCCATTGGATTGCATGAAAAGTGACTGCTCAGAATATATCTATTTATTCAACCATTTCTATACACTTCTATTTCATTCTACACTCATGTACAATGTATACGGACTATCTATCATCTTCTATACATATCTAAAATACTGTGGAGGCTAGAATACTCTTAATACCACTACTATAGGATTAAAGTTGATAATAAATATTTTTAAGGATAAATTATAAAAATTATTTTTCATATTTAGCTAATTATAAAAAAAATAATTAATTATCTTTTAAAATTATAAATACCATTTGAGTCTTGTCTTTATTTTACAATTACCCATCAAGAGGTGTAATTTGTAAAATAAAAGGAAATATCAAAAAAATATTTGTAATTTATAAATTTAGATAATTTTTTTTATAAGTAGTCTAAATTTCAAGGATAAATTTTATAATTCACCCTATTTTTAATTATATACATTGATGTGTTGTAATACGCTTTTAATCGGTTGTCACTATTCATATCAAATTCATAAGTAATAAAGAAAGGCAAAGGGCGTGTCTTAAAAATGAAAAAAAAAAAAAAATTAATTAGTCTAAAAGATTGCAAAAAAAATAAAAATAAAAATAAAACATGACTATGTTTGTTAATATTCTCGCATTTTTATTTTGGAAAAATAAAACACTTTTGGAGATTGTCGCTCAAAACAAATTATTTCTTTTCCAAAAAGTCCTAAGGCTCATTATATGTCAACGTTATTATATTATTTTATTATTAAATTAAAATTGATATACTTAATCAAATTATTATATTATTTTAAACATAAATCATATTTCTATAATATTAAAAAAATATAATATAATTCATTAAAAAAAATTAATGTAGCACCATATAAAATGAAATG
Organism: Paulownia fortunei; assembly: GCA_019321725.1. Lineage (NCBI taxonomy): Eukaryota > Viridiplantae > Streptophyta > Magnoliopsida > Lamiales > Paulowniaceae > Paulownia > Paulownia fortunei. The sequence goes on from CM033120.1 coordinate 18,325,259, forward strand.
TTGTAATTTATTTGGGCTTCTAATATTTTCAAAGAATTTACCCATTTATGGGTTCTTAATTAGACTAGTCTAATTGAGCAATTCATTTTTCACATGAAGATGGTGCAAATGTTAATTAGAGGGGCTCAAAATGTTTTTCATAGAAGCGTCCGAAACCACTGATCTGGTAACCAAATTGATTTTTGTAAAAGGACCAACACGATTTTCTTTTTCTTTTTTTTTTTTTCAATTTTTAGGGGACCAAAACAATTTTTGTAGAGGGCCCGAAAGGATTTAGATTTTAGATTGATACCAAATTTATAAGTTAACAAAAACATCACATCAAAATTTGATTACATTAATATTAAATTTAATATTAAATTACAATAATTAGACCATTGTATAGCTAAGTTTTATGAAATAAAAAACTATATGTTATCTAATATACTCCATATATTTTGAATTTATTATTTTAATTTTCTTCTTCAGACATATTAAAATATTTTCGGAAAAATACCCTTAATCAAATATCAAATATTATTTATTAAAACAATAAATAAATAAAAAAAGAAATACTCTAACGTAAAATTGGGCTTGACAGACCACATGTGAAAACTTATTTGGACTCTAGGTCTAGGTCTGCGCCAACATCTAACATTTAGATTTCGTCAAATAGTACTATTTAAGTAGAAGAAAATCGATCAGCACTGCTCCCAGTTCCCAGCGCTAATAGGCACAAGTAGAGAGTTAGAAAGAAGAGTAACTGTCTCGCATGACATGGCTCCCACCATAGTCGGTTTGATTTCGCGGGTTGCCGGATGTTCAAATTGGGTTTCTCGGAAAGGGACTGCCGGATGTTCAAACTGGATTTCTCGCAAAGCGGCGGCCGGATCTCCTATTTTTTTGGGTGGTTGTGGTGCTCGGATCAGCACGATGAGCGTTTCAGATGAATCTGTCTTTTGCCCATCGAGTTTGCCATCAAGAATCTCGCCTTGGCTAATGCTACCACCAGCCTTTGAAGGCGGAAACATGGTTTATAAGTTCTACAGCCTTGCAGACAAGAAAGTACTAAGTCTCAACAAGAGAGGTGGAGGCGGAGAAGAGGAATTAGATTTGCCAGACGATGACGCCAAGTTCGTGGGATCTTCACATGGCTGGCTAGCTTTGTTTAATCGACGCAACTGCGATCTGTTTCTCTGTAATCCCCTCTCTCGTCGTCAGATAAAGCTTCCGCCCATTCACACCTTACCTATCCCCGAAAAGAACTTGACAGGCAGTTACGGGTGCGTATCCAATGTCATAATTTCCTGCTCACCCGATGAAGAAGACTGCCGAGCGATGATGACTTACGGTCCAACAGATAGACTGGCTTTCTGCTGGCCGGGCCATAGCACGGAGTGGACTCCCATCGGCGCTCCGTTTCATGAATTCGAGGACGGCAGGATCGGAAGGGCTTACCAGGCCTTTGTCTACTCCAGCAGACAAAAACTCTTCTTCTGCGTCACTCAATATGGCGAGTTTGAGGCTTGGGATCTTCAGGACCCTCGGTCTCCAAGGATGATTCCTATGGTCGTGTCGGCAGACAGAGAGAATTACCCTTGGGCCGCCCGGTCGGAGGAAGAGTTGGAGCTTAAAATCTCGTGCCGGTCCTTGAAATTCCTGGTTGTTGCGGAGCAGTCCGATGAACTTTTTCTCGTGAGGCGGTTTGTCATGGAACGGATGGGTCCTGATGGTTCCTATGTTGAAGATATTTACTATGGTCTGGATAGGGGATACGATGATAGTGTTCCGTACAAGACTATTGGTTTTGATGTTCATAAATATGATCAGGATGATAGAGCATTGAGATACATGGATAGTTCCTTGGATGGTCTGGCGCTCTTTATTGGTTCCAACCATGGGTTTGCGCTTTCTGCCAGTGAGTTCCCTGAGTTGAAGCCCAACACCATTTACTTCACGGATCTAAACTTGCTAATTCCAGTGGATTCTGATAGCACCTACGGAGGCCACGATCTTGGCATCTTCAATTATGAAAACAGGACTTTCTCTCCCTGCTATTATCCTTGTGATGTGCAAAGCATAAAAAGGATTGTACCACAACCTATGTGGTTCACTCCAAGCCAGCTTTAGAAACTTTAATTTTTAATTTCCTTATGATTTTTTATGTTTATTGATGATTGATAGGTTTCTTTCATTTTTCTTTTTGTTCTATTAGGGTGTTATTTTAATTTTTTTTTGCCACAAGGATCCACAGTTAAATTATACTATTATAAAAGTATGAAATTTTTTTCTAATTTTTTATCCGACTAAAATATTCTTTTAATATTATTAATTTTAATGATAATTATGTAATTTAGTAATAATATAATTTTTGAACAAATAATAATTATTTATTTAATTGGTCAATAAGATTATGTGATAGTAATTTAAGAGAACATTAAGTTTAAGGCAACTCTATTTTCATTTGTTTGATATTCCGAAAATATATGTTAAAATTATATTTATAAGTACTTTACATTTTATTTTCTCTTTTGTCCATTTATGTGTTTATATTTTGATTCAATTAATTTGTTAAATGAATATTTTAAAAAATAAAAAATTAAATAGTTCAAATTTAAATAACAAAATCTAATTGTATTTTGAATTTATTATTTTTAGTTTGATAAGTTAAAATTAAAGAAAAAAGTATAATATTAATTGATAAATATAAAATAGATATAAATATTATTTATAAAATTTGTAAAATTTAATATTTGATATTGGGTATAGTTCGATAAATCGAAAAAATAGAACACCAAAATTAAACCAAATACCAATCAAATTTTTATTTCAATTTGATTCTGTCATTATTTATCGAATTGTGGTCGCCCTTATAAAAAGTCACATTGAATTAGAATAGAAAAAAATATGACACACTGTATAAAAATTATTTTATTATGAAATATATATATTTGAATATACTAAATATACCTCACAATATCTAATCTAAGATTCAAAATTAATGTGGAAAATAACATCTATTTTTTTATAGCAATTCAAAGGCATATTCTATTGTTATATTTATAATTTTTGTTACTCCACTTATTGAAAAAAAAAAAAGAATAGAACAAAACTTATATATTAAAGTATATTCATGACTAATATCGGATCTTTTCTAAATTATGGGATTAAATTTGCAAGACATCCTGAACTAAGAGACTAAAAGTTGATTTTCCGGTACTTAAGACATATTAAAATAATTACATCAATTAATAAAATATTTGCTTCCTTTAACATATGCCTTTTCAAACCAACCACATGTAAATTTTCTATTATCTTTACCAATTTACTAATTTCTTTTGAAAACATGTGACAAAATTATTTATAACTATTTACCTTTGATTTTATCTTTTGTCCATTTTCGATCCAATGATTTTATTAAATGATTTTAAAAAAAAATTAAATAGTTCAAATTAAATACAGCAAATTTAGGTTTTTCTTAAACTATACGTTAATTTACGTACCATTGTGATATTCACGATAAAAATTCATTTAACAGATTTAACTTTAAAGTTTACTATGATAAATCATGAATAGTAAGTTTAAGAGATTATTTGCATATTGAGGTTTGAATCTTTGGCAACAACATCCTCATGTTTGATAAAAAATTATAAGAGAAATTTATTTAAATATCAAAGTAACTTAATTACTTTATTTTTGAAAAAAAAAAAGCCTAAGTAATAAAGAACTAATTGGTTGTTATCTTTTATAGGAATAATCTTATAAACAATTAAAATGAATAAGATCAATTTTAAATTTTATAGTCTATTCAATGTCATAATGAGTATAGATTAATTTTATATATAAAGAATAATTAGAATTTTTATAATTATACATGGTTCATGAATTCACAACTGCATAATTTTTATACAAAATGAAAGACTCAAGTTCAAATGCAAATGCCTAATAGTATAATAAATTGTACACTTTCAAGAAAAAAAATCAAAGGGAGTTATTTTCAAATGCATTTTTTCATCGATAAATAATAACACATATTTTGTATATTATTAAAGCTCATGATTTAGATTTTGGTCTAAAGAGTTTTTCGTAATTATGCATTTTAAAAGTTGATCATCACTTAGTGTTTTTAAAATTATGTATATTTCAAACATATAAGAGTAGTTTATATCTTTCTTTCAATAAATATAATTGAACTTTAATTTTGATCTTTTACTTAATTCTAATAATTTTTGCATTTTGAAAACTCTATTTTTTTTCCATCAGTATTCATTGTTTTCTTATATTTGAATTTGCGTGTTCTCTTTAAATATTTAAAAAAATAGAATTTAATTTAAGTTATTTTTATTTTAAAATATTCATTCAAAAAACTTTAGTTTTTGTCTTAAACATAAAAGTTAATCAATATTATTTATAATAATTGATGATTGTCTCAAAATTAAAATTTTGATATCCTATTTCCTTTATAAAACTACATAAAGTATTATTATTTAATAAATTAAGATATTTGGTATATAATCGAAGAGAGTTTCAAAATTTAAAATTATTGATGATTGTCTTAAAATTAAAATTTTGTCTCCTATTTCTTTCTTAAAATTATGTATAAGTTTATTATTTACTAAATTAAGATATTTAGTATTCAATCGAAGAGAGTTTCAAAATTTGAATTTTAGGCTTATCACTTTTTTAAACTTTAAAACCTGACTTTTAATTAAAATGATGGGTTATTGTCATATATATTATATTCTTTTGTTTTTAAATTTAATTATTTTTGAAATTTTTGACATAATAGGGCTAGATATATGTTTTACTAAAATTGTAAACCAAAGAAAGTGGAATTCAAATAATCTTAAGTTTAAGTGTTATGATAATGATACTCACATGATTGTTAATAAAACCTTAGAAGAGATTTTAAATTAAATTTTTATATATTGAGATTTAAAAAAAAGATTAGATAGAATAAGAGAAAGTCATTATGTAACAATTTAAAGTCTAAAAATATATATATTTTACTGTAAGAAGAAAAACTAAAAGAATATTATTTAATATGTAACAATTTAGACATTTATGACAAAAGTCAAGTATTTCTTAATTGCATATTAATTAAGGTACCAATATGATATTTACGATAAAAATTCATTTAACAAATTTAGCCTTAAAGTTTACTGTATTAAATCATGTATAATAAGTTTAAGGTGTTTTTTCACCTTGAGATGTGAATTTTTTGCAACCACATCCCCTTATTTAATAAAAAATTCTTAGAAAAATTTATTTAAATATCAAAATATGATATTCCTTTATTTTGATAAAAGACATAACTTTTAAGAAACTAATTGATAGTTATATTTTAAATAAATAATTTATACAAAAAATAAATGAATGAGATAAATTTTTAAATTTTATAACCCCTTCAACGACATAAGGAGTATGGATTAATTTTATATATAAAGAATAATTATGATTAATACAATTATACATGGTTTACAATTTATAGTTGTGTAATTTTATAATAAAATAGAAGAGTCAAGTTCAATTGCAAATGTCATCTTTGATAGTATAATACATTGTATATTTTTAGGAAAAAAAAAATCAAATTGAGTTATTTTCATATGCATATTTTTTCCTAGATAAATAACAATGCATATCCTATATATTATTAAATGCTAGCTAATATTTTTTTTCATAATTATGATTTTTAAAAGATGACCTCACTTAGTATTTTAAAATTATATATATTTCAAACGTATAAAAGTTAATTTATTGTATTTCCTTTAATATATATACTTAAACTTTAATTTTGATCTTTTACTTATTTCTAATAGTTTATGCATTTTGAAAACTATGTTTTCGTCATTACTATTCATTGTTTTCTCATATTTAAATTAGTATACTCTCTTTAATTATTGAAGAAGATAGAATTGAACTTAAGTTATTTTTTTTAAAATATTCATTTAAAAAACTTAAGTTTTTGCAAAGTTATTCTTAAATATAAAAGTTAATCAATACTATTTATAATTGATGATTGTTGCCTCAAAATAAAATTTTGGTCTCCTATTTTCTTTTTCTTTTTTTATAAACTATATATGATTTTATTATTTACTAAATTAAGATATTTGGTATACAATCGAAAAGAGTACCAAAATTTAAATTTTGGCTTAATATCTTTTAATATTTTTATTTAGAACATGACTTTTAAAATGATGAATTATTTTCATTTATGTTACGTTACATGTTTTTGTTTGAAAATACAATTTTTTAGAAATTTAGAAAGATGTTTTACTAAATTTGCAAACCTGAGGAGTGGATTTAAATAACCGTATGTTCAAGTGTTACGATATAATATTTACGTGATTGTTAATAAAACCTTAGAAGATATTTTAAATTCAATTTTTAAAGATTGAGATTTAAGAAAAGAAAAAAGAGTAGATAAAGTAAGAGAAATATTTGCTTTATTTTTGTTGATTTTTTCTCATTCTTTATTATAATTAGGTCTAATCAATGAAATAAAAAGTCCAAAAAAGTTAAGAAGAAAATAGATTTAAACTCTAAATAAGATTTATTTTGACTTTCACAAATCATCTTTTATATTACATCTCATAAGATTTAGTTTCAATATTATTTTGTAATTTCAATCTATTGTGTTCATTATAATCTTTTTATTTCTTACTTATATGTAGGTATATTGTTAGAGAATCTTAAATCAATATTACAATATATAGAACTTAATATAACTAAATAAAGCAAAATGAAAAAAAAGGATAATTTAAAGTAAATTGAATTAAAAAAAGGTGTACATGTTTTCGTAAAAAAAAATAGAAAAAAAATTTTAAAAAATTATTTAATATGTATTTAACATTTATGGCAAAAAATATATTGATGGTATTTGTAAATCATTTGTTAATCTAAACCTAGGAGAGGTGAATTCAAATTACCCTGATTTTCAAATTTTATGATAAATATATTTATGTGGTTGCTAATGGAATGAAAAAAAAAAAGGAAAAGGTAATTTTTTTTTTTTTATAGATCTTCTATATTTCAATTTTTGTCTTTGGTTCTTTGTTGGAATGAATGAGAGAGAGCATATGAAGCACGCAAGAGGAGTATGTAAGCAAATGGATAATATTAACCTTTATAAATTTTTTGAATTAAATAGTAATTATGAAGAATATCATGATATTTTACTTGATTTTGACAAAAAAATAATTTAGTTCACTTTAAAATTTTTGATTAAAATGTGACACTTTGTGATATAACTTTTAATATTTTCTCTTGATTAACTTTGAATATTACATTAACTAAAAACATGGATTATTGTTACAAATAGTTGAAAAAAATATTTATTATTTTTTAGCGTGTGAAATTACTCAATTTGATCATGTATCATTTAATGTAAAGAAAATTCATGAAATCAAGTAAGAATAAAACTTCTCCAACCATTAAAATCAAGTAAAATGATAACTGTTGTGATGATAAATTTATGTAAGAATTTATTTAGTTGTATTATATATTTTTAAATTATCATAAATTTTGTTCTTTTAATATTTTTGTTTAATCATTCATATTGATTTATACTTATTGACAATAAAATATTTAGAAATATCTTGAAATATTTTAGTTTTCAATTAATATTTCTTTATTTATAAAAACACCTTCTAACATTTTAGTTATTAAATAATATAATTATTTAATAAACTTAGATGAATCACGTGAAATGCATGTGCTTTTTACTAGTTTATTAAAATGCAAGTATATTTTTTCTTTGTTTTGGTTTATGTAGCTAAATATTTCGATAACTCCTTTTGATTGGATTTTGTGATTTAGTGAGAATAGTTTGTCTTGTCTGGATCAAATTGCTTTTTCCCACTCAGGCACTTCATGGACTCTGGTGCTCCTAACCATCATTGTCATTAGCATATGCAACATTGGACCAGTGGTCAATATCTCTTTCTCATCAATACAATGTAGACAATCCAAAGTTTTCAAATTGGAATTCAAAATCTTCATCAGCATCTATTATATTTAGCTGAATGGAAGCAGATTGATCATCTCATGATCCAGCAGATATATTACCCTCTGTAAATAAATGGCGGGAAAAGGAAAATGGTGTTGCACTGAAGTTGAAAAGTAAGCAAAAGGTTTAGCTCTTGGATAAACCAAGCTTTAGAGCCAATGGTTTGAGAAAACCATACACCAGCATATCAGGCTTTAAAAGGCTAATGATAGAGGATAAAACTTTGTGTTGTACTTGTTATGCATACGATTCATCAACATATATCCTAGCTAAAAGATAAAAGTTTGTGTCATCATAGCTCAAAAATCCCACCAGCAGCTGTATTGGGTTAGACAAAGAAGACTAAAGAATCAACCGCATGTAATGGGTCAGACAAAGAAGACTAAAGAATCCACTGCCAAAAATCCATCCTGAATCAACCGCCAAAAATCCAACCAGATGAGAAATCTATGAATCCTGAAACAAGAGAAACCAAGGCGAATCAAATGCTCTGGCTAAAAGCAATAGAGTTAAATATGCTAATTTAATTTTTGGGCTTGGATTTAAATAATCCACAAATCAATCTAATTGATTTAATCTCAAATTAATCAATTTAATTGATTAATTTAATTTACTCCATTTGGACTTTCCAATCAAATTAAGTCCAATTAAATAATTTAATTATTGCTTATAAATATATGAAAATTATTGCTTAAAAAGCCCACAAAAATATGAAAAGAATAAATTAAATAAATACAATTTATTTAATTAGCATATTTATAAATAAATAAATGTAGTGACCAATTTTTATGGGATAAAAATAGGCCACTAGAATTTATTTAATATATAAATATATTTATGGTATATATATTTGATAATATATCTATCTTGATAATTATTTGAAGAGTTCAAATTAATATCAAGAATGCATGTAAATACTTTTGATGATTAATGCAATCTCAAATAAGTCAACATACATAAGAGAGAGAAAAATAGAAGAGTTGATTTGAAATCTTTTTCTAAGATAAAATTTTGAAATAGTTCAAAATTGACAAACTTTTCAAGAGTTGGATATAAATAGAAATGTCCGAAAATTAGCTATGATAATAAGCAAAAATTATTTTGTTAAGTCTTCTATTTTCCTTTTCAATAAAAGAAAAGAAGAAAGAAAAGAAAAAGAAAAAATATTTTCTTAAAATCTTGATTTTCTTGTTCTTTAAAAGAAAACTAGTTTCTTGATATCCTATTTATTATATTCAAGTTTCAAGAACTTAAAAAATCAATCTTTATTTTTCTTGAAAGTTTGTTCTTGATCCATCAATTGGATTAAAAAAATAAAAATTTACTTTAGATCTAGATTAGTAAACAATTAAAAGCATACTAGCGAATCTTTTTAATTGATGTTACTCTTTCATATTGTGGTAGAGGGGAGACATTTGAATCCCTACGAGTTTTGAAAGTAAAGTTCAGGATAAGCAATTGATTGATTCATTCCCTATTACAATCAGAGTGCGATAAATATATAATTTGAATTTAATATTTATTTATATATTTATTTGAATAAGTGCGATTATTAGAACTATTTTCGAATCGATGGGCTATATATATATATATATATTTATATTTAATAAAAAATTTAATTTTTCACTATATATGTCTCTACAATTGTAGCGAATACAACATTGTCTACTTCCAACACAACACTGGAAATGTTAGTGCTGTGGCCTTTGCAGGCCTCAGCAGCCAAAGCCCAGGTGTCATCACCATTGCCAATGCAGTTTTTGGATCGAACCCGGAAATTCCTGATGATCTTCTCGCCGAGGCATTCCAAGTTGATGCTAAGACGGTTGACATGATATAATCCAAATTCTAATTCTAGACTCCATTTTCTGGTCTTCTCTAGAATAATGATATCCTGAAATTTTTTTGGTTAACCAGTTGATTTCAGTTTTGTTTTTCAAATTGATTTTAGTTGATTTTGATAATTTAGATTGAAAGTTATTCAATTAAAAAATAATAATTTTTAGTAGTTTGTGATAAAGATTATGACATAATATGAATTAAATTATTTAAGTAGCTTGCATATGCAAAAACCTTGTAGCTATTAAGAATGATATAAATTGATACTATACATGTGGTATTGTATATGTGTGGAAGAATGTACGACCAAATCATATTTTCAATTCCTAAAAATTTATTTATATATTTATTTCCTTGTTGGTCATGTATATGTATGTTTTTAGTTATATTTTGCTTGAATGTTTTGGATAATTTTCAAAAGAATTTAATAGTAGTAGTAGTAAACTCATTACATATTAGCTAAATACTCTTTTTTTTTTCAATTCGAATTATCTGTTGTAAAATAGTATTTTATTAATATACATCATATGTATATTGATGACATCATTAATATAAATGTTGTGAAGTGCAATAGAAGATCCGGATTGTATTATATCCCCGCTTCTAGTAATTTTATTAATTATGCTCAGTTATTTTGTCTTAAAGAAAAGTTTAAGACTTCATAAACAGAAAACTGCACAAAATAGTAGTAATCAAGGCCCAACATACATACACTCAACATTTTACCCTTTATTAAACAACAAGAACAATAAAAATCAAATTGAAAAAAAATTAAATCAATTAGTTAACCAAAATCCAGGATACCATTATTCTAGAGAAGACTAGAAAATGGAGTCTAGAATTTGGATTGTATCATGTCAACAGTCTTAGCATCAACTTGGAATGCCTTGGCAAGAAGATCATCAGGAATTTCCGGGTTCGATCCAAAAACTGCATTGGCAATGGTGATGACACCTGGGCTTTGGCTGCTGAGGCCTGCAATGGCCACAGCACTAACATTTCCAGTGTTGCGTTGGAAGTGGACAAGACCTTCAGGAAATACGAAAACATCACCCTTTTCCAGGACCTTCGTGATAAGCCTGTTTTCAGGGTTGGAGGTGACGAATCCAACTTCAAGCCAACCTTCAAGAACTGTCAAAATCTCAGTTGCCCTAGGGTGGGTGTGAGGAGGATTTACTCCCCATGGTGCAAAGTCTAAACGCACAATGGAAATTCCAAGAGTGTTGAGGCCTGGAACTTGGGCTACGGTCACTGGAGTCACTTTTGACCCGACAGGATTAGAAGTGTTGCCCGGTAAATGAAGACCACTGAAGAAGAAATCATTGGGTTGAACAAGCTTGGGATCTTTGCATGCAAAACCATTCACTACCACTGAACCATGCATAAAAGAAAACAGTGATGAAGCTGGGCCATGCACTAACGCTGCATTTTGCAAAAACATAGTCCATCAAATATATGAAACAGGAATGGTTTTTATTGTTTCTTACAAAAGAAAAAAAAAAATGGTAACTCAGACAAAGATATATAAATTGTAATACCAGGGCCCTTGGGATCAGCAACACATAAATCCTGAAGAGGACTTGGGTCAGATGCCAGAGCAACTGAACAAGTTGCAACCAACAGTCCTAGCAAAAGAAAATGGGATGCGGCCATTTATTTTTTTCCCCTCTGAAGTACTAATTATGTATGAAAAGAGGAATGTGACTTGCTAATATATGCAAGATTTTAAGGTGCAAAATAATGTTAATCCAGGGTTGCTTTTATAGAGATAGAGAATGAAACAATAATAGTTGAACATTTTGCCGTCCTTATAAGACCAAGGATCAGAAAGTGTCGTATTCTTTCATTGTTGACAATAATATGAATATAATAGGGTAATAAGAGTAAATGGAGCACAAAATAATGTAATCATCGAGCAATATATTTTTTCTTTTGGTTTTTTCTTGCAGGACTGCACGTAGTATTATTGATAGATTAACAGAAGCCAATAGCTCGACATCTATACTGGATTTTAATTCTGAGCAATAAATTCTTATATTGGCCTGGGAATACTTTTGTGGGGAATAATTAGGAGAATATTTGGTCTTCCAATTCCTTATTAGGTGGTTCATATAGGCAAGGATGGAGTTAGAAATTTAATGAGATTGAATTTTTTTTAAAAAGATAATAGGACAAAATATATTTTTAATCATGTGAAAGATAATTTTATCATTTTTATTGGGATAAATTTTTTAACTTTAATAATGTATATATAATATATAAGCTTATTGCCCTAACCTCCATCCCTGCATATAGGTATATTAATTATGAAAATAAGCATTAAGTTAATATGAATCTGGTGTGTTATCTCAATTCCTGTATTCTAGTTTTCATACATATCTATCATTATTTATGTGGTCTAGTACAACTTTCATGCAATATTGACACGAACATGGGGAATTCTGATCAATGAAAACTGTAATTATGTTAGAGGTGTGAATTAGTAGATTAACAAACAGGGGTCCTTTTTTTTTTTCGTTTTTTTTTTTATACATTGATGACACTCTATATGGATTTATGGATTTATTATTCCAGGAAAGAAACTGGATTCTTTTCATCAATTAATCCTTCTCATTGGTTGTCATTATTAGTTTTATACTTTCACATATTCTTTTTATATCTTTTCCATTTGTGCATTTCCGAAATTTATTAATATATTATCACTAAACCCTCTTCACCATAAGATAACATGTGGTACCATTTAATGCAGTAATTTCCAGCTTTTCTAACAATAAGAGATTGTATTTTTTGATCTATTTTGAAGAACGATCGATAAAGTTTAATTTGCTTCTTAATTGATCACATTAGGGAAAATATTCAGTTTGATATTCTTACTTGGTCACATTATTAAAGATACTTTAGGGAAAAACAAAAGCACATCGTCATCTAATATAATGTCTTCTCATTCTATAATTTTATGGTTCTTTAATTTTTTTCAATTACCAGTAGTTCAAAAGTTTGATATTAACTTCTATTTTTATTCATTGAAAAGTTTCAAAGTAATTAAAATATTCAATTTTTTAAAATGTATCAGTATGAGTCATGCACAATGCACAGGTGTAATACTTGATTAGCAAGTCCAAAATTCAATCAATAAATCAATTTGGAATTGAGTGATCAAAGCAACGGATAACATACGTCATATTCTTTGACATGAACAACAGAAATAACAATTGGAAAGAATTCAACTAAATAAACTGATAGGTAAAGAAATTGCTAATTCCTATGACAAATTAACTTCATTAAATGATCATTATTTAATGATGAGGCAGGCAATCTAGAACTTGGATTGTATCCAATCAATGGTCTTAGTATCTGTTTGGAATGACTTTGCAAGAAGATCATTGGCAATAGCAGGGTTCGATCCGAAAACTGCATTAGCAATGGTGATAACGCCCGGATTTTGGCTGCTGAGAGCTGCAATGGCAACGGAATTTCCATATCCAGTATTCCTTTGGAAATGGACAAGATTCACAGGGAAAACAAAGACATCATCCTTTTGAAGTACTTTTGTAATCAGACGGTTGTCGGGGTTGGAGGTGATGAATCCCACTTCCAGGCTGCCTTCAATTACTGTCAAGATTTCAGTTGCTCGAGGATGAGTGTGAGGAGGGTTAATTCCCCATGGAGCAAAATCTATGCGTGCCAGGGAGATTCCCAGAGTGTTGAGCCCTGGAATTTGGGCCACATTTACTGGAGTCACCTTTGATCCCACTGGATTGGAAGTGTTGCCAGGCATGTGAAGTCCACTGAAGAAGAAATCACTTGGTTGTGCCATCTTGGGATCCTTGCATGCAAACCCATTCACAAGAACTGGAACATGCAAAAAGTCAACTCAGTTAAATAAGGAATATATGACGCATGAAGTGGCTAGATTAACATAAACTAATTAATAAAAAATTGATCATTGTTGCCATCATACCAGGCCCTTTGGGATCAGCAACACAGAAATCTTGAAGAGGACTTGGGTCAGATGCTGAAGCAATTGAACAAATTACAATCAAAACCCCCAAGAAAACTAAATGGGATGCCATGCCTTTCCTCTTTCTTTCTGTGTGTAGTGGCTAAAATGAATGATTTACTTGTGAGTAAAAGTTTCTGATCACAATCTCACTGAAAAGCTGGATTTATAGAGCTAGCTGATGAGATGATTGCTGATTTTTGCCGGCCCGTGACTAAATAAGATAACGAGTGTGGTCTTCCTTGTTGACAATCAAGCGTGTGGAAAAGGTAATTGAGGGCCTTGCATATATATTATCGAGATTAATTAACTAAATCTGTTTGCAAGTTCAAGAATTTTGGAGGCCGAACGAATCTTTCATGGAGGCAGGCGCCATCCAATACATGAGAACTCCATATTTTAGTCCAATGTTAACGGGTCCGCCTAAAAGTGATTATTTGAAGGAAGAACTATTACAGGTATGGAAAGGAAAGATCAGGTTAGCCACAAATACAAGTTTTGATAAAGGCGGCTGAATGTTTGATGAAAGGTTCAAATGGAAAATTCAGAGTGACTAAAAAACAGGGCTCATGATTATCCCCCCCCCCCCCCCCCAAAAAAAAAAAAAAAAAAACTTGGCTGATGTCTCATCACAAGAAAATATTTATATGATTAGTCATCCTTTGTAAGCGTGAGAGTAAAAAAAATAAAAGTTTGTATAATTTTGTTGAAAAAATAAAATTTTTTGTTAATTTTATCTTAAAAGTAGTGAATGGCCACTTCAATTCATTGTACTTTTGAAAATAAACTTTTTTATTTTAGGACATAAAAAAAACAAAAATAACAGCAACTACAAACAGACGATAAATTTGGAATTGAGAGAGTAAAAAACTGAACATACATCACCGTGCCTCACATAGAAGTTTTTAGTTGCCATGAAAGAGAAACAATTCTACTTTCACTAAGAAATGAATATGCGGCCAACCTTCAGTCAAAAAGACATTAGCCTATATGATACATGTCAAAGCTACTATAATCCGGCATCAAACAGACAATTGTAAGTTCAAATAATCAAAACGTATGCAGCAGATACATAACTATTTGGTAAGTGATTTCTTTGACCCTGTCAATGCCGTCTTTATCATAAACAATGCTTCAATTCTATATTTCTTTCTAAATTCGAGGACGGCATTATCTCATTGAAATCTGCGACTATGTCATACTCCAACCCTATAAAAACCCTCTCACCATACTCTTGTTTCCCAACTCACAAGGCATTATTAGTTCAGCTATTAATTGGTTAATTTGAACCATCTCTGGCTGTGATTGCTTTAAAAAAGAAAACATATGGCCTCCCATTTTATTGTGCTTGGATTCCTCATTGCAGCTTGTTCAGTTGCTTTGGCATCTGACTCCAGCCCACTTCAAGATCTTTGTGTTGCTGATCCTAATGGCCCTGGTATGAACAGAAAAATGACTATAAGTTCCATTTTTCATGTTTCATAATTACTCTATGTTCAATTGCTTATCTAATTCCTTTTTTTTTCTCTTTTGCATGTTTTTTTTTCTCTTTTGCATGGTCCAGTTCTTGTGAATGGGTTTGCATGCAAGGATCCCAAGATGGCACAACCAAGTGATTTCTTCTTCAGTGGACTTCACATGCCTGGCAACACTTCCAATCCAGTGGGATCAAAGGTGACTCCAGTAAATGTGGCCCAAATTCCAGGGCTCAACACTCTGGGAATCTCCCTGGCGCGCATAGATTTTGCTCCATGGGGAATTAACCCTCCCCACACTCATCCTCGGGCAACTGAAATCTTGACAGTAATTGAAGGCAGCCTGGAAGTGGGATTCATCACCTCCAACCCCGACAACCGTCTGATTACAAAAGTACTTCAAAAGGGCGATGTCTTTGTTTTCCCTGTGAATCTTGTCCATTTCCAAAGGAATACTGGATATGGAAATGCCGTTGCCATTGCAGCTCTCAGCAGCCAAAACCCTGGTGTCATCACAATTGCAAATGCAGTTTTCGGGTCGAACCCAGCTATTGCCAATGACCTTCTCGCTAAGTCATTCCAAACAGATGCCAAGACAATTGATTGGATACAATCCAAGTTTTAGATAGCCTGCCTCAACTTTTCTTGAAAAAATAATATGCATTAGGTATTGGTTTAGTTTGTAGTTTCTTTTGGTTCGTCATATTGTTGTGTAATGTTGAATTGAATATTTTATATCTTGTTTCATTTCTCCAAAAAATTCTTAGTGATCAAACTTGTCATATATCTGTGCTTAATTAATCATTGTAATGAGTTGAGAGATAGGGCTTTGATAAGTACCTTTTTATTCGTTTTGCAATTCATTAATCAAAATACGTTTTCATTTCACACATTCCCTTGAAGAACTTTTTCAAGATATTTACAACATATTCAATCCTCCAAGCGCAGCCTTCCTCCATCCTATATTCGCGATTAATTAATTCAATATGGCGTGATTCTTATAGATGCACTTTGGCGTGATTCTTACAGATCCAATTGCATAACACAGCTTTAGCAAGAATATCCAAGCTAGGACGTATGACGTTTTGATATTTGGGTAAATTTCATCCACACAATTATTTTTTTAGTTTTCAATTTTCATGTTCGGTGGGAGCATTTTGGGCAACAATGTATTAACCTATAAATTTGATCCATATAAATATTCAAATTATCCTTTTACATCTTGTATTTTCTCAACATACACATCACTTATAATTTAATCACAATTCATCTCCTCATCACATTTAATCAATTTATCATCATCATGTCCATATAAGGAAACGAACCTTTGCAATATACTAGAGAAACCTTTTAACAAGACCATCTAAAGAAAGAAATCATGTTGCATCCCTTCTCATGTTAACTTTATCATAATGAACATAAAAAACGAAAAGTGAATCACATCATGTCCAAGACTAATATCTACACAGCACAAGCATTCATGATTCACACAGAATGAGAAACCATATAGTTACAACCCATTACAAACACAATGAACCACAAATCATACCATACATATTAACTACATCAATCTAGCTTCTCTCTCAATTTTAAGAAACAGCAATCTCCCACCAAAAAATAATCAACAGACGATGAGATTTGGACAAACCATGGAGAATCATAGAACACTTCAAGCAGCAACTTCCTCTTCTTCCTCCTCATATTCCTCATCATCAGCAGTAGCATCCTGGTATTGCTGATACTCGGCCACAAGATCGTTCATGTTGCTCTCAGCCTCAGTGAACTCCATTTCATCCATTCCTTCACCAGTGTACCAATGCAAGAAAGCTTTGCGCCTGAACATTGCAGTGAATTGCTCACTAACACGCCTGAACATCTCTTGAATTGAAGTTGAGTTTCCAATGAAAGTTGATGCCATTTTGAGACCCTTAGGCGGAATATCACAAACACTAGACTTAACATTGTTTGGAATCCACTCGACAAAGTAGGAGGAATTTTTGTTCTGGACATTGATCATCTGTTCATCAACTTCTTTGGTGCTCATCTTGCCACGAAACATGGCTGAGGCAGTCAAGTAGCGACCATGGCGTGGGTCTGCAGCACACATCATGTTCTTGGCATCCCACATCTGCTGAGTCAGTTCAGGTACAGTAAGGGCCCGGTACTGCTGGGATCCTCTGGAGGTTAAGGGTGCAAACCCAACCATGAAGAAATGAAGACGCGGGAATGGGATGAGATTAACCGCGAGTTTCCTGAGGTCAGAATTAAGCTGTCCAGGGAACCGGAGACAGCATGTAACACCACTCATGGTGGCAGAGATCAGGTGGTTGAGATCACCAACTGAAATACAATTAGCCAAAAATTAAGTGCATCAGGAACACTGCATTCACATCCCATTTAATAATCCACACAAAGGGAAATGTACTTACAGGTAGGAGTGGCAAGCTTAAGAGTACGGAAGCAAATATCATATAGAGCCTCATTATCCAGAACCATACACTCATCCGCATTCTCAACTAGTTGATGGACAGACAGGGTAGCATTGTATGGCTCAACAACAGTGTCAGATACCTTTGGAGAAGGAAAGACTGAAAATGTCAACATCATGCGGTCTGGATATTCCTCCCTGATCTTGGAAATGAGAAGGGTGCCCATACCAGATCCAGTGCCTCCACCCAAAGAATGACAGACTTGAAATCCTGTTGATAAAATGACACGAAATTACCACAATCTGATAGAAGAAAAGCATTTCACGACACAATTGACTAAACTTTTTCTATATTAACCACATTGTGCTATTTTTTTCTTTTGCTAGTGAAAGATGGTGTCATGCATAATCATTCAAGATAAAAGAAATGTTATAATAGATGTTGCAAAAAGCTAGAAAAAGAACAACACAAGATGAAAAACAAAAAAGTAGTTGATAATGAATGGATATAATACTTATAAAAAAGGCTATACTTATGCTTATTGTAATTATAGGCTTAACCTGACACGTAAGATGAGAAAACAAACAGAACTTCCAGCAAATCACAACTGCAATTCTGGATGTCAATGTTCAGAAAACACAAGCTAACAGAACCTAAAATTATGAAGGAAAAATGCAATTGCAGAACATCAAGCCCACACAAATAATTAACAGTGAATTCGAGTACAATCCAATCCAGACAATGATAAACAAATAAATCTCCGCTAAACATGCATCGGACAAATTGGTCAATATAGGAAACCAAAAGCGAACATCACAAAGTCAAATAAAACGCAAACATTATAAGAGTAAGTAAGAACAGAGCTCATAATCATACATATACCACGATGCCCCTAAAAAATAAAAATAAATCTAAAAACCAATCAAAATCCAGAATATGTCTACAGAAAAACGCACCCTTCATTATTATCTAATCATAGATCTAACATAACAAGAACCAGATCCGACATATAAACCCAACCAACGAACGAAATTAACCTTGCAAGCAGTCACAATTCTCGGCCTCCTTGCGAACAACATCAAGCACGGAATCTATCAATTCAGCTCCCTCCGTGTAATGCCCCTTGGCCCAATTATTCCCCGCACCAGACTGCCCAAAAACAAAATTATCGGGCCTGAAGATCTGTCCAAAGGGGCCGGATCTGACGGAGTCCATGGTTCCGGGCTCGAGGTCCATGAGGACGGCGCGTGGGACGTACCTCCCGCCGCTGGCTTCATTGTAGTAAACGTTGATGCGCTCAAGCTGAAGCTCAGAATCTCCGCTATACCTTCCGGTGTGGTCAATGCCGTGCTCATCACAGATAACTTCCCAGAATTTGGCGCCGATCTGGTTGCCACATTGGCCGCCTTGGATGTGCAGGATTTCTCTCATTTTTCCTTGTTTGGCTTTCCGGTTCCTTGCTTTTTTTCCTGCGAGTCAGAGAGCGGGGAAATTGAATTCAATAGATCTTTCTTGGGATTGTTTTTTCTGGGTGTGGGGGGATCGTACGGGGAGTGGAGGAGAGGAAATGAAGGGGAATTGGCGGAAAAAGGCGGTGGGGGATGGATGGGTATGGGTTTATATACGGAGGGGTTTTGAGGCTGGGATTTTCCTGAATTTTCGGAAATGCCATTAGATTTTTCTTGGGGTTACTGCAATTTTATCCGAACTGGTTGTTGCATAGATGGTATTTGTTTTATAATTTTTAAGAGGAGATAATTGGAATTGAATTGAAGCTGATCCAAATGCTCGTGTTAAAATTATAGTAAACTTTCTCCATTACACAGTTCGTTGCTTAATTTTTTACTAATTTATAAATTGATATTTTCAGTAAATATAAAAACAATAAATCTGAAATTTTAATATTTATTATTGTTATTTAATATCAATCAATTAGATTGTAAATAGTTAATAAATATTTACTATTCCACATAAAAAAGCAATTAACTTGATCAGAATAAAAAAATGTTAATTTAATTGATCAAAATATAAAAAGTTTTGGCTAGCCAGTTCTGGTCCGGATTAACCCAATTTTTCTTCCAATGATTGCAGTTGGGCGTATTAGCATATAGTTGACCCGGTATTTACCCTTTACAAAGCTGTGGGCCAAGAACAGCTGGGTTAGGATTATATTGGGCTTAAGGATTACATGGCATATGCATCATCATTGTATTAGTCACTAGCCAAAATTTGAATTATGATTTAGATAAAACTGTTTAATCATTAGTCACTAGCCTAACGATTACCTTGTTGTACTAATGCCATGGTTGTTGATTCTTCAATTTAGTTAAAAAAATATTTTATTTTTTTTTCATTTCAAATAATCCAGCGTACAAAATTATTCCTTGAAATAATCAATAAGGCAATGCAAAGAATTAAATAAATATTCATGGGCCGAAACCACCAACACTGACCCTTTATTTCCCCTCTTCCAGCATTTATCTATTAATTTTTGAATCTTAGTGATGGGGTGCTTGCAGCTTATGTATGATCGACTTGTCAACCTGGAAGGCCTTGGCCAAAACATCATCACTTATCGGTGGATTGGATCCAAAGACAGCGTTAGCAATGGCGACGACACCTGGATTCTGGCTGCTCAAAAAGGCCATTGTAACAGCATTTCCCTGCCCAACATTCTGCTGGAAATGAACCAGCCCGAATGGAAAAACAAACACGTCGCCCTTTTGAAGTACTTTTGAAATGAGCCGGTTTTCGGGGTTCGACGTCACGAATCCAACCAGCACCGTGCCCTCCAGCACCGTCAATATCTCGGTGGCACGCGGGTGGCGATGTGGCGGAACCACCCCCCGCGGTGCGTAGTCGACCCGCACCGTGGAGATGCCGAGGGTGTTGAGGCCCGGAATTTCGTTCACTGTTGGCCTGTTTACGAAGGAGCCCATGGGATTTGATGTATTTCCAGGTATGTTGAGCCCTTTGAACAGGAAGTGATCTGCGGTTACTTGCTTAGGGTCTAGGCAGGCAAAGCCATTCACTCTCACTGCATACATGCCATAATTCAAAAACAAGAAAATGAATTAAAGCTTGTAAGATTCGTTGCACAAAATAAATCTTCAAGGTAAAAATATCCATTCCAGACTCTTTAATTTATTATAATTTTGTATTTTATATGATATTTCGTATTATACATTCTTACCACGTGTAAATCATCATAACCAATTATATATTTTAAAAAATATATTATATACATAACATACATGTATTGTATGAAATATAAAATAAAATATTTTATTGAAATAAAAGATCCAAATTAGTTTCATACTAACCTGGACTATTGAAATCTGCTACGCAAAAATCTTGAAGAGGGCTAGGTTCATGGGCTAGGGCAAGAGCAGTCCAAGTTATTGCTACAAGACCTAGGATTAGCATTAAATTTGTCATTCTTGAATAATGTTCAAAAAGTTACAATTATGAATAATGAAAGTGAAGAGGTATTACTGTCTAGACTTAAGATGTGGTATAGCGGGTTGAAAGCAAGTCTCTATATATAGTCATCTGACAGCTGCTAACGCCTGTACCCATACAAAGTAGAGACCCCTGCCGTCTGATCCCCATATAAAAAAATTTCTAGTGAAATAATTGGGGAGGCATACAACACATAGCAAACACCAGATCATCATAAACTGTAAAGAACAAGTAATAAATTTCCTAAAATAAGAGCTCCCTCGATGGACATGTCTAAGTGGTTATAATTTTTTTTGTAAACTTTGGTTGTTGTTTCATATATTTGTAACACTTTTAAATTATGCTTCTACATTGAGATGTTAATACTCGGTCGTTGTTTAATTTGTGATTTAATAATACACCTGTTAGACCAATTATTCGATAGTAAAACAAGACATATATCCGAAGAATATCTATGTAAAGATGAAGAATATTTGTCTGGAGCGATGGCTTTGTTGTAAAAGACAACAATTGGACAAAAGTATATGATAGAAAATATATACATTGTTGGAGATGGATATACTTCGTCTTGTTTTCACGTTCGGACAAGGTCCTAACAATGAAAAAAAACCCTCAATTATTATTGCACTAATTAAAAGTGTGGCAAACCAACCTAAAATATTGTAAGCGAACCAATCGGCATAAAATCTACGATGGGAACATGCATGGCCAGTTCTACACGAACCTAACACAACAAAGTACGAGCTATTGTGTGTGCGCGCGCGCCGCGTAGTCTTAATTAATTTGACCTTTTCATCGTGTAATTCTTTTTTTTTTTTTTGCTTTTTGTCTTCTTTGATTTGTTCAATATGGACTATGTTCTTCAACTTAGTTAACAAAAATGCACATAATTTCACACAGCACCACTAAATTAAAATTTTGTAAGACAAATACTTTGTCATAATCAATTCATTCTTTCTTTGCAGTTACTAAAAACAATGGAGCAAAATCACCATGGAAATGTATTTAGAGTTGAATGAGATCTTTTAATTTTGTGAATACTAAGAACATTTAATATTTTTTCTGAGACTTACCAATCAAGCAATTATATCATTTCAATAGTGTTACATGCTCCTTAAATTTTGAAAAAAGAACTTTAAAGTTTCATTAGATTAAATAGACAGTGAAGTAAAGATTTTAATATTCTTTTTATCTGTTTTCTTATAAAGGAATTCGACTTGATTTTATATGATTTGGAGCTTTTGGACCATACATCTAACAATTTCACATGGTTCCATATATTAGACTATTATCATATGATTTTCCCTTTCCTATGTTTTGGAGTTTTTCAAAATTACATAATATTAAAATTTAATTTAATTTCCACTTTTTTCAGTGTCAAAAAATATTTAGCTAAATTACACATCTAATGTAGCAAATGATAAATAGGATATAATATATCCTGTTACTTTTCTATCTTTTTATAGATAATCCATATCTAAAGTTCGATGAGAGATGAGTCCTAAATGATTGGATTTTATCAACTAACTCAAATTTCCATTAGAATTTCTTACTCCTGTACATTTGATGTGGTATGATTTTGGTGAGTTTCAGGTAATGATAACATAAGTACTCTTTAGTACATTAGATTTTTCTGCTTCTTTTTTTTTTTTTTTCTCTATCTTAGCCTTTCCCTTGATCCATTCTTTTCTGGATGGGATCTATTTCTAAAAATGGTACGGATAACAGTTTAAAATTTGACAGACAGAAGAAGCGTTGCCCTTTACTCTTGTTAGGCTGGCCCTGATTTTCGGTTTTTCACCCTTTTAGTAGGGAAGTAGAGGAGTAGCAATTTTCATAGCCCAGTAATAAAATTTGCCTCCTGTCCTAGTAAATACCTGCTGCTAAATCATTTTACTCAAAGAAAAAAGAGAGTAAGAAAAATAAGTGATTTGAACATTTCTCCGGCTAGCATTGTCCGGAGTTAGATTTTCTTTCACGTTCATTTGCCTGATTATTCTCTTGGTACATGGACATATACATTTTTACAATAGTTTTCCACAACAAGATTTCATATATCTTGCTATAACTTATTCTGATTATGTATGTATATATCATGACATAACTAATAATCCTGATTTTCTGGCCTGATCCTGTATTGATAGGTGCCAAGATGGTCAATCTGGCGTTTTCGTGGATTTAAACAAACCACTTGTCTTTCAGGTCAGATTTTCGCATCATTCGGTAGTTTTCAGTATCATGCAACTTAATTCACTAAGTTGTTTCATTGTTTTTCATTTCCCTGATTCGGTCCATCTTTCATCTTTCATGTATTAATGACAGGTCGGCCATCTTGGAGAAGCTTATGAGGAATGGGTTCACCAACCTATTGTCAGCAAAGAAACCCCACAGTTTTTTGCAAATGGCGTTATTGAGGTATATTTTATGCAAATTATTTCTATAGAGGACTGCACAGTATTATGATTACGACAAATGTAAAACTTCCATGGCACGAGTATCTTGAATGAAAGTTGGGGAATCAACCAGTATCCTCCTTTAAAAAAAGAAAAAAAAGAAAATTTCCATGGCAAATGAGTAATGGAGCCAATATTGTGTTTGTGCATCCTGTATATAGCTGGTTGGTTGGAGTTGGACTTAGTAATTTACGGCCTAATATTATGCATAATGTAAACAGGACTTGATCAACTGTAGCTAAACTGAGCCACATATTCTTGGGGTGAAGAGTCCATTTAGAATTGCCTAAAACAAACTTTGCAAGAATTAAGAGTTTTTGGGTTCTAACATTTACATTCCAAATGGCTGGTGTTCTGTTAGTCTAATTCATTCTGGAACAGTTCTTGACGCGCACCCGTTGGTGGGCAATTCCTCTAATCTGGCTGCCCGTGGTATGCTGGTTCGTCTCATCTTCTGTAAAGATTGGCATTCCTCCTCACCATCTAGCACCAACAGTGGTAGCCGGTATCTTTATATGGACATTGCTGGAGTACTCTTTGCATCGGTTCCTTTTCCACATCAAAACAAAGGGCTATTGGTTTGTCATATCTTGCTAATCTACCCTCACTCTATATTTGCTACAATGAGGCAAGATGTGCTGAAAATATTTGAAAATTTAAATCCAGGGGAAACACAGTTCACTACCTGATTCATGGCTGCCATCACAAGCACCCAATGGACGGACTCCGACTTGTTTTCCCTCCTGCTGCAACAGCAATTTTACTCGTGCCTGTACGTAAACGAATTTATCATCATCCTTCCTGCCCAGTTTCTCCATTGCCTCTGATTTTTCTGTTTTTTTGTCATCTCAGTTTTGGAATCTGATCAGGCTTCTAGAACCTGCATCCTATTCCCCTGCTTTGTTTGGAGGTGGCTTGTTGGGATATGTCATATATGATTGCACTCATTACTACCTTCACCATGGAAAACCATTGAGAGGTGTATCTTATCAACTCAAGGTAACCTACCTAGCCAAATTAATTATGTCTTTCCTTTTCAACCATCATCAATTGTTGTGCTGCTAACTGCTAATGGCCTATCAACTGTAGAGATTCCACATGAACCATCACTTCAGAATTCAGGACAAGGGATTTGGAATCACTACAGATTTCTGGGACAGGATATTTGGAACACTTCCTCCAAAATCTGCCAAGAAAGATAGCTGAGTAAGGACAGAGAGAGAGAGAGAGAGAGGATAAAGGAAAATTTCTGCTGTGGTTAAATTACTGAAGTGCTGAGGTTAATTTTCGAGTTAGTCAGGCTGGGAAAATTAACTGTTTTAAGACTATAGAATGAATTTGGCAGGTCTAGGTTTTTTTTTTTTTTTTGATGTATGTTTTGTTTTTTCATATTTTCTTCTTCTTACATTCTAGTCCTGGAGGCTGATAGGATTTGGTATTTTTTTTTCAATTTTTTTTCGTTCATGCTTTCTGTAGAGGAATCTTACTGAGTGCATTAATCACAGTTATTTTGAATGTTTATTTGTCAGGGCATGTTAAAGCAAAGCAAAGACCACTTTGTCGATATTGAAAATTCTCTATTAAATAGTGTAAGTTAATGTAGTCCAACAGGTGAATTGTCAAATATATAGCAACTGAAATTAGTTCCATATTATGCTTGTTAATAATCATAACAAAGTTTAGAGTAGGTAAAACAAAGTACACTTCTTGTCTTGGGGCCAAAATTATGTGTTTTCTAACCATTATCAAAATGAAAAGAACGAAATTCTCACAAAAGCTAAACATTTAAAATTTTCATCAATATAGGATCTTGTTTGTATCTCAAGAACAATATATATAACAAAGCTATAGCAAATAAGATTAACAGAATCATATTTTGACTTAGAAATCTTCATTTATTTTCACTCTTTTTAATTTTTTGAGGCTTTTTTATAGCTTATAATAAAAATAAAAATAAAATTATGAATCATCCTAAAACGAGGACATTTAAAATTTAACGTGGACAGACTCCTTCAAATTTTATTCTTTTTTAAATTGTAAATGTGAAGGTGTGGCCTTCACTTTTAAATGTGACATTTTTTTGTTATTTTTTTTCTTCAAATAGAGTGAAATGGGAAGAGACATTTTGGGAGGTATGATGATGATGTTTGTATTAGGTAATGTATTTTGGTGTTATGGGGAGTTTTATGCACAAATAAATTATAAAGCATGTGATACTATTGAATTTAAATGTAATACTACGGGATAAAATAGGCTATAAAATAATTATTTTTATACTTGCACAATGTCTAATTTTATCTTCTCAAAATATTTATATTTTCTCAATATAAAATACAATATTTATTCTGCTAATTATTAAAATAAAATAATTTTATTTTCAAATCTTTCATTTTAATTTTTAATTTTATATTCAAAAATTACATCATATATTTTTAAAAATACATACTCTATTTTCAAAAAATATTATTTGTATTATATTAAAAATAAACAAATATACTGAAAATATATCTATGCAAACAAAATATTAAATTAATCTAACAATTTAATTGACCAAACTTATAAAGAGGCATTAGCCAATTAGATACAAAATTACAAAGATTTTAGTTAAAATAATGTAAATCGAATATGAATCCAACCATCGTATATAAAATAGGTCTAGTGGACCATAGCATTATGTTGTGGACATGGATCTGCTGGCAATAGTTAGAATTGATGTATCCAATAATAATAATCAAAGGTTCAACCCAATAAAATTAAATTCACGGGCTTAAAAGGCCTTATCAAATACATTTTAAGAGAGACGTATATTAATTAAATCCAAAAATACTTAATCTTATCTCAATAAAACATATAAGTCCAAGAAGTCCAAAAGTACCCAAATAGCTTGTGAGACTCATGTTTCAAATTAAATACTTATAAATACAATATTTTTGAATGTATGTAATCTTATTGAATTCTCTAGTTCTAGATTGAGCGTCGAATGATTTTCGCAATGGTGTTTTCGCCAGGACAATCCGACGCGCGGTGGTGTTTTCGCCAGAATAACTCGACGCCCTAACAACTGTGTGTTGCAGGAAGGAATTCTTTTAAGAATTGAAAACTTGCGAGAAACTGACCATGGAGAATTTGTACCACATCAAGAATCCATCGTGAATATCTGCTAGCCAATTCCTTTTAAACCTGTGGCCGCTCTCTCCACCCGTGCCCCTCTTCAAATCTTAATATTATTAATTTTTGTGCAATAAAGTTTACTATTAGTTTATTACTACACACGCTAAAGTTTATAACCCAAATAAATCACCTATTACAAGAGTATCTTTAACCAAGTAGCCCTGAGGTCACTTCCTCAATGCTGGTGCGTTAGAGTGAGGGCTTAAAACTAAAGAGTTTAACCTGCGGCATTGCTCTGGGTTAGTGTCAAACGTAAAAAATTTTGCTGCCGAAAATAGGTGTCTAGGTTAGAATTGACTCATATAGCTCGAATTTTGATTAGGCTAGGTGCTTGATTGTTATCGCTCCTCAGTTACATAGAAAAGTCACCTATTAAGGTAATAGATTGGGCACTTGGGCACTAGAACAATGTTGGCTCGTGTTAAGTGATAGCTATAGTACAATTGTGCCTTTAAAAAACATCGCAGGTCACATAGTTTAGTTGGGTTGCTTGAGCTGAAGAGTCCTGAATGAACCTTGCATGACTTGCTGAGTCTTGTATGAGTTGATGAGCCTTGTACGAGCTAACGAGCCTTGCTTAAGTTTATGAGTACTGTATGATCCATGAGTTGTTGAGTTCTACACGAATTGATGAATCTAGCATGAGCTTTTGAGTCTTACACCTACTTATGAATAGTTGCATGATCTATTTTTAAAATATAATAGGTTAATTTATCCTACAAGATTCATATTTTTTAGATCATATATGTTCACACAAATAAATAAGATTAAATGATTATTTTTGGATAGTGATATGGAATCTGATTCAGGATAACTCTTACTATAATATCTATAAATACAGGGATCAATCTAAAAAATGGGTTACACTTTTAATATCTAACACACTCATATTATCTGCATGCATTCACTTTCTTCTCCAAATACCCAAATAACTTGAGCGACGGAGATCTTATGTGGGGCCAATCTGACGTCTATTTTGTAGGATCTCCAACCAGTGGAGGAGCAAAGAAAAACAACAGATCATTATTTGATGTGCACCTATAGTGTCTTTTCCTTGATTTGTATTGGATCTGTGATTTCTTGAGAAAATACTCTGTATTTCTTTCTCGGTTTTATGTTAAGTTGTTTGTTTTTCTTATTGTATCTAATTTATGTAACATTGCCCATTTAACTTGTTTCGGTGCTATATCTCTACTTTGTTTGAGCCTTTTCTTATTCAATGCTTTACCTGCCTAATTCTTGTTCTGCCTGATTTGTTGACAGGTATATTTTGAGGTCCAAGATGGTTGCACAGGTGTAAAGGACTTAAATAAACTCCTTGTCTTTCGGGTAAAACTGATGCATTTTGACAATTCTTACTTTGAATATTACCACGAGCATCAATTAGTTTATCTTCTTGATTTTTTCCGTTGTTTGATTATTCAACCACTCACTTCTAATGGGGTGTGCGCGGGGAGAACTTTTACATAGAATGTAGGACTGGCTGGTTTCTTGAATGTTTAGTGTCTGAAATTTTGAAACGAATGTTATCTGGTCTGCCATGTTTGCAAATGTTGATATCGTGGAAGTGGTTTCTTTTTGGCAATCCATTTTGCTAAACTCCTTGATGTATGTATCTTTTGAATTGTCTCAATTTCTACCTTGTAAATGCAATCAGGTTGGCCATCTTGGTGAAGATTATCAGGAATGGTTCCACCAACCAATAGTTAGCAAGGAAGGTCCTCGATTTTTTGAAAGTGTTTTTTGGGAGGTATTACTCTTGTTCTTTTTTCGTCCAGGACTCTGCCAATTATGTAATCATTAACTGTTGTGTAAGCATTTTCAACTATGATTTTCTTGCTTATTCTTGTTGGTTTTAGCTTGTTGATTCTTCTCCAAACAGTTTCTGACTCGCACACAGTGGTGGGAAATTCCTCTAATTTGGCTTCCGGCTGTTGGCCGGTTTGTCTCAACGTCCATTGGCTTGGGTCATACAGTTCCTCAGGTGGCATTAATGGTGGCATTTGGCATTTTCATTTGGACATTGCTTGAATATACTCTGCATCGTTTCCTTTTCCACATTAAGAGAGAGAGTTATTGGTTAGCTTTCTCACTCACTTTTCTCATGCTCCCAATTCCTGTCTTCTCTGTGTGTGTGTGTGCCCGTGTTGCGGATTTTACGACGCAGCCATGACTTCATTTGAACAAGATTACCTTCCGTTTTTCCAATTCTCTGCTAAATACTTTCAGTAATTTGCAGGGGTAATACACTTCATTATCTTGTTCATGGTTGTCATCATAAGCACCCAATGGACGGTCTAGGTCTTGTTTTCTCTCCTGCCGCAACTGCCGTTTTCTGCGTGCCTGAATGTTTTAACTCACGTTTCTTTTCTTTTCTTTTTTCTTTGTATTTTTTGTGGGTTTCAGTTTCTGCACTCTGTGGTTCAACACTTTCTGATGATATACTTGGTTTGCTGCCAATTCCATTCTAAACAACCTGGCTAACGTCATAACTTTTGTGCCAGTGACGAACTCCTATTTCTCATAATGCAATTTACAGTTCAATCAAATTCACTCCTCAATTAGTCCATTATATGCTGATAGTGACTCTAATGAATAGAACAAGCAATCACGAAACGGCGTTTTACTGAAAAGAAGTATCGATTCGCTGCTGGCTTTTTATGGACAATGATGCTTTAAAATTTTCAATTGTTTCTAACTTGTTCACCAATGCAAATTGTAGTTCTGGAACTTGATAAAATCCGTAAGCACTCCTTCCACCGCTCCTGCACTTTTTGGTGGTGGTCTACTGGGTTATGTTATGTATGATGTAACTCATTACTACTTGCATCATGGGCAGCCAACAAGTGAAGTGCCAAAGGGTCTCAAGGTAATGAATTGTACATATTGCAAACTTGAAATCTATTGAATTCGCTAGGGTGATGTTAACTTTATTTCAGACTATTTATTCACAACAGCCTGGAAGAATTATAGGCTAAATGCCCAACAAACAGATCATTTTTTTGAGAGTGATTGTTTGACTCTGTTTCTGTTATGCAGAAATATCATCTAAATCATCATTTTCGCATCCAGAAAAAAGGCTTTGGTATAACTTCCTCGCTATGGGACAAGGTCTTTGGAACTCTACCTCCAACACATACTGGTTGAGAAGAGTTGATAGTATGGTTTATGAAACATAGTTATTAGAAAGGCCTTTCAGAAGTTTTTCATACTCACTGGTTTTGCTTCAGCTTCGTTTCTAAGCAAGATTAGCCTGTTGATCATGTACACACTTCCTTTTGTAGGAATTTGTATAAAACAATCTGACAGTTATGGACCCAATGTTTAGTCTCTAGATGTATAATTTATTATCAATTTTTAATTGGACTCCCTTGTTAGAAACTTGTATAACTGTTGTTTACAATTGTGTTCCTGCAAGTTTCTGGTTGGCTAGGATTTATGTCGATCACACACAAAAATACATTGGATCTCAAAATAAAATTTTAGCATCTATAATGATATTGATTGATACATATCAATTCTAATGTCGTTTTTCATTCTTTTACCTATTAGAAAAGAGTAGAATTTTTTTATTTTTTATGTCGAAAATGATCTCATTTAACTAAAGAAAAGATGAAGCCCTCATGCTGCACATTTTTTTCTCTTATTGCATCTCCTGCACAGCTACTTTGCTATGATTGACATAGGTCAGTGAGAACACTTCAGCTTCTTGTTAAATCTAATCAGCAAGCAGGGGAATGCTTTGTTCATTTCTGAAGAAGTTTCCTGGGTCAGCCACTTTCTTCACTCCTGCCAATCTCTTGAAGTTTCCTTTGAAATATTTTCTTCCCCATATTATAGCTTGTGAGTAGCTGGTATTTGGCTGCTGGTTGATCCCTAAATCAAGATCCCTATAATTTATGTAGGCAGCTCGTGGGGAACGCGATACGTATGGTTTCATGTACTTGTATAGCATTTTGATCCAGTTGACATGGTTGATGGATTCTTCATCCCCACCCACACTCCATTTCACCAAGTATTGTATGTTGAACAAATTCCCTTTTCTGTGGGGAAAAGGGAGCTCTGACTCTGGAATTTGTTCCATCCTTCCTCCGAAAGGATCCATTATCACAAAAACCATCTGTTCTTCCAGAAGTCGTTCCCTGATGCCTTCGAATGCACTTTCTGGCATCGGTTTTTCAACAAAATCTGACTTTGCCTTGAAATAGCTCTTGTATTGGACTGTTCTATCCAGTAAAACTTCCAATTGGTCACCTCTTTCAAATCCAGCGAAGTAGAGGATAGACTCTATCCAACTCATTTCAGTACAATCCTTTTCCAGTAAGCCTAATTCTGGAAGCTCTTGCGCATCAGTGGTACTACGTCATTCACAGGTCCAAGAAATAGTGAATTAAACAATGCCTCAACAGTCTTCTGCTTTTCATCTAGATGCTGAATGACAATTCTGATTAATAATTCTTCCGGCAGCCTGTTTGCTATGTGTTGCCATTTATGGACAATTTCTATACCTTCTTGGTTTAGATTCTTGTGAATAGTGAAAACAGTCACAACCGGTGGAACTCGAACCAGCTTGATCTTCCAGGCGATTATGATTCCAAAGCTCGCTCCTCCACCTCCTCTAATAGCCCAGAACAAATCTTCTCCCATTGATTCTCGATCAAGAATCTTTCCTTTCACATCCATGAAATAAGCATCAATGATGTTATCTGCAGCTAGACCATGCTTTCGGAGCAAGGTCCCGATCCCTCCTCCACTGAAGTGCCCCCCAACGCCTACACTCGGGCATGTCCCTGCAGGGAAACCATGAACTCTACTCCTCTGGGCGATGCTATAATATAGCTCCCCGAGTGTTGCCCCTGACTGAACCCATGCTGTTTCTTCTTCCAAGTCAATGCTGATGGAACGAAGATTGATGAGATCAATGATCACAAATGGGGTTTTGCAGAGGTAGGAGAGGCCTTCATAGTCATGACCCCCGCTCTTGACTCTGACTTGCAAATCATGCTTCCTGCAACAAATGATGGCTGCTCGGATTTCATCAGCATTGTATGGTGTGATGATGAACTGAGGTTTTGGGGATGTTGAATTTAACCATCTGGGATTTTGTTCCGCAGACTGCAGTAGATTGGAATATGATGGGGAGCCTGGAGTATGTAGGTATTTAAACGCTTTAATATATCCTGCAGAAGAATGGATGGACATACACTGAACAAAGTTTTCAAGATTTGCTTTACAAAATCCAAGCGAAATTGAAAGAAGAAGTAGGACATGTAGTGCATGAGAGGCCATTACTCAGATATCTCTTAAGACAAGCAATGAAGTTTAGGGGTGAGCTTTGTGGGCTTACTATAAATTATGGCTGTCAACTAATTCCAACATTAGGGACGGAGCCAGGGCTGGTAGGTGAAGCTGCAAGTCTATATGAATATAAATTTTATGTATAAATCTATCCAAATTTTATCCCTCCCTCCAAAAATCAGTTATCTTTTTACCCATTATTTAAAAAAATCAATATCTGTATAAGATGCTCTAAAACAATGCGCATGTATTTTGTCCGTAAAAAACGATGATTCCAATGTATTTATATAATCCTTAAGATGCATTCAAATTTTTCTGGTGCGTCTTTATGCATATCAGTCGGCAGTTTTTTCATACACTCACTCAACTAGACCCAAGCCGTCCGCAATGGGCTTATCAAACTTAACAAAAAAATTTGTAGCCTTTGAATTTCTCCCTTTTGTGAGATTCTTCTGTCAGCTTCAACAGATAAATACAGGGAGTAACATTTGATTTATTTTTTAGCTGTTTTCTTTTGTGAAAAATAAAAATAAAAAACACAATTCTCTGCTTCTAGAAACTTGGTAATTTCTTACTGTTAATATCCAGTATTTTTAATGGTAAATTATTGGCAGTATCAGTTTTTCAAGAAGGTTCTCTTTAAGAAAGACTTCAACCGAAAGGCACAGACAGGACAAACAAGGGAGGTAGATACTAACAAGTTAATGAATTCGACTGTGGTGAGGTGCATTAGTAAATTATAAAGAGGCCTTCTTTCCAGACATTTTTCTTGAAACTAAGTTTGCACCTTTCAACTGTTGAACACCAATTTGTCATACAAGTGAAATCCATTATCAAAGAATGAGCTCAGGAATAGATTATTATACAGTTTGAGAGGCACGAGATATAGCCAGAGCATAAAATGTTGCTTCGGAGCAACTTCTCAAACCCTTGATGTTTATCTTTAGGCCTCGTTTGCTTTGGGGGATGGTACTGCATTTGATAACTAGAAAATGGATATGTTTTTGATAATGCGTTTGAAGGCGGCCATTTCCGAAGCAGCTTACTCTTGGGCACTTAGGACTAAGGATTGATGATGGTGGAAAATAATGGGATTAATAAAGTTTAGGATAAATTATAAAAAATATTCTTAAGGTTTGATTTGAAATTATAAATAACTCTTGAGATATTACAAATATCATTTTGAAATTTGTATTTATTTTATAAATATATTACGGTCAGTCAATAAATACAATTTATAAAATAAAAAACATGAAATATTTGGAATTCATAAATTAAAAAAAAAATTCAACCCTCAAGAGTAATTTGTATAATTTATCTTAAAATTTATTGACGCATTATAATTTCCATCCTGGCTAACAGTATGCTATTCAGCCCCCTAATCCATTTTCCAAGTCCAACACTAAATATTGTTGGGCCCTTTATCAATCATGGGCCTTTCTCAAAACAAGCAAACAACAGATAAATCATGGGCTCTTTATCAAATCAACAAAACAACGTATTGGGCTGATTGTTTTCCCAAGCAAAAGGGGGCTTGCCTTAAAAGCAAGATCAGAGAGTTTGATTAACCATATACGAAGTAACTCGATGCTGATTTAGAGCCTGTAACAGTAAGATTAAAGTGAAATGCAAAAAAAGTAATTATTAGAAGTGAAATGCAAAAACATTTATAACAGAACCTGAGGCGCAAACTCATAGATCCTCAGGCATGCAAATAACACATAAACTGTTATGTAGCCATCAGACTGTGTTTCAGTGAATCATACTCTTCCCTATTCTCTCATTCATCAATGGAAGAGTTGGGATGCTCTGTTCATGTCTGAAGAAATTATCAGGATCAACCTTGGTTTTCACCCTGACTAGCCTATTAAAGTTGTCTTTGAAATATTTGGTACCCCATAAACTGGCCTCTATGAAACTTGAACCATTTTTGTTCATTCCCAAATCAAGATCCCTGTAGTTCACGTAGGCTTCTCTTGGGAGCATGGAAGCATAAGCAGCCATGTAGTTGTATAGCCTCCTAATCCAGTCCATGTGCTTGGCTGCGGATTCAGGTTTGTCATCGTTCCAAAGGGTCAAGTATTGTATTTTATATATGACTCCTTTCCTGTGAGGGAAAGGAATTTCAGATTCCGAAATTTTACTCATCATTCCACCATAAGGATTCCATATCATCAATGGTGAATCTTCTTCCAATAGCCTTTTCCACAGCCCCTCAAGCCCGTTCTCTGGAATGGGCTTTTTCACAAAGTCTGATTTTGCTTTGAAATAATTCTTGAACAAAGACTTCCCCTGAAGCAAAACTTCAGGTGGAGTTTTTGACGGGTAACCAGCAATATAGAGCACTGACTCAATCCAGCTCATTTCGATGCAATCCTTTCGCGTCAATCCCAATTCAGGGAAGCTCTCTTCCATCACATCGAGTAGTCTATCTATTCTGCCGAGAAATAAAGCATTATAAGAAGTTTGCACAGTTCTCTGACCCTTTTGAGCACCATTCACCACTTGTATGATGACTCTGATGAAGAGATCTTCATCAAGTTTATCAGCAACTTGTTGCCATTTGTAGAGAATCTTTGTTGCACCTTCTTCCAGGGTTTTTGGAACGGTGAAAACTGTGACAGTTGCTGGAACAGGAACCAGTCTTACCTTCCAGGCGGTTATAATCCCGAAACTAGCTCCTCCACCACCTCTGATAGCCCAGAAAAGATCTTCCCCCATGGACTCCCTATCGAGAATCCTGCCGCTCGCATCAACTATTCGTGCATCAATCACATTGTCGGCACCAAGCCCGTATTTCCTCATCATGGTGCCATACGCTCCTCCTGTTATATGACCTCCAATTCCTAAGCTGGGGCAGAGACCAGCAGGAAAGCCATGAGTCTTGCTTTTTTGTGAAATCCTGTAATAAAGCTCACCAACAGTTGCACCGGCCTGAACCCATGCGCTGCTGTCCTGCATATCTATGCTGACAGACCGAAGTTTTGATAGGTCTAGAATGATGAATGGTTGTTCCGTTTCAGATATGTAAGAGAGGCCTTCATAATCATGCCCTCCACTTCGTACTCTGAGCTGGATGCCTAGCTCTTTCGCGCAAATTACTGCAGCTTGAACATGGTTTTCTATCAATGGCGTGAAGATGAGTTGAGGTTTAGGCACGGAAGGCACCAAGCACCTGAGGTTTTGGGCAGAAGATTGGAGGATGGAGCTAAATGAAGCATTGTCGGGAGCAGAAAAAGCTGTGGAAAAAGGGATAGAGAGCTCGGAGTTGAGATTAATGCACTGGTAAAATATTTCTTGAATTGGTTGTGAACCAGCCCAAGAAGCTAATACAAGAATTATGTTTAAAGTAAGAATGAAAGAGCTTGAAGATCCCATGATACTTGTTTTACTGAGATGATATTCTTTGTTGTGTGGTAAGGAGAGTGAGACAAGAGTCCTATTTATGGATTTTATGGTCTCTTTATTGATGACTCTAGATGACCGAATGCCAACGTCAAGCTCAAGATTAGAATACATCCTAGGTAGGTCCTCGTAAATGATGAGGTTAGAAAATCAGCTTGCTTTAGGAAGTTTCAAGATCTGGGCCACATTTTGACTACAACTTTTGAGTTTTTTCTTCCCATATGCCCATTTCTTGCCTTCTAATGGCCATTTGATTTTGTTGCTTAAAGGCTCTTCTCTTAAGTGGCGAAAATAGCACGTATCTTTCCAGTCACATAGGTACAACCTCTTACATTCAACCACCTCCACCCTGACAACCCTCACCCATTCAAGAATAAAAAAAAAAATGGAAAGAGGAATAACAAGACAAAAAACAAATCTATCTTGATTAACTGCAAAAAGGGAACCACCCCAAATTGGTCGTGCCCAAAGGGAAAATTCTACGTAATCCAACAAGAAAAACATATTTGTATCCACATATTTCATAATAAGGTGTAGTAAGTACAATTTCCCACACACTTGCATAGAGACACGGAGTCACGGATACATAAAACACATTCATAATTAGTCCGTGTCATAAGTCAATTATCAAAAAAACCGTGGTCAACTTTAGTAGGGAAAAAGCAACTTTTTTGTAGGTAGAAGGTAAATATAGCTGAAGAAAGGCAAATTTGATGCTGCTGGCAGGACTGGTGGTCCTAACAACTTTCCGAAGATTGGGGCAGTGATGGCTCCTGAAATGTTTACAATTGATTTTTTGGTTTCGTCCATTTCATAAATCTGACTATCCACGTTTCATTTTTACTAGTTTACATTAGTGAAATCAATAATTAAAAAGTTGCTGGTGGAAACTATGTCTTATTATTACATGATTGGGATAATATATTTCAATTAAGTGTTGTATTTTGAATAAATATATGTCAAGTATAAATCGTTACTTAAATATTTATATTTAGTATATATTTAAATGTATAATATAAAATATAATACTAAATCGAGTTGAAAGATTGAAAATGATTATTACATGGATAGCCAAAAATTAAACACAAATTATTGATCAAAGTTTGTGAAAAAGCATGAAAAGCAGGGAAAAGATTAGCACTAGAAAAGCCGCAAAAGGAACTTTAGGACATGTGGAGGCATAATTTCAACTAATTAAAACTGCCTTTAGGAAACGATAACTATGAACATAAGTAATTATTCTGCCTTTAATTGCATTAGGCCGCTTATTTTAAATGTTCGACTTTTTATATGGTGTCCAATTGGCAGCCACTTCAGTTACTTAAGCAAGAATTAAGTCACTTTTAAGTGCATTTGAAATACCCATTAACATAGAAATTGAAAAACATGTTTTTAACGAGAAAAAAAGGTTTATTTCTAACATATGGCAAGCACACATTTTTTTGACACTGTAAGTAGTCCTATTTTCAAATTTCACCTTTTTTTGTCCGTTTT
This sequence comes from Paulownia fortunei, assembly GCA_019321725.1. Classification (NCBI taxonomy): domain Eukaryota; kingdom Viridiplantae; phylum Streptophyta; class Magnoliopsida; order Lamiales; family Paulowniaceae; genus Paulownia; species Paulownia fortunei. The sequence continues at coordinate 18,362,272 of CM033120.1, forward strand.
TCAATTTTAGTCCATCAGCTATTGATTTATTGGCAATTTCAGTTCAATGTAATTGAAAATTAAAAATAAACTTGAAAAAATTCAAATTTTGGCTTGAAATCAGTGGGAATTCAAGAAAGGCCCACCTCAACCACTTGTGCGACCGAAAACCAGAGTTTTCATGCTACTAACCGTGGCCAGTGATTGAGGTGAGTTTTTCCACTAATTTTTAACATAGAATTTTATTTTTTTTTAACTTCATTAAAATATATGAGGGTTTTATGCAATTTATCCCCCAAAAAAATCTCATTTTTTTTTAATTTGCAGCTAATTTCAGGCCAAAATTTGCATTTTCCAACCAATTTCTAAATTTCTAGTTGAATTGAACTAAAATTATCATTGAATCAGTAGATAATAAATGTGTAAAACAAATAGCTAGAGGGTCAAATTTACATATATGCCGACTTAGAGGACTAAAAATGTATTTATCGCCTCTGACACAATTATTACCTTGCTACTGTATGCAAGACATTAGCCATGTCAGCATCATAAGATGGTTTAGATCCTGGAAAATATTTTTCGTGCTCCACTTGAAAAATCGACCTTCTCCTTAATGGAGTGGATGATCCTGCATAATAACCTGTTCGCTGCCACCAGAAATGAAGCCAAGGGGGTGGGCGGCCGTCTGCCTTCGTCTCCATAAAAATTTTAAATTATTATCAATTATATATAAAATTATTAAAATTTTAAAATTTTATTTCTCTCTAAAAAATTTAAAATTACCTATTTATCTATTGATTTTAAGAAAAAAAAAATTATTCTCAATTTCTATTTGTTGGCTTCGTCTCTTAATGCCGCAAGGTGACCTTAATGGGAAGTAAATGTACCAAGTCAAGTTTGGTATGTGCATTTCTCAGGATTTCTTGGTGGATTATTTATGGAGCGAATTAAGCAAGATGTCTCTTATACATTAGATTTACAAAGAGCTTGCAAATTATAAATAACATTTAATTTGTTCGTGAAATTAGTCAAAACCCACTTTTGATAACAAAAGTTTAAATGGAACAAGTGATGATGGGCTAGGAAGAAAAAGGTCAAGTTATCTAGAAATAATACTAGATGAGCAAGCTTTTTTTCCATGGCCTGGAAACTATCCCACAATAATATGCATTTTTTTAGCTAATCATTTTGACATTAAACAACGAAAGTATGACAATTGACCTCTACTTTCAGGATTTCATATCAGTGTTTCAACGGCCCTGTTAAGCACTTGTTCCCTGTCTTACTCGAGTGAAGAAAAAAGGGTTTTATATACACAATATTAGAGTGGCTTTTGTGATTCCTACTAATTGTTGGCAAATTCGATGCAACATTTATCCTGAAAGAGAAATGTGAAATAGATGGCAAAACAATTTGGCGAAAGGATGGAAATGCCATCAGACAAGAGAATTACAACAGGATTTTGGTAAACCAATTGTTTAAAAATTATAACATCATCCACCTATTGTAGACTTGTAGTCAACTTCATGCCCAACTGAGTAAATTCCCAAAATTTTACAAGGAAAATTTATTTTTTTCCTCTTTTAAATTGGTCAACTCAGGTTTTTAGTCATTTTCGTTTCAAAATTTTAAGTTTAGGATATTAACTTGATAAAATTTGAATTTTAAGGACACAGCCCATCATAAATGATCGGCTATTGCTGACGTGGACATCAATTTTGGAGGCAAAATTGATTATGTTACTGTTTAGGTGGAGATTTAGTAAGGAAAAAAAAAAACAACTTAAGATTTGGACAAATTCTTGAGAAAAAAAAATTGTTTAAACTATTTTTTATTTTATTTTTTAAGCTGAATTTTAAGTATGTTTTTTAAATTTTAAATATAAAATTTATTATTGTTAATAATATTTTTAAATTTATGATAAGTTATTAAAAATATTAAAGGTATACTAGTTTTTTTCTTGACAATTAGGAAATAATCTGCACATATTATCTAGACTATTTTTCTAAATTTTTTGATTATATTTTGATTTTAGATATGTTAAATTTTATTTTCTAAGCTATTTTTTATTTTATTTTAAATTCTGAATTTAAATACATTTTTTAGTCTTTAAATATTAAATTTTATAAACATTAAAATATGTATGTGGTTTTATTATAAGTAATTAAAATATGTAAGAATCATACTAGTTTATAATATAATATGAATTTGTGTTTTTTGTAATAATTATCAAAATTGTTTTTTTTTTTTTCCCACCAAACCTCCACCTAGGTTGCCACATAGTCAATTTTGCATCCACAATTGTATTTTCCCAAAATTGGTGTCCACGTCTGCAATAGCCCATCATTTTGACATGTTATAGTTGATTGTGTCCTTAAAATTCAAATTTTGTCGAGCTAATATCCTGAAATTAAAATTTTAAAATAAAAATGACCAAATGTTTGAGCAAGCCAACTTAAAGGACAACAGCAACAACAAAAAAAAAACAATTTTGCCATTTTATAAACAGGTCTAACAAATATGGAGATTTCATTATGAGACTGATTTTTTAGTGGTCCAATTTTTATGTAATGGTACCATAAATTAAGTGTAGCTAACTGAGTAAATCCAAAAGAGTTGATTTCTCAGTAAATTCAATGTAAATGTATGATGTAAATACAAGTAGCATTGAGATTAACGTTTTGATATTTTGTGAGTTATCAGTTTAAAGTTTAAACTTTTGCATCCAAAATGTCCCATGTTTATCTTTGTACTTTGTCTTCATATTCTCAACCATAGAAAATTTGGGATCCTAATACATTTATATTTTACCACATAAAATCTTACTAGAATTGTACACAGAAATAAAAATTGTAAAAGGACAACCAATTGAAGAAAAGGGAAAACAATATATATAAACTTAGATAAAGGGGAAAATATTGAGATATTTAAATAATGAGAAAGAAAAAGTACTTTATTGCACTTTGAACAAAGGAATCTTCTCAAATTGCTTATAACATAACACTAGAAAGTATTAAGTGCGTTGTAAGTGTAGAAATATGAGTTTAGAGGGATATGTAGTAATTATTTTTCCTTACCTTATATGGAAATTGATATTTTGAATATCTTTATACATTTTGGTGACATTGTAATTCTATATTGTGTTTCTATATAATGTGAACTGTGCACTGCAAAGTCGGTGCACTATTTATATGTGATTAACAATTTGTAAACATTACCATCATAAGAAAAAGCCAAAAAAGAAGAAAAAAAAAGTGAACAGGGACTCATTGGGAAGAATATTTCATAATTAACAAAAAAAAAAAAATGCTGCTGAATAGACATTGAAGACTTTTTTTTTTTTTTTTTTCTCCCCTGGTGCTTATTTCTTTAGAGGAGGGATGCTTTGTTCATTCCTGAAGAAGTTGGTGGGATCAACCTTGGTCTTCACTTGGACCAATCGATGAAAATTGCCCTTGAAATACTTGACCCCATAAACCTTTGCTTCATTATAGGCATTCGCAACATTGTCGGTACTACCAATGTCAATGTCTCTATAATTCAGAAATGCTTCTCTGGGATTCTTGGACACAAATGGGGTCATGTAATTGTAGAACTTTCTGAGATTATCTATGTTTCTCTTATCTGCGGCATGCCCTGTTTCATTCCAGTTTAATAAGTACTGAATTTTGTAAATATTTCCGGCTCTGTGAGGAAACGCGATTTCTGACTCTGGAATTTCGCTCATCCTTCCGCCATAGGGATTGAACATCATCCGTATGTTTCCGGACGCGGCCATTTTTTCCAGTACTCCCTGCAACCCATCCTTGGGGATCGGAGTTTTCACGTAATCAGACTTCATCTTAAAGGAACTGGCAAACGCTGGTTTTCTGTTTAACAAAGCTGTTTCTGGAGTCCCGTCAGGAAATGGTGCCCAGTATAAGACCGATTTAATCCAGCTCATCTCCTTGCAGTCCTCTTTCTTCAATCCCAGTTCAGGAAACTTCTCTATCATTAGGGACACCAATTTGCTGGCATCACCAAGGAACAATGCAATAAAAGTTGCCCTGACTGTCATTTTGCCTTTTTCCCTGCAATTGGCTGCAATAACACCCTGACGAAGAGATCTTTGTCGAATTTGTCTGCAACGTATTGCCAACGATGAACAAGATCTGTTGCATTTTCTTCCAAGGTCTTTGGAACCTGGAAAACTGTCACTACCGGGGCACAGGTACTAGGTTGATTTTGTATGACAACACGACACCAAAACTAGCACCACCACCTCCCCTGATAGCCCAGAAAAGGCCTTCCCCCATTCCCTTTCTGTCCAGAATTCTCCCGTTTGCATCAACTATCTTTGCATCAACCACATTGTCGACAGAGATGCCATATTTGCGTAGCATGGTGCCATAGCCACCTCCACTGAAATGACCACCAACGCCGAGAGTCGTGCAAACTCCAGCAGGGAAAGCATGGACTTTACTCTTTTCCCAAATTCTGTAATAGAGTTCACCAAGTGTGGCTCCCGCTTGTGCCCAGGCAGTTTTATCCTCCATGTTAATCTCAATAGATCTAAGATTGAACATGTCGAGAATAGAAAATGGGGCCTTGGATGTATAGGAAAGACCTTCATAGTCGTGGCCTCCACTTCGGATTTTCAGTTCTATTCCAGCCTTCCTTGCGCATGTTACAATTTCTTGGACTTGTGATTCTTGCAAAGGCGTCAAGATTATAGTTGGTTTGGGGGTTGTTGAAGTGTTGAAACGGCTGTTTCTAATGTATTCTTTTAACACAAATGTATAGTTTGTGCTCTTCCGTGTGTAGACTATTTCTGCCAATTGGTCTTTTGGGATTTTGCAGCTTGATAGACATTTGAGAAAGGAGTCGGGGGCTGCAAAAGAAAAGGAATTGAGATAGCAAAACAAAAGCAGCAGAAGCTGGAGCATTGAGATTGCTGATTGATTTGCAGACTGGCAAGAGTTATTCATAGTATCATAGTATCTTGTTGATACTTTTTCTTTTGCCAGGCTACTGTGCTTTAAATAATTGTGGAGAGTCCTTACAACACATTTACCAGTCAAGGGTTACAGAAATTTTACTATCTAGATTATGTCACTTTTAACCTAATATTATCCAAAACATTTTGACTATATTTGATGTATTTTTTATGTAATTAAGTTAAGAAACTTTCTATTTGGAGCCATAATAAATATTGTACGCATACAAGAGGGTTGTCTTATTAAATTTGATAATCTAAAACAATTGGAGCATACTTGAAGAATTTTGAATGTAACAAATTACATGTATATGCATCCAAAAAGAATTTTGACACCCCTGCAGATTTCTTGTCACTAATTTCTCTCAAACAACTTGGCTAGTGACCCTAAAAGAATAAGAGTAATGTTATATATCACCTCTAAAAAATCGTCACATTTTTATCACTCTTTTTTAAGTTTGGTAAGAAACACATGCAATAAATATAATTGCCTGGATTTTAATAATCAATATGTAATAACATAACAAATGTGTATCTTATTAAATCAAGGGTGTGTGATAAAAAGGTGGAGGGTAGGCCGGTGAAAAATAACATTATCCAAAGATAAATAACATTGCCATTTATTAAAAAACCTTATCATTTTCATATTTTGTTAATTGGCGTCTTAACTTTAAACTTTAAATTAACATTGAATGGAGGAAAATTAAATTAAATTGAGTGCCCAACTACATCCTTCCCATTATACCTTCTTATCCAAGCCCTTGAAAACCGATGTTTAATTAACAAGGCACAAAGTAATTAATTTTGGAACCTTGAAGACCGATTCTAATTATTTCGGTTTATGTTTGTAAGTCTATTAATTACCAAAACAAAGGCAATTAATTTGATTCATAACCTTGACGATGAATCCTAAAAAACACTTTAATTATGATCCTGTTCGGTTACAAGACAATTAGCTACTCATTAAAGTCCTTCAACTGCCTTTTCTGTAAAGAAAGACATATAAGTAGTTAATAGACTTCTGTAATAAAAGTGGCGTTACTACTTCTCTTCTTACAACAATTAGACCTCTTCTGATCCCTCTTTTCTGTCTTGAACCTTTGCCCTTTAGGATGAACATCAGACCACGATATATACTCGATAAAAAGCCTGCAAATGCATATTTATGATAGAATTGAAGTCGTTATGAAAAGATTGAACTAAAAACTCAAAAAAAAAAAAAGGTAGGTGAGATGCATGAACCTTTTTTTTCTATTTGTTAATTTTTGATAGAGAATTGAGATGTACTTCATTTCGATGTCAAAATTTAGAAACAGTACAGAAAATTTGATGCTATTATGAGGTATAAACAACAAAAAGGTTCACTATGTTATTTAAATAAGACAATGCAAGTATGAGATCTTAATTTCAAGTCTCATTAGATATGTGTGTGTTTATCTTACTTATGTTATTTTGTTATCTCATTATTCATTATAATTTTTTTAGTTATTGATGAATTTATTGCATTGATTATTAATTGATATATATATAATGACATATTTGTCAAAAAATTTAAAAAAAAAAAAAGATATGAGAAAAGAAAAAAGATGTCTCATCCATAAATATTAATAAATTCAAATCTTGTCCAATCCCATCATTTTTCTATAAAATTTCACTTAACTAAATCTTTTGGTAAACACCATCAAATCAATTTTTATTTTTTTAAAACTTATTCACTCCAAGCACATAAAATTGCATTTTCAAATATAAATCCGATACTAAATCCTTTTATACATAGAAAAAGATAGTGTCAAAAATTAGAAACGTGGACAAAATTTGTACCCTCGTAGCAAAAATTGCAATTTCATAAAAGTACATAGAAAAAGATAGTGTCAAAAATTAGAAACGCGGACATAGTTTGTACCCTCATAGCAGCAATTGCAATTTCATAAAGTACTGTACACCAAATTTATTGAAATATTTCAGTAATCAATTTAGTCAAGCATTGACTGACTACCAAATATATGGATGGAGACTCTATTTTCATGCTTTTCTTCCCCGAATGGGCAGCACAGGGATGCTTTGTTCGTTCCTGAACACATTGTCTGGATCAACTGTAGTTTTGATTTTCACCAACCTGTCAAAATTACCTTTGAAATATTTCAGTCCATACACCTTTCCTTGCTCGTAGCTGTTCTTAGAATTGTCAATGGTGCCAATGTCTAAGTCCCGATAATTGAGATATGCTTCCCTAGGATTATTGGAAACAAAAGGTGCCGTGAAATTGTACAATTGTCTAATCTGGTCAATGTAATTCTTGTCAGCTGCCTGGCCTTCTTCATTCCAGTTCACTGAGTATTGGATCTTGAAAAGGTTGCCAGCTCTGTGAGGGAATGGTGTTGCAGACTCGGGAATCTCGCTCATTATTCCACCATAGGAATTGAATACGAGACCAACTTTCCCTATCTCCACTATTTTACTGAAAAGTTTTTCCAGCCCTGATTTGGAAATAGGGGTCTTAACGTAATCCGATTTCCGCTTCAAGAAGTTGACGGAATCAGGAGTTCTGTTCAGCAAGACACTTGGGGATGTGGTGTTGTCGAAATTAGCCCAGTAAAGAACTGAATCGATCCAGCGCATTTCAAGGCAATCGGGTTTTTTCAAACCCAATTCAGGGAATTGAGAATCGGTGATTGGCAAAAGCCTGGAAGCGTTACCAAGGAACATGCCAATAAAAGTTGCTCGGACACTTCTTGTATTGTTCAATGTAACTGGTTGCAGAAGAACCCTGATGAAGAGATCATTGTCTATCTTGTCAACAACTTGTTGGTATTGAAAAACAGCATCAGTTGCATTCTCATCGACACCTTTTTCCACTTGGAAAACTGTGACAGTTGGTGGCACTGGGACTAGCTTTATCTTGTATGCCAGAATGACACCAAAACTGGCACCCCCGCCGCCACGGATTGCCCAGAAAAGATCCTCCCCCATGGATTTTCGGTCCAAAACTATGCCCTTAGCATCAACAATTCGAGCGTCGACCACATGATCAACCGTGAGACCATGTTTTCTTAGCAAGTTACCATATCCGCCCCGCTGATGTGGCCGCCAACACCGATGGTCGGGCAAACGCCGGCGGGGAATCCGAGTAGGTTGCTTTTCTCCCAGATTCTGTAGTAGAGTTCGCCAAGCAATGCACCGGATTGCACCCAGGCGGTTTGATCCTCCAGGCTAATGTTGATGGACCTGAAATTGAACAAGTCAAGTATTATAAACTTTTGGTCAGATACATATGAAATGCCCTCGTAATCATGGCCGCCGCTGCGGATTTTGAGCTGGACTCCCAATTTCTTAGAGCATATGATGGCTACACTGACATGGGATTCCGCCGTAGGGGTGATGATTGTGCTGGGTTTTGGGGTGGTGGTGACGTTGAAGCGGCGGTTTCTGATATAGGATTCAAGAACATTTGTGAAGGAGGGATTCTTGGGGCTGTACACGATTCTTGAAATTTGGGCTTCAGGGATTTTGTTTTCGGTAAAGCATTGGACAAAGGAATCATAAACAGAATATGCAGAAGTAGAAGCAGAAGTATTGAGAAAATAGAGGAAAAGGAAGAGAAGATATTTCTCCATTTTTATTTTTGTTTTTTCAGAAGAGTACTTTTGAAAACCCTTTCAAAATTCTTTGCCTTTCGAACAGAAGAGAATGGGGACTTTATACACACGGACTTCCCCATAAAAGAGAGAAATCCACAATCTCCCCACTGAATAGAATTGCAAATTGTCCAAAATCAATTTGACCAACCAACCAATTCAAAGATAAAGTAAAGATGAAAAGTGTGGTTTTTGAATGGGGGGTTTAGGACTAATTATAGGCGTGAAAAGATGAAAAGGGGAAGTTTATAAAACTGTCTTAATTGCTGATTGACAAAATGATTGGAGGAAACTCAGTATCTTTAATTGGTAAGTTTAATAATAAGTTGACAAACCGCGGGCTGGAAAGGATTTTCTGCCATGAATAATGTAATAATTGTGGCATGTTTGACAAAATGATTGGAGGAAACTCAGTATCTTTAATTGCTAAGTTTAAGGATAAGTTGACCGCCTAAAGTCGGGGATGAATGCAAAACAGGAAATTCATCTTGAATCATCAAATATACCATTGATGGAAACTCAAGGGATTGTTTATTATACAGAGAATGCACTAGTTTATTTTTCTTTTTTCACGAACTTTTGTGGGTTTGGCGTTCCATATAGACTGATAATGCAAATTATGAAATACCCCACTTATGCATGCAATGTTCCAACACAAGACCAAATTAAACAATAAATATTTGCTTGCAGACCCCAATATATATGATATTCTATTATAATTTGATATTGTATTTTATATTATACGTCACAAATAAATAAAATTTCGTTTTGAAAATATTTTCAGTAAATATCTCAAACTAATTATGTTTTCATTTTGGGGAAACGAAAATAAGTTGGGGAAATGAATCCAATGATTTTCTTAATATCTTAATTATTTTGGAGATGAGTTTAATTGACGTTTTGTCATTTTGAAGACAATTTGCAGTCAGGTGATATGTGAATTGTCTAATTAGTCTTTGCGAAAGTAACACCTAAGTAACGTGCATGAATTGGCAAAAAAGGTATTTTAGCTACAAATGATTAAGATATTACATGTTTGTGCAGATGCACAATCAATATTCCACTTGCACATAAAATAAAATAACAATTAAATGTACATGGACAATAATTTACAAACATCTTAATGCCAACTTAGTGTCTGCGATTCCACGCAAATTTCTCATAGTGCCCTCGTGAGCTGCTGAGTATTGATTTTTACTTCACAATCTGAAAATTTGATATTGGTTATTTAATAAGATTTGGATCCTTCTGGATGATATTCACGCACTGCCAGTACTTAATGGAAAAATTGGAATACTTTGCTCATTTCTGAAGAAATCTTCAGGATCAGCCTCGGACTTGATTTGCACCAATTTGTCGAAATTATTTTTAAAATACTTGAAACCATAAGCTGCTGCTTCAGAGTAACTATTCGGGCCGTGGTGGTTGATGCCTAAATCAAGATCTCTGTAGTTGAGATATGCTTCCCTTGATTCAGAAACATAAGGAGCTATATATGCATACAACTTTCTTGTCATATTTATGTAATGATTGGCTGCCTCGGCTCCTGTCTCGTTCCAGTTTGTTGCAATTTCTACCAAGGCTATATTACCAGCTCGATGCGGAAAAGGTTTGGCGGAAGGTGAAATGTCATTCATGATTCCCCCATAAGGAAAGAACTTCAACACTGGAGTTTCCAATTCCTTCATCTTCTTGAATATGAACTCCAAACCCTTTTTAGTAATTGGCTTCTTTAAGAAATCAGATTTCCTCTTCATGCGAGCCGGGGCTGGATGAAACCTGCTGAGCAGAATACCGGCGGGTGTTTCAGTCGGAAAACCCATCCAGTGAACCAGGGACTCAACCCAACTTACCTCTTCACAGTCTGCTTTTGTTAATCCCAGCTCGGGAAAGCTTTCTTTCATGAGGGCCACAAGCCTTTCTGAATCTCCAAGAAACAAGGTGAGGAAAGTACCATTTATTGTCTTAATCCCGACTTGACCAATTTTTACAACATTAATGGCTAATTTGACGTATATATCCTCGTTCAATTTGTCAACAACTTGTAGATATTTATAGACAGTGTCAGTAAAATTTTGGATGTTATAAGTCATCTGAATTCCTGCAAAAGATACCGTAGGTGGGACTCTAACCAGCCTGATTTTGTAGGCAAGAACAACTCCAAAGCTGGAGGCACCGCCTCCAGTAATAGCCCAGAACAAATCCTCCCCCATGGATGCCCGATCCAGAAGGCGACCATTGGCGTCCACAAGAGTTGCATCGATAACATTGTCAGCAGCCAAGCCATATTTCCTAATCAGGTTGCCAAATCCACCACCACTTATCTGCCCGCCTACCCCAACTGTTGGGCACATTCCGCCGGGGAAGCCATGAATGTTGCTTTTCTCTGCAATTCTGTAGTAAACTTCTCCTAAAGTGGCACCAGCTTCAACCCAGGCAGTTTCATCTTCTATGCTGACGTTGATTGCTCGAAGATTGAACATGTCGAGGATGAAGAAAGGCGCATCAGATACATATGAAACACCCTCGAAATCATGGCCTCCGCTTCGGATTCTCATTTGCAGGCCTTGGGATTTAGCGCAAATGATCGCTGACTGGATGTGAGAAACGTGCAAGGCACTGAGAATGAGTTGTGGCTTTGGCGTGGTGGACTCATTGAACCGCAGGTTGCGCATGTAAAACTGCAGAACATAGGAATATGAAGAGTTGGTAGGAAAATATAATGCTTCAGAGATTGGTTGAGAGGGTTCAGAATGGGTATAAAGGCATTGAAGAAAGGATTCGCAGTTTATTGACACAGAAGTGGCCCATGCACACAAAAATATGAAGTTGGAGAAGAAGAATGAAACCATGGAAGAAATATTTGAAGGTTTCATTTTTTTAAAGTTGGATGAGGGGGATTATCTGTATCAATTTCTTGGTTCCGGATTGACATATATATAACATTATATGAAGCCACAAGCAAATTATTTACATCCATGTACCCAAAAAATTAAAGGGAAAAGCCCACTAGCCGGTCAGACAGCCGTGAAAATTGGTAGTTAAACATGTTGATGGCAAAAGGCCACCTGCCGGTCGTACAGCCGTGAAAATGGGTACGTAGTTCAACATGATGTTAGTATACACTACCGGTGACATTCTTTTTTCTTTTCCTATTGATTTCAAAAGTATTTATTTATTATATTCAATTTAAATATATTAATTGCCTTGCCAGAAATATGAAAGGTTAAAAAAAAAGATGAAGAAAGTCCATGACTACAACATAATTCTTTAAATTATTATAGTATGATTCTGTTGTGCCCTAATTTATTTTTGTCATAACACACTCATGAAAAAGTTTAATATATAAATTATAGACGATAGAAATTATGCAAACTAAAATCATAACATATATTTTATAAGGTAGTGCTAATCAAAAAAAAAATTTAAAAAAAAAAACGCTTGCACCGTACTGGAATTAAGAAAATTAAACCACGCCATTGTATAATATATAAGTTTTCTAAAATAAAATATTCAAGTAAAGTTAAATAAAAAATGTGTTGCCCAAATAAAATAGAAGAGAAAAACAATTAACTGAAAGTGTTTGGTATGTATGAACAGAATAAATGACTTCGTCAGCTATGATTAGATTTTGAATCTTTATATATGTTTTTTTTTTTTTTTTTTTTTTTTACTTTCTTCACTAATTTTCTGAATAGTTTACAATAATTTAGTTGAATCCAACACCCTAGTCCTAGTCTTTTGAAGGAGTACTTGATTGTGTCTTGAAGCTCTTGATTAAGGAGGTTAGTGCATTATTAATTACTTGTTTAATCATAGCTTAACAAAGGGCAAGGTCATTCATTGTGCTTATATGTGATAAGTTTCTCCATTTTGCAAGTTTAAAATGTCGTTTGGGAAACAATTGTATCACATACGAATGCTTTTTTTTTTTTAAAAGAAACTAAATTAGCATGTCAATTTATTCATTAAAAAAATGAGTTCTAAGATCTAAAAAATAAGGATATTGAACAATTTGAAGAGTTGTAAAAGATAAAACAATTCAATTTTCTTCATTTATTTTTTAACTAGTGCTTTCAAGTATTCATCGGATTCACTAATGATGGTTTGTTCGTCCCCAAATTTAGAAGGATCAAATTCTTTTATAGCCACATACAGCAAAAACATGTATTTGGAAGGAATGGAAATTTTTATTGGCTCTGTATTTCTACAAAATCATTAAATGCCTTCTTTATCGTTTTTTTTTTTTTTCTTTGCCTTTGAGCCACTAAATTTTTCACTTCCCTTGCAAATTGTAGTGGGTATATTAGATGTCTTCTGAGCTGAAATTTGATCACTTGGATGCGTTTAACTTTCGAACGTGGAGTTTTGAACTTTGGAGATTCAATTGAATGGAGATTTGGTTGGATCAAATTCATTTCCAAATAAAATCAATTCTGTGGTAGCTGTGCCTGTTGACTAAAAAGTTTTTATTACAAGTATATTTTCAGTAGAGTTGGGCAAATTAAATCAGGGTTTCATTTTAAAAATTCAGGGTAAAAAAAAAAAACGGGATGGAAGAAAAGTGTGATCATTGTGGTGGGTGAGATGTAGACACCGTAGTTTCGTGTTCATCCTTTGTGGACTTCCTTTTTGAATTTTCAGTAGGTGCCCAATTATTGAGATGAGGGTTATTTACTTTCTTTGATTTGTTTTTAAATTTTTTGCAAAAAATGGGTAACCTGACTGAATTTTTTTCTCCACGTTAAGAGAAAGAGAACAACATCAACTTATAGTTAGTGATGGTTGTAAGCCTAAACTAGCTACAAAAGTCTAAATTTAAAAGATTCATTTAAATTATAAGTCAGGAACAAAAAAATGATAGAATGAATTGAGTTTATGGTTTTACAAGATAACAAGACAAATTGGATTATAATACTCAGGTTAAATCCATTAGGTCATAAGGCTCATTCCCACAAAAATTCTCATATCAATATTATAAATACTCTCAGTTTTTATTATTGAAAAGTGCGCGATTAATTACGCACTTATATACTTTCAAAATTTTCGGAATGCATCTATTTGCTCTGGAACTGATTTAAGTATCGAATGGTTTTCGTCGTGTCAACCCCCAGCACCCTTAACGACTTTTGTGACGCATACAGTGACCTACTCAATAATCCAAATTCAGCAGAAATACTACTAAAAGGAGTGATGCCACATTAGAAAATTAAATTTCATAGTGTCCAAATTCAACAAGTAAACCATACGTAAAGTGCACGTAAATACTAGCAAAACTTGTGCTTTAGACATATCAGCCACCTCGTAGAGGTTGAGAGCCCGTTGCAAAGGCGTGAGGTGGTAGGGCGTAGTACTATTAACCAACATAGAGAAGAGTCCCCTCAGTCACCTCATGGAAGCCGATAGGCTTCAACTCTCGAGAGAATTAGGTAGAGGCGAGAAGTGGCAGGGCACAAATAGGTCGATACTCGCAAAGACATGAGCAATCATGCATCCCTATCTAGAAATCGTACAAATCGACAAGGGGAGACTGTTGCAAAAATTCGTGAACATAAGTGCACGTTATTGTTACAAATAATAAAATGATGTGTAGATTATCGTTCCCACGAGAACTATTAAATTATTAAATACCGAAATTTTGTCAACTCTAATTTTATTTGAACAAACAAAAGCAAGTGGCAATTAATGCAAATTAATTTAAATTACTCTACAAAATGATGCTCAAAATTGAATAAAGATAAATATCAATGATTATAAAGACCTAGGGTTATGATTTTATCATAATTAGTTTAAGTTGAATAATTTATCTCATTAATTTTAACTTATTTCTCAAGTGATAATCGAGAATTTCTAAATTATCCATTAGTCTTTCCCAAGGTCTAATGAAAATACCATCAATTGTTAACTCACTATATCCCTATGTGAATTACAATAATCAATAATTCATTTAATTTTATGGATTTCCAACAAGACTATACAAACCATAAAAATATATTTCTATCTCACATGCAATTTATGGTTCTCTACACCTACAACTAGACATATATATCACCTCCCGGATCAATATGATTAGTAAATCATTCAATTAGTGACCAATTAATTGAAAGCATTAAGAACAATATAGAAAACTCAACTTGATAGATAAGTCAAGAATTGACTTGATAAAAATATTCAACACATCCCAATTAGATTACATCACAACCCTAGAAATGAAAATTAGTTCATGATGAAAATAAGAAATATCTTAACAATATTCATACACATCATCAAATGAAAAGATGAAAATAAAATCAAACTTCAAAGAGGATGAGTTTTTCTTTCCTTGTCGATATCTTTCTTCAACCTTGGAAGAATTCTCCCATCTTCTCCAAAATTCATTCTTCTTGTCTTGTTCTTTTCTTTTTCACTCTCTTTTTTTTTCTCTTTTGTCTTCAAAATCCTCCCTCCTCTTGTTTGGAGGTTCTTGGAATCTTAAAAATCTGATTGGGATGCCCTAAAGATAACAAAATGTCAATTTTAGCCTCACAAATCCGTCAGGCAGCACCTCAGCGCTGCATTCACTGGAAAAAATTCATTTTTCAATAGCTGCAGCGCCTAGGTGCTGGAGCTACTGTTCACCGAATGAATTTTTTTTATATATATATTTTTGAGATAAATGCAGATTTTTGCACATCTAATGGCATTTTTCCTTCATCTTCAAATCTGCAAAATAAACGCTAAACATAATAATAAAAATCATAAAAATCTCGAAAACTAAATAAAAAGTTAAGCAAGTTATGCTCAATTTATGGATATAATTTTCACTCATCAGAGACCAAGGCGACACATACCGTGGCACCTACTCGCCCAGCAGGTTCACGCGACCAAAAGAAGAATTGCCCCTCATTGGCGGTAGCACCCCCAAAGCGAAGCCCATTCTCCTCTGTTATCTTGGACAAGTCCTATTGCGAAATTTCGTAAATGCAAGTGCACGTTATCGTATACAAGTAATAAAATGATGAATAAATTATCGTTCCCACGATAATTCTTGAATTATTAAGTATCGAAATTTTGTTAACTCTAATTTTATTTGAATAAATGTATTTTTGTATTTTCGTTTATAAATTAAATTCAAATAAACTAAGTTAATGATAGAAAGCATTTAAAGATGAAATTCAAAAATTTAAAAATCTAGGGTTATGATTTCATTATAATTAGTTTGAGTTGAATAATCTATTTCATCAATTTCAATTACTTCTCAAGTGATAGTCAAGAATCCCTAAATTTTCCACTAGCCTTTCCCAATGTCTAATAAAAATACCATCAATTACTAACTCACTATATTGTTATGTGAATTACAGCAATTAATAATTCATTAGGTTCTATGGGTCTCAAACAAGACTACACAAACCATGTAAATATATTTCTATCTCACATGCAATTTATGATTTTCTACACATAAAACTAGACACATATATCACCTCTCGGGTCAATATGATTAGCAAATTATTCAATTAATGGTCAAGTAATTGAGAGCATTAAGAATAATGTAGAAAATTCAATTTGAAAATTAATCAAGAATTGAATTGATACAAATATTCAAAACATCATAATTAGATTATATCACAACTCTAAAAAAGAAAATTAGTTCATAATGATAAAAATGAAAAGCAACCTAACAATATTCATAAATATAATCAAAGAAAGCAAGAGAAAAATAAAATGAAACTTGAAAGATGATGAATTTCTTTCATTGTAGATGTCTTATTCACACACCATAGAAGAAATTTTTCCTCTTCTTCTTCTTCTTGTTTCTTGGCTTCTTTCCTCTTCTCTCCCTTTCTTCTTCTCTAAAAATCTGATTTATTTACTCTTTGAGGCTTTTGAATTGTTGAAAATCATATGGGAAATGCCCTAAAGAGGGCAAAATTATTATTTTGCCCTTACTTGTCTGTCCGGCAGCTCCTAGATGCTGCACATTCTGGACTAACCTTATTTTCTAGTAGCGGCAGCGCCTAGGAGCTACTGTTCATAGGTCGATTTTTTTTTTAAAAAATGTAATATAAATGTAGATTTTATTACATCTAAGTGGCATTCTTCTTTCATCTTCAAATCTACAAAATAAATATTAAAAATGATAATAAAACTCACAAAAATCTCAAAAATTAATCAAGAAGTTAAGCAAATGGTACTTAATTAATGAATATAAAATCCACTCATCAAGTCCCTACTGGTCAGATTCAAGATAGCTAACCTCACCAAATTTGATGGAACTGGTGATCAATAAGAGCACCTCAACAAGTTCTATTCCAAATCAGATTTGTACGACCTGAGTAACACAGCATACTGCAAGATTTTTCAGACTATCTTGTCTAAGTGGACATTGGCTTAGTTCAATCAACTATCCAGGGGGAGTATCGTCAATCTTGAACAGCTTACACAAAAAATTTTGCTCTAGTTTTCCATTAACCGTAAGTACCCGAAGAAAGCAACTTTTTTGTTCACAATCACCCAAAAAGATGAGGAGCCCCTCCTCGAGTTCGTACAATGCTTTATGGAAGAGGTGCATGAGATTTCCCATGTAAACAACGAGCTTCTTGCTAGCATTATGCAACAAAACCTTTGTCATGGAAGGTTCAAGGAATCAATTATCGGGAGACCTCCGACTACGTTGGAGAAGCTCATAGCCCGAGCAGAGAAGTATATCTGAGTAGAGGAGACTACTAGGATAAGTGCTCATAGAAATATGAAGCATAATGAATGGAAAAGGGTTGAGGTAAAGAAAAACGAAGAGAGAAGATATGGACCACCATCAGGCTACACTCATTTCACTCCCCTCAATTAGATTGTCAGAGATATTGGTGGTTGTTGAGCAATAAGAGATAGTTCAACCATTTCTACGGATGAGATCTAATAAGTATTGTCGCTTCCACTAGAACTATGGGCACACTACAGAAAAGTGCTACTATTTATGGAATGAGGTCGAGAGGTTTATTCAGAATGGTCATCTGATGGAGAACATTGATAAAGTTCAAGATAATCGTTGTCATCCCAACCCTGACGCCCCAAGACCATACAATTCATCTTGGGAGAATCCCAGTGGAGACAAGAAGGGGTGCGACGACGACAACTTTTCAATGGTAGGAGTGATAGAAATTATCACCTAAAGCCCTATAAATGGAGTCTACTAGTAGTGTAAGCGTAGAAACACTTAGTTTATTTTTACTAAGTTATGCCCATGAGGGCTATTAGTTAGTTTATCTTTTATTTTATGCCCAACTAGGCTAATATTTATATTTCTTAGCTCATTAAGAAGCTATTTAAATTTATGTTGTCACACCCCCAAGAGGCAACAACTTGTTTTATCTGCAAATTTGTTTCTACGTAAATAAATAAATTTTCTTGTGTCTTACAACCTCCGCTTATGTGCATCATACTTATACTTGACAAAATTCTAGCAACGTCGCAACCCCCGAGTCCTACAACTAGCTTCTCCCGAGGTCAAAGGCAAAATGCATTTTATGATATCTAGATGCCCACTGAGGCTATCAAATGCTTAGTCTCGGGCAATCAAGAGGTATCCTCTTGAGACGATGCACTTATTGAGCCATACTGGCTTCCACGCTTGAGTATTAACCTCTACCTTCGATGAGTCCTACCAGATTTCACACTTAAGAGGTCCTATCGACTTCCACCTTCAAGGAGCCCTACCGGCTCTCACACATGAGAGATTATATCAACCTCTATTTTTGAGAAGTCCTACTGACTCTCACACTTGAGAGGTCTTACCAACCTCCACCTTCGAGGAGTCCTACCGGATCTCACACCTGAGAGGTTTTATCTACCACCACCTCGATAAGCCTTACTAACTCTCACACTTGAGAAGTTCTATCGACTTCTACCTTCGAGGAGTCCTACCAACTCCCATACTTGAGAGATTATACCGACCTCCACAATAGCCCTACTGGCTCTCACACTTGAGAGGTCCGCCAGACCTCCAACCTCAATGAGCCCTACCGGCTCATAAATATAAGAAGCTATACTGATTTCTTCCATCAAATGTAGTATAAAACAAATAGCCATTGCATAAAGACACAAAAAAATCTAAGTAAATGGACTAAGCATATGAAGAAGATGAACAATTCACTCAGGCCAAGCCCCCTAATGAGCTACGACTATGTAGATTGTGAAGCACTGCGACTACGTAGTCTGCAACTAGAAAAAGACGAGCAATCTTGCTCGCACATGAAGAAGGACCACTCTAATGAGTGAAAATTATACCCATTAATTAAGCATCATTTGCTTAACGTTTTAATTAGTTTTTGAGATTTTTATAATTTTTATTATTGATTTTAGCGTTTATTTTGCAGATTTGAAGATAAAGAAAAAATATCACTTAGATGCATGAAAAATCTACATTGATCTTACATTTTGTTCAAAATAAAAAACAAAAAAAATAATAATAAATTTTTGATTGTGAACAGTAGCTACAGCGCCTAGGCACTGGGGCTACTGGAAAATGGATTTTTTTAGGCGTTGCTAATTAGCGCCTAGGCACTGCCAGAAGGATCTAAGGGCGTAAAATGGACATTTTGCCCACTTTAAGGCATCCCAATCAAATTTTAAAATCCCAAGAGCCTGCAAATGAGAAAATAGAGGATTTGAGACAAAAAAGAATGGAGAAGAGAGTGAAAAATGAAGAACAAAACAAGAAGAAAGAATTTCGGGGAAGAGGGACAAATTCTTTCAAGCTTGAAGAAAGATATCTACAAGAAAAGAAAAGCTCATCCTCTTTGAAGTGTGATTTTATTTCATCTCTTCATTTGAATATGTGTATGAATATTGTTAAGATATTTCTCATTTTCACCATGAACTAATTTTCATTTCTAGGGTTGTGATATAATCGAATTAGGATGTGTTGAATATTTTTATCAAGTCAATTCTTGATTTATTTATTAAGTTGAGTTTTTTACATTGTTCTTAATACTTTCAATTATTTGGCCACTAATTAAATAATTTACTAATCATATTGACCTGAGAAGTGATATGTATCTAGTTTTAGGTGTAGAGAACCATAAATTGCATGTAAGATAGGAATATACTTTCACAATTTGTGTAGTCTTGTTGGAGATCCATAGAACTACATGAATTATTGATTGTTATAATTCATATAAGAATATAGTGAGTTAGCAATTGATGGTATTTTCATTAGACATTGGGAGAGGGTAATGGATAATTTAGGGATTCTCGACTATCACTTAAGAAATAAGTTGAAATTGATGAGATAGATTATTCAACTCAAACTAATTATGATGAAATCATAACCCTAGATCTTTATAATCATTGATATTCATTTTTATTCAATTTTGCGCATCATTTTGTAGAGTAATTTAAATTTATTTGCATTAATTGCCACTTGTGCTCGTGTGACCTGCGTGCTTGACTTGTGCACCTGTTATGCTCGATAAGCTTGCATGACCTAGTCACTCGACCAGTGCATGTGCACCACACTAAATCTATGCACACATCATGCTCGACCTGTTTGCTTGACCTATTCGTGTGTAACACGCTTGACCTATACGTAATACTTAACCTACCGGCATATGCGCTACCACCGATTGACCTAGGCAACAAATCCTTTGAACGAACATCACTTGACGCAATGGTAGGCAAACATTACTCTAACAACAGTAGTCTAATGACGACGCCCCAAACTAATACGACATCACTAGGGCCACGATTCTCTTAATTTTGAACTATTCCATGAGATTACACTGATGAGTTCGACACAATATCAAGAAGAGAGACAACAAGACAAGAGTGAGAAAAATAAACTAACAAAAATCCATATATTTCCATTGTCCACACATTGAAAACTTATGCAATCCCTAAAAATGGGCTACGCATAAGAACAATGAAGAGCCTACACACTTGACTCAAAACTCAACTTGACAGACAAGGAGTGCAATCGAAAACTACTCACCTCAAGATGTGACATGCCCCAAGCTATTCACCCCAAGAGGTGATCTGCCCAAAGTCATTCATCTCAACAGGTGATACACTCCAACACTTTCTACTCTCGACCAATCCTATCTACGCGAAACTTGACCGAGAGTGGAGGGTTTATGATAGGTCATGAGCCCAAAATAGGTTCAAGAGACTAAGTTCAAAAGGTCCGTCTAGATTATAGGCCAAAACAAAGACAGGACCCAGTAGATCGAGTTCATGGGCTCCACAAAGATAATAAGACAAATTGGCTATAATGCTCAGCCTAAACCCATTAGGCCATAAGGCTCATTTCTACGAAAACTTTCACATCAACACTATAAATATCCTTAATTTTTATTATTGAAAGGTACGCGATTAATTACGCACTTATATGCTCTCCAAATTTCTAGCTTGCATTTATTTACTATGGAACTAACTTAAGCGTTGGAATGTCTTCATCAGGTCAACCACCGGCACTTCTAACGACTTTTGTGACACATGTAGTAACCACTCAACAACTCGAGTTCAGTAGGAATACTATTAAAATGAATAATACCACATCAGAAAATTAAATTTCACAGTGTTCAAACTCAGCAAGTGAACCATACGTAAAGTGCACGTAAATACTCACAAAACTCGTGCTTTAGACCTATCATTTTTAGTGAACTTTATTTCAATTTCAAAAAATAAATCAAAACATTAATGGCAGTCAGGGTCGGATCCTTTAAAAGCCCATTATTATTAAACACAACTTCAAAGTTGTATTTGGATGGAATGATTTGAATTTGAGGAAAGAATTTTAGGAAATGTTTTCAAATAACTTCATATAAGAAAGAATTAAAATCTACCATAATAACTCAAAAAATAGTTTAAAATACGAATTTAAAAATTTTAAATCCACTATATTAAAAAATTATCCAAATAAATTTAATTAATTTATTATTATAAATTACATTCTTTTCAAATTCATCATTCCAAATAAAGTTTAGAGAATTGTTCAATTGGACGCCATTGTTTGACACATACAATTTAAAAGGGAAAAAAGAAAGATTCTGAGAACATTTGGTTCAGAAGGAAATTCAGGTGCTCCATTGGCCATAAGAAAGAAAAAGAAATACAGTGACATAATTGATAATTAAGCCCCAGCACCCTCTCTATAGGGGCAATATTATTTCCTAGTTGAATGGAAGTACAGTGGCATTGGGGAAACGAAACATTTATAAACAAGGAATATAATTAACTTTGTTCATTGAGGAATTATGTGCCATATTGACGTTAATTGTCGCAAATAATTAATAGTACTCATTGGTTGATATGTCCCTCCCACACCCATCTTTCGGCCTGAGGCCGCTGCAGGGAAAAAAAAGCCTGGTCCTATGATGGGCCTGAGTCGGTCCAAGTCCTGTGCCAGTTCAACCTGATCCTAGGCTTAAGGTGGTCTGTTTACGGATTGGACTGGTTTTTTTGTATGGCCTACGAAGTCCAGCACAAATGCATAAAACCAACCCAGTAGCCTGTTACTGTCCTGGACCGATTCATCAAGCTCACGGGCTGAACCGCCCATTTGACAGTGTTATATGAAACTCTAATATGGATGCCACATTTTCTGGAGTAATCAATTGCTACTTGAATTTGGGATTCATCCATATATGTGATGATTGCTACAGGTGCCAGGGCTGAAGTTGAAGAAGCTCACAGGTTTTGTGCTGTGGAGTTTAAAATGGAAGAAAATGTTGCGCTTTCCTTCCGGGGTGTAAATGAATCGGGGATATTGAGCCTGGGTTTTGATCAAAGTGAGAGACGAGGCATACGAAAAAAACATTTTCGTTTTGAAATGAAATTGAAGCAGCCCGAAAAATTAGGAGGGTCGAAACAAATGAAGAGAAGGGGAGCAAGAGTCTTCATTCCTTTGCCTCTTGCAAGTATCTTCCTCCAGTATAATAGTTTTATTTGTAAAGGTGTTATATATATATATATATATTGTTGAGAAAAATAATGAATATATAATTCTAAAATTTATTTTTCAAAAAAGAAATTCACTCTAAAATTGAAAATACAACAAAAACTTTATTAAACTTTGAGATATTACAAATAACACTCTTAATTTTCTCAAACATTTAAAATTAACAAAACTACACTTTTATATATAAGATTACTAGTTTTATTTTTTACTTCACTCCTTGATGATTTACAAGGTTAGGGACTTGGGTATTTATAAAAAAAGAAATGAAATACACACCATATATTTAATTAAATTAATTAATTTTCTACCACACAAATCTAATTAATTTGAATCACATAAATTACAATATACATAATTTAATAATTTAATTGATAAACGACATTGATCTTCAACATACATAAGCTTTTTGCTTGTGTGGTAACCAAAAAACATGTGTGCTAAGCAAATTTCGATGGGCACTTTAAGCATTCATGGCCGTCTGCTATAAGATATCCTTCCAAGTTTCTAGTCCAAAAGTTAGGTATTAAATTTTCTTGTCTAAAAATTAAATTCTTTTGTATTTGTAAATTGTGAAAGGCCATGATTGTTTAGTAGCCGATTTTGCCACCCTAGCTTTCTTCTAAGGAATTTGTAAATTAGTTCAGGGACACAGACAAGACAGGTAGTCATCCTCCTCACTTCCATATAATTTTAAATTTTATTTTATATAATATTAAAATTATAATAGATTTTATATATAAATTTATTAACTTTTGCCTCCCAGATAAATGATAAAATCAATTTAATATGGTTGAAAATATATCTTCATAATTTTTTAAAGAAAAAAAACAATCTTGTCACCTGAAGCTAAAATTTCTAGTTTCGTCCGAACTCAATTAAAAGATTAATATCAAGTTAATTGGATTAAGTTTTTAATGATATAGTAACTCTGTGGTGGTAAAGTGTTAGTTTTCCCAATGCGTCAATGGGCTAGTTTATTTGATAATTGAGCTTAGTTAAATGAATTGTACAACTCATACTGAGAATCCGCACTTAGAAACCCAAATTCTATGCAATCAAGTGTACTACTTAACAAGATCCAAAAAATGCATTGCAACAAAAACCAAGGACAAGGGTTCGGACATTAATGGACAGGATTAATTAGCCGCCAATCCCCAGATCTTTTAACGTTTTCAAGAAATAAAACCCTTATACCTATAAGGCCATTTTGCCCCTCCTAATAATTAGGAGCTGGCTACCCGTTGTTATCCTGATGGACAGTTTCTTTTGCCTACAATTATGAAAGGGATTTCAGATTTGTATGAAAGTTATTCCTAATCATGCCCATCGCATGAAAGTTCGAACTCTAATCTGGACCCCACTTTTTCTGGAGCTATAAATTGCTGCTTGAATTTGGGAGTCATCCAGGTGTGTAATGATTGCTACGGGTTCCAGGGATGAGGTTGAAAAAACAGGTAGGTTTTGTGCGTGACATGGAAAATATTACTAGTAATGGAACAAATTATGTGTTTGAATGCATTTCCACTATCATTTTAGAAGAATGTTTTTCAAACAAATTTTGAGAAAATTTTATTGGGGAGAATGTGTTGAATAAAAATATATTTGAATGAGTGAATTTTGAAGTTTTACAAATTGAATTAATATGTTGATTTCATATTTCATTATGAAAAAAAATATATATGTTTGGTTTACTTGTTTTCAAACCTAAATGTATATATGTGGAGTAGGGAAAATAGGGTGCGGTGCTTGAAATAAGAATTACTTTATGAAAATATTAATAAAATATTTCTTGAAAATATACTAACCATGTTTTCATTTTGAGGAAATGAAATATGTTGGAAAAATGAGTCCAACATAGTGATTTTCTTGAATATCTTCATTATTTTGGAGATGGGTTTAGTTGAGATTTTTGTATTTTGAAGACAATTTAGTGTCAGGTTACCCGTGAAGTGTCCAATTACTCTGTGTGAAATTAACACCTAATTTACATGCATAGTTGTCGATTGCATTAATATATATATATGTGTGTGTGTGTATATATATTACACACAAAATGATCATGAATTGGCAAAAGAAGCCCACCCAATACATTTTTAGCCGAGCAAGGAAAAAAATTGCCAAAGTCATTATAGGTACGGATGATGATGATATTACGATTTGTGCAAATGTAAAATCAACATTCCACTTGTACATAGAATATCATAACAATTTCTGCCAACTTAGTTTCTGCAATTCCAGGCCAGTTATTCATAGTGCCCTCATGAGCTGCTTGAAATTTGATATTGATTATGTAATAGCATTTGGATCCTTGATGATGATATTCATGCACTACCAATTAATGGTAAAATTGGAATACTTTGCTCGTTTCTGAAGAAATTTTCAGGATCGGCCTTGGACTTAATTTGCACCAATCTGTCGAAATTATTCTTGAAATACTTGAAACCATAAGCTGCTGCTTCAGAGTAACTATTCGGGCCGTGGTGGCTGATGCCCAAATCAAAATCTCTGTAGTTGAGATATGCTTCCCTTGATTTGGAGACAAAAGGAGTTATATATGCATACAAGTTTCTTGTCAAATTTATATAATGATTGGCAGCTTCAGCTCCTGTCTCGTTCCAATTTGTTGCAATTTGTATCATGGCTATATTACCAGCTCGATGCGGAAAAGGTTTGGCTGAATGTGAAATTGTTGGGTTCGCTATAATTGCAGGGGTATATGCAGTGGAAAATTAAATTTTTTTTTTTTTATCAAATATAAATTTAACCCCTTTGATTCAAAAGCGATTTTAACGATCGCGCTTATTCAAGTGAATATATAAATAAATATAAAATCGGATTATACCTTTCGTGCACTCCAGTTGTTGTAGGGAATGAAGCAATCAATTGCTTATCTTGGACTATCAGAACTCGTAGGGATCCAAGTGTCTCCCCTCTATCAGGTCCACGATACGAAAAACAACACCAATCAAAAGGATTCACTAGTATCCTTTTAATTGTTTACTAATCTAGAACCGGAGTATATTTTCAAAAACAATAAAAATAAATTTTTTAAGTTTTTGAAACAATAATATGAAAAAAATAACAAGAAACTGATTTTCTTTTTCTTTCTTTTCTTTTCTTGAAGAGTAAAAATAGAAGATTTTAAACAAAATATTTTTGTTCGAATTTTTGAATTGAATTATGTAATTTTCATCCCTCATATATATAGGGTTGAAAATTTTAATCCTTTTACAACTTTTGGAAAGTTTTTCAATTTTGAACTATTTCAAAACCTTATTTTGGAAGGATTCCAAATCTTTCAAAAACTCTTCTTTTTTTTTTTTTTACTCTTCTATTGTATGTGGACTAATTTGAAACTACATTAATCATCAAAATTGTCTACATACATTGTTGATATTAATTTGAACTCTTCAAATAATATTAAGATAGATATATATCATATATATATACTATAATTATATTATACATAAATTAAATTTTAGTGGCCTATTTTATCCTATAAAATTAGTCACTATATTTATTTATCTATAAATATGTTAATTAAATAAATCATATTTATTTAATTTATTCTCTTCATACTTTAGTGGACTTCTTAAGTGATCCACATTTATTTTGGGCTTGGACTCAAAAATCCCCAAATCAATTCAATTGATTCAATCCCAATTTAATCAATCCAATTGATTAATTTAATTTACTCCAATTGGACTTCCTAATCAAATTAGGTCCAATTAAATAATCCAATTACTTAATTGAATAATTTAATTTAACTATTAAATTAAATAGAACCCTTATTTAATTAATTGATCAGTATTAATTAATTAATTTCCAATCATTGGATAAAATCTAAAATTAAAAATGTTACTTTTCATAAAAATGTGTGACCTCTTAGGTTCACTATTAAGCTAATAGTGGGTTTGCAATATTTGCAACTTATGAATAATAATTATTCCAATTAATTAATCCAATTAATTAATCCGCTTGGAATCAACTCCTTAATTTCAAGAACCTCACTATCCATGAAAACACCTAACAAGTAATCATGGCAAACTAGTTTTAGGTGAAATAGCGAGTAAACCTATTTCAGTTGCGAGTACCATACACGTACGGTCCTTTCGACAGCTAATCTCCTGATTGAATCTAAGGTATGGATTATAAGTCGAAACCTTAAATGATTCAATTGCTGTGATCCTATTTCAAGTTCCAATGACTCTTGATGAATCATAATTCATTCTGCCTTGACCAAGGTTTTTGAATCACGAACTATGAAAACACAGGAGATTCCCTTGTTTAAAAAAAAATAAGTGTCGAATTCTATGTTGGCCACTGACAAACCTCCATGCACACCAGTGCAACACCCAACATACCCCCTTTGTGATTGTCAAACAATCAGAAGATATATCAAAGTGCTGCAGGATGCACACAAGGCTACCATCGTGCCTCAAGTCTAAGGACTAGTCGTGTACTATCGCAACACAGAAATTCTTATTTCGACGGGCAAAGCCTCCAACTAAGAATTTATTGCGGGCCATATTCGGTGTACTTGTTCCCTAACAAGCACCCACATATATGCAGTTACGTCTCTACGCTAATACCAATGGAATGTGACATTCTCGTCTCACAAGCATGCATTATATGTACGAGTCTTACTGAGCTATTTGATGTCCCATCTCAAAAAACTCTCGACTTGGAACTTATTTAAAACAAAAGCCTTAGAAGCATATTCCATGATCGCCATCATATGCGCGACCATGCCCCGTAGCTAAATTTGGTGTAAGGATTTTATCTAATGTGCAGAAATAAAAAAAATGCAAGACATAAAATAAAGAAAATGCCTTTTTATTAATATGATTCCTAATAAGATTGTCTTTACCAAAGTAAAAAAGTATAATACATTCAATCTAATTGGGGCGTTGGGCATCCTACTCCAACAGAAATGTCATTCATGATTCCTCCATAAGGAAAGAACTTCAACACCGGAGTTTCCAATTCCTTCATCTTCTTGAATATGAACTCCAAACCCTTTTTAGGAATTGGCTTCTTTAAGAAATCAGATTTCCTCTTCATGCGAGTGGGTGCTGGATTAAGCCTTCTGAGCAGAATACTGGTGGGCGTTTCAGTCGGAAAACTGTTCCACCGAACCAGGGACTCAACCAGCTCACCTCAACGCAGTCTGCTTTCGTTAGTCCCATTTCGGGAAAGCCTTCTTTCATGAGGGTGACAAGCCTTTCTGAGTCTCCAAGAAACAAGGTGACGAATGCACCTTTTATTGTCTTAATTTGACCAATTTTTACAATATTAATGACTAATTTGATGTATATATCCTCGTTCAATTTGTTAACAACTTTTAGATACTTATAGACAGTGTCAGTAAAATTTTGCATGTTATAAGTCATCTCAATTCGTGCAAAAGATACCTTAGTTGGGACTCTAACCAGCCTGATTTTGTAGGCAAGAACAACTCCAAAGCTGGAAGCACCGCCTCCTGTAATAGCCCAGAACAAATCCTCCCCATGGATGCCCGATCCAGAAGGCGGCCATTGGCGTCCACAAGAATTGCACCAATAACATTGTCATCAGCCACGCCATATTTCCTAATCAAGTTGCCAGCTCCACCACCACCGATCTGCCCGCCTATCCCAACTGTTGGGCACATTCCGCCAGGGAAGCCATGAATGTCGCTTTTCTCCGCAATTCAGTAGTAAACTTCTCCCAAAATGGCACCAGCTTCAACCCAGGCAGTTTCATCTTCTATGCTAACGTTGATAGCTCGAAGATTGAACATGTCGAGGATGAAGAAAGGCACATCAGATACAGATGAAACACCCTCGAAATCATGGCCTCCGCTTCGGATTCTCATCTGCAGGCCGTGGGATTTAGCGCAAATGACCGCTGACTGGATGTGAGAAACGTGCAAGGCAGTGAGAATGAGTTGTGGCTTTGGCGTGGTGGACTCACTGAACAACTTGTTTCGCATGTAAAACTGCAGAACATAGGAATATGAAGAGTTGGTAGGAAAATATAATGCTTCAGAGATTGGTTGAGAGGGTTCAGAATGGGTGTAAAGACATTCAAGAAAGGGTTCAAAGTTTGTTGAAACAGAAGTGGACCATGTAGCCAAAAGTATGAGGTTGGAGGAGAAGAATGAAACGATGGAAATGTTTGAAGGTTTCATTTTTCAAAAGTTGGAGAAAGGTGCTTTATCTTTATCAATTTCTGGGTTCGGATTGAAATATATAGAACACCATATTTATATGCAGCCACTAGCAGGTTAGTTACGTCTATGAACCTAAAAATTTAAAGGAAAAGGCCACTAGCCAGTCCTATAGCCGTCAATTGTGCCTACCTTTTTTAAAGAACTTAATTTCAATTTCAACAAAATATCAGAACACTAATGGGAAGGTAAGGGTGAGGCAGGCTTGTTTTGTGGGTTTGGGTCCTAAACCCCAACTTTAAATAGGTCGATCCATTAAAAGCTCATTATTAAACGCAACTAGAGAAGAATTTGTCCAACTCGGCGCCATTGTACACCATTGGCCATAAGTAAGACAAAGAAATACAGAGACATAGTTGATAAGTATTTATTGAACAATTATAGGGGAAATAAGACATTTACATATATGGAATATTTTAAATTTTCCTCGAGGAATTTTGTGCCAAATTGACGTTAATTCTTACAAATAATTTACAGTACTCATTAGTTGATGTTTCCTTGCGACTCCATTCTTTTGTGTTGGGGCCGCACCCAGCAGGGAAAGAAAGACTGGGCCTGGGTCTGGGTCGGTCCAGGTCCTGGGCCAGTTCTAGGCTTATCCTGGCTAAATGTGGGGCTATATAAGGATTAAATGGTTTTTTTTTCTCTTGGCCCAAGAGCAGTCCAACACAAAAGCATAAAACCGACCATAGCAACACATTCTGATTCGCGAATAATTTGGTTGACTTTTTTATTTTCAAAATTTGGACAAAATCTGCATTAACACAAAATGATATCTGACCGTCCCAAATTGAAGTCATGTCAATTTTGATTTGTATTATATGTTAGATTAAAATGTAACGAATAAATTAATTCTTCATGCTTAGTTTTTTACTTGTGAAAGTCCCTGTATGTTTAGTATTCCAATTTTCCCACCCCTAGCTTTCTTCCAAGGAACTTGTATCTCAGTTCGGGCTCAATTAATTGATTAATATCAAGCTAATTGGATTAATATTTAACGACATAGTAACTCAGTGGCGGTATATTATTTATTTCTGACTGCCTCAATTGACTAGTTTATTTGATAATTCATCTTAGATTTAAATGAATTGAACTAATTCTATGTAATCAAGCATACTACTTAACAAGATCAAAAAATGCCATGCAACAAGAACCAAGAATTGGACGAAGGAGAGGATTAATTAGCCGCCAATCCCCAGAGCTTATAATAACGTTTTCAAGAAATAAAACCCCTAAAAGGCCATGTGCCTTCCTAATAATTAGGAGTTAGTTACCCGTTATTAGGACCTTATTACTATCCCACCCCCACCAAGTCCAATAACCTCCATCCCCACGTTCCCCTCTCCTCTTTCTTTCTTTCTTTCTTTCTCTCTACATCTGTCTCTTTGGTGGTAGTTTGTTGTTAAGGTCGACTGATATTCAAGACTAACAAAAGAATCTTCCTTGGGTATTGTCTCCTATGCATCTTCTTTTGCGTTCCATTTTAATTTTCCCTCCTTTTCTACAACTCCCTACTTTCAGTTCCTCTTTGCTATTCTTTGAAACCTGACTCTAAGCAAGAAATTATACTAACGTTATGATGCAGTTCAATAGTTCTTGTTTCCATCTTAGTTCATTCCGCTTGCTCGTGGACATCGATTTTGTGATGCTATGTTACTTGATCAGTTAACTTATAATCTTCTAAAATTTTAGTTTTTTTCTTTTTTTCGTAGGCTTCCATCAATGGCTTTGAGCTACTACTCAAACTGGGGGACATTTCAACATGAATACAACTCAGATATGAGTGTTTTAGCTCAAGCAGAAATACAGCTTCCACCGGAGCTCTTCAATGACAATTTTGGATTCCTAGACGCTTGCTGCGACATTGATTATCTCTTCGAGCCGAATGACATATTTTACTCAGAAAACTGCAATCCTCTGCATCCCTACCTCTCAACTCCACCTGATAATAATCTTAACAGTACCCTCACCCCAGAAACCTTTCAAGTGCTCCAAGAATATGAGCCCTTCCATTGCCTGAAACGCCAAAAGGTCTATGATTATGAACAACTTTATTCCGAGCTCAAGCATGGTTTAACGAACGGGCTTCAAGATTATCCGCCTGAAGTTGTTATACCCACATTGCCCGATTTTCCAACTGCTCCGCCAGTTTATAGTGGTGGAAGTTGCGAGACAGTGACGAAGCCGCCAAATGGTGGGAGCTTGTCGGCCCAGAGCATTGCAGCCAGGCAGAGGAGGAGGAAGATCACTGAGAAGACTCAGGAGCTCGGGATGCTTATTCCAGGTGGCCAGAAGATGAACACTGCTGAAATGTTTCAAGCTGCTTACAAATACATCAAGTACTTGCAGGGCCAGGTTGGAATTCTTGAATTCATGGGTTCATATCATCAGGTAATTAATTACTCATGTTCAATTAAGCTACGTTCATTGTGGAAAGAATTAGCTCATATCGACACTGGTCTTATTATATTTTCAGGAGAATGGAGACTCATTTCAAAGTGAGGAATTGCATGGCCTTCTTGAATCTCCATTGATTCTAGAGAAGTTATACTCCACGGAAAAATGCCTGGTTCCACATAAACTTGTGCAGCACTAGCCACTGATCATCAGATTTTTGAATCGAAACCTCAGGTTCTGAAGGAAGTCAGGCAACTGGGAAGAACTGATCCGTCGCACTGAAAAATTAGAGGGATGTGAGAACACCAAAGGGATCACGCCTCATCAGCATTAGAAGGCGCGATCCTCACCATTCAATGTTTTCACACCAAGTACATATTAAGAATTTTCTAGGAGAAAGGAAATTTTAGGTTTCTGTTTTTTTCGTTTAGAGCATTAGAGAGATGGTTATTCTTACTTCCTTAAACCCTGTTTTTATTGTTGTTTTGTTGTAATTCATTCCATAGACTATATTTCATGATGTTAGGTTCTTTATTTTGGTCCAATTCTTTTTCTTGTAAATTCCTCCTTTACAAGAATGAATATTAATTTATGCCGAGTTAGAAAAATTCATTCTCTTGACATGGAATCACTTACATATTATTCTCTAGTTGGTTGGTTTTGGGTTAAAATTTGTCTAGCAATAATTTTATTAGTTTATTATCTCAAATGGTGTTTGATTGCTCATTTAATGTTCTTAAATCTTTATAAATGGAAATCTAAAACTGAAATGAGAGGAAGAACGCACCGTTTAATCCATTGATTAATTAGGGTAATCTTAATTTCACAATTAATACTAGCTCGGGCGTCCTATCGGTTCTAATTTTAATTTTAGTTTGATAAATACAGCTAGCTGAAACGGTATCTGATGATAAATACCACATTCTTCTTACCTTTTTTTTTTTTTTTTTTTGAGAGAAAAAGAAAGAGAACAAAAGTAAATAAGTAAATAAACGATATTTCTAGATGAAAGATGATATTTAGCACTTCTTTGGTTAAAGCAAAAATTAACATCACTTGATTCAAAAATTTATTTGGATTTTAGCAACTATATTTATTTGGATTAAGCAAAAATTAACATCACTTGAACAGTTTAACTATTCATGAAAAATTGAGCAATGTGATATTTATAGGGAAATGAACAATTAATTAAGAATGCATTTGAAGTAAGAAAGTTAGAGTTAAGTATTTCAAATGATTTCAATATTAAGTTGATTTGAAATTCACAATAATAATAGAGAAAATAGTTCAAAATATGCATTAAAAATTTTAAAACTTTTAAAATTATTTAAATAAATATAAATTTTCAATCCAAACACAACCTTAAGTTTTTCAAAATCTCTTACGCACAGACACAAATAAAGGAACACAAACAAACAAGACACAATATTAATACACGACATGATATTTTTTTAGGACACGATACGAACTTCAATACAAATTGTCCAATATATATAAATATTTTTAGAGCATATAAGTATTCATGTTAATATATACATATGTACACATGAATGTATGTAATTAGTAACTAATTTATGGAGACCGATTAGTACAGAAAAAATACTTCATTTTAGTGATAGTCTCGAAATTTATTAGTGCGATTAGTAGATTTTGTATTTTGCAGAAAAAAAGAAAAAGTTTCGACTTTCAAAAAAAATGTTAAAAGAGAAAAAGTGAGTTTAAATAAAGCAGCACTATTTTTTCAAGTAATTTTAGAATTCTTATTATTATTATTTTTTCACTTAATACTTTCTTAGATACATGAAAAAAGACCATTATGTGTTCAAAATGTGTTAAACACACCATCTGAAGTATTGAAATTTATTTATTTTTATTTAATTTATGAATACGTTAAGTGATACATCGGGCATATGCTGAAAGCATGTCGTATTCAAGAGAATATACAATGTATATTCAGTGCAAAACAAATAATGATTTTCTTTTTTGAAGTTTGGTATAATTATCGAAGAAATTATAGATAAGTTAGTTAAAATTAACTTGCAGATTGACTAGGTTTTTTGCAGCACACTAGTAGGAGTTTGTTACCTGGTGCCCTTTCCTCTTTCTTTTCTTCTTCAACTGAAAGGTTTCTTTTCGGCTTGAAACCAATATGCAGTTTTTACCAAGAAGGGAATGGTTGTCGGCCTGGCCTGGGGGGTAAAGTACAAATAATATGGTACCTATTTCTCGGCTTATTAGCCCATATAAATTTACTTATTTCCGCCCAATCAGGATAGTTGTTTTACTGCTTGGGCTCATTGACCCATATAGACTTACTTATTTCAGGCCCAATTAAAATATGTTTTAGTTTGTTCGAGCTTCTGGCCTGTTCAATTAATTGTTCGCTTTAGTTATTTCTTTCTATCCCTTTGAAAGAGCATAAATCCATATGAATTAGCTGAAATAGAAAAGCCTAAATCCATTTGAAATATTTAAACTTTAAATGATCAGAAGGTAAATAACATGAACATGAAAAAAAGGAGATAAAAATTTGAAAAAATATAAGTATATATTTTACGAGCACCAAGGAGAACACCTGCAAATGTTTTTATCCATATAATCAGATGGCATTGGGAAACTCAAACTCCATAAATCCCAATGCCAAAATGATACCCCAATCCTTCTCTATATAAGCCAACGACCAACATCATTGTTCTCATCAATAATCCAGCCTCCTTCTACACCATACTCATCAATTTCTCACTACT
The DNA here is from genome assembly GCA_019321725.1 of Paulownia fortunei. Taxonomy (NCBI): domain Eukaryota; kingdom Viridiplantae; phylum Streptophyta; class Magnoliopsida; order Lamiales; family Paulowniaceae; genus Paulownia; species Paulownia fortunei. The sequence continues at coordinate 18,396,146 of CM033120.1, forward strand.
TAAATTTAAAAAAATGAAGAGCATTTTCTTGCCCATGATCCTTGTCCTCAGCTTGGTTTACTGCTTTGCACAGTTGAGCAATGCAGCCATACCATGTGGCACCGTGGACTTGAAGGCAGCCTCATGCGTCACATTTGCCACCGGGAAGGACCCAAAGCCATCGGCAGCATGCTGCGCAGGGCTGCAAAAGCTTGCTCAGAGCGTCAAGACGGTTGATGACAAGAAGGAAATCTGCAGGTGCCTCAAGGCCGGCGTCAAGAACTTTGCAGGTGTTCAGGACAAGTTCTTGAGCAAGATCCCTGCTGCTTGCAACATCAAAGTTGGTTTCCCTGTTTCCATTAACACTGATTGCGAAAAGTAAGAGCTAAACCCACCCTTCAGTTTCGACTTAATTTTCACTGGTCATACATTTGTAGAAAGGTAATTAAAAGTTATATTTGGTTTTTCAGGCTGCACTGAGATGCTTTGGTGTTGATCAGAGATTTGAAGTCGTGTTAGAAAACGTAGAAATTATCCTCAATAAGACTGCACTGCATTCTATGGAGAATATCATGTTGGGTTGTCCACTTTGATTGTCTTCTATGGAGTCAGTAATTTATTTGCATCTTGAGATTATATATATGGTCCAAGAACCAGAATTGCAATAATAATTTTGAGTACTTTCATACAACTTATCTGAACAAAATCCTCTGCCAGAAACAACACTCTGACAAAAAGCACAACACAATCTTACACAGAACACTTGATCTTAAGGTGGTATGCGCTATCACTAATGGATCTCTTCACCATCCGAGGCAAAAAAACCTTGTCGACAGATCCCTTTGCATTATTGATTATGCTCAATTGCTTTCCGGAACATTTCTCTGAACTGGTCTACATAAATCTGTATCTACCGTCCTGGATGCAACAAAATGCATACAATTGGATCTTTCTTACATGAGAATTCCAAAGAATCGGTCTTCGGCACTGCAAGATTCAAGTGACAAGGGTCATGAAGCAAACACCACTAGTACCATTTTAATTTACCAGAGAAGTAAAAATTCATACACTGTTTAAGTCCAGACTTGGTAGACCAATATGAGTGTGCCATTGTCGTAGGCGATTATCTACTATCGATCCCTTCCTGGCACTTAAGTTTGGCAACATTCGCAAAATCTCTCAGTTCCAGTAACTCCTCCAACCTTGAGCAGATTATCTACTATCAATCCCCTGGCACTTAAGTTTGGCAACATTCGCAAAATCTCTCAGTTCCAGTAACTCCTCCAACCTTGAGCAAAGGCCACATGTCCTTTTCATGCAAATCATTAATCAGAAAGGTTAGTTAAACAATAAGTTGCCAATCACATTAATAAAAAATATTTCTCTCTACCATGCCATTTATTTTAAGCCATATGCACTCTGAAAAATCAGTTGTGCATGAGCCGAGTCAAATTCCATAGGAAATATGTGTTTCTTTCCTTCTTTTTTACCTTCCATTTTGGCTACTCTAACAAAGATCTGAAGTTTACACGTCAAGGAAAAACTTTTCCGCATGCACGAGCAAAACAAAATAACAGGACCTGTAGGTAGGATTTCATGCTATAATGTGTTTTTTGCTGCAAACAGACATTATAAATAGCTATAATTTTGATATTCAGGATAACTATTAGTATAACTGAAACAGATAATGCACCTTAACACACACATTCATCTGCATACCATATTGAACCAGTTTGTTCATATTAGAAGACGCAATAGAAGCTAATTAATCATAGCTTGATAACCGAAAAACAACCAACAGCATTAACTTTCATAGGCCACAAGCAGGGGAGTCCTCTGAACTTTGATCAATGTAGCTTCTGTACTGAACAACATATTACAAAACTTCATAGCTTCTATTGGTGCTATTTCATTATCATCAGTGTCTTTGCTATCAGCGGTGAAATGTATTACAATGTGAAAATCTGAAAATAATCAGTAAAAATATCTCCATCGTAATATAGGATGCCTATACTGATCATGGCATAAACCATACTGAATTACTTATGTTTTGTGGTTTGAGGCTGACTCCAGTCCCACATCAAGGTAGCAGGCAATCAAGAACCAGCTAGTGTTGACGCTTGCAATGGTGCAAAAGAGGTTTATACAGCTCGTGAAGTCTGATGTAGAATACCCTAGTGTTGCACATAATGTAAGAAAATATATATATACCTTTCCGTGACAATTTTTTAATTCCACTTACAGTTTGAGCAAAAATAATCTTGTTGTATGTGTAGAACAAAATACAAGTCAGAAAAAAATGGGTTCACGAATTCAAGGCCAGTACCCCTGGAGGCACCTCGAACCATTGAAACACCGCCTTTCCACTGTTTTACTGAGGAAGAAAACATGCGAGCTCTTGAAAATCGCTTCAGATATGGCCTTCCCATGAAAACCCGCTGCCCAATGAGATTCAGCTTCATCATCTTTGACAAGAAAATCGAATTCCAAGAATCTCCACTCTGCACTTCTGACAGTGTTAGTCAAGAGAGCTGGCTTTTGGTGAAGGAAGTGAAGGGATTTTCTATCGATGTGGGCCGCTAAAGTAGAATGCGATTTTAAGTTAAACATGTACAGAATTGGACAGTCTGATACGGGAGATGATCTGCAGGGGTGGCCGTTGCGTGATTAATTGACACTTGATCATGCTACACTTGGTGGAATAACCATGTGTAGCATCCATCTTCATCCATTCGTAAAAATACACACTCATGTAGGTATGTATAGCTATTGGATGAATCTTCATCTAATGATCCATGGAGTATGCATTTGAAGATCCCAGACATACAGGGACAAAATTTAGAAACTTTTTAAAAATCGGATCCGACTCGTAATCAATCCATAGTCAATGATTAAAAAATTGTTGACCACGGATCGATAGATCCAATCAATAACCGGCTGATAGATTTACGGGCCGGTTACGGGTTGGGGTAACCTAACTCGTCGAACCTGACAATTCCAACTTGTGGAACCATCGGGTCCGGCACGATGATTTTTTTTTATTTTTTATTTTTTTTCCTATATAAATCACTTACCCTTTTTCTTTTTTTCACACTTCTATATTTTTAATTATTATTTTTTCAATTTTCAACTATCAATTTTCTAATTCTCTATTTTTAATTATTTATTTTTTAATTTTATATTCTATATTATTTCAATTGTTTCATTAAATTATTTTTTATTTTTTATTTCTTTTATCTTCAATTATTCATTTTTCAATTCTATATTATTTAAAATTTTAAGTTGAGTATTTTTTTATTTTTTAAATTTATTATAATTAGAATATTTAATAATTTAAATTTTAGGTAACAATTTTTTTTTTTCAAACTTAAGTTAAAAAAATTTCATTAAATTCAAAATTTTATAATATTTTTTTCAAATTTAAGTTCCAAAATTTTTATTCAAATTTAATTTTAAGACTTCAAGCTTTTTTTTTATTTTTAAAAAATTATAATTTCATAAAATTAACGTTTAGTTAAGAAATAACAATTTTTCAAAATATAAATCAAAAATAAAAAAAAATCAAAGGTCAGAACCGACAGTTAACCCGAATCAGAACCGTAACTGGCCTGTCGATTTTGGAATCCGAAAAAGTCGGAAAATCCTAACCCTTGGAATTGCCAATTTCGAAACCATGATTGGGTCTAGGTAATTGTAGTGAGGAAAAAAATTAAAATAAAAAATATAACAAATAAAGTAAAAAATTGTATTATTTAAATGCCAAAACATTAAAAATTCTGATGCAATCCTCAGTTTAAATTCAAGATCCACATATAATGTTAAACTGAGGTTTATTAAACTATTCAACCACTAAAATTAAATCTAACCCAAAGAAGTTGAGCTTCTTGCTGGCCTGATTCAGACGGTAAACTCGGGAACTTCCATTGGTAAGTTATTGTTTGTTTATCGAACCTATTTTTGTTTTTATTACATCCTTGACTAAAGTTCCAGATTTATTTTCTTTTTTTACCACAAATTAAAGATTCTTCGGAGTCATTTTAACACCATTCTTTCATAACTATCCTCCCTCATAACCAAATCTTAGTCATGACAGGAACCTAATCATGCACATCTAATAAGTGCGCCTTTAACTGAACTCAACTTCGTGAAGTTGGGGTACGACCCAGATTATCATTAGAAATAATTAGGCTATTTCAGGGTAAAAATAACATATTCCATCCAATTAATCAAGATATGAAGAAGGTAGCTTACATAAGAAAACAAGTAATACAAAAAATTAAAAGGTCTTATAGCCAAACAGCTTCCATAGATCCCTCTCTTCCAACAACCCCCCCCCCCCCCCAACACACCCACCCACCCACCCACCAACCCCCAACATAAATAAAAAATAAAAAATAAAACAGGGAAGCAGAAGAAGAAGAAATTCCAAAAAGATTTTAAACTCTTTGACTAATTTGCAGGTTTGTGGGTTTGAAACAATGAAATTAGGCTTGTAAGCATTTAGACACCTGGATGGACAGGGACTGATGAACCTCATCTTGATGTGATGCCTTCACGCCAGCTTTTGTGTGATTTCACAGGATAAGAAATTTGATTTAATCACTTATCATGATGATAATTAAATCCATGAATCTCTCAAATAATTCTACTTTTTTCTGTTCTTCAACTTATCCAGATCATCATTTGCGGCCCCCTCATGATTCCTAATTTTTGCCTTTTGAAGCTAATTTTGTTCTAGGTCTGTCCATCTTATCAAAACTTTCAAAGGTAAATAACTTTTAGGACAACTATAAGACATTTAAATAAGCGAGGAAGAATAGTTGTTTGACCTCAATATTAGCCGTCAAAATGTACCTAAAGTCGTAGATTTTTAGGGGCAACTACATATGCAGGTAGGAAAAAAAAAGGGAATTTAAAAATAAAAGGAAAATGTAAAATATACTTTTATATAGATCTATTCGTTAGTTATATATATATATATAAATATTTTGATTTGTACATTTTCATTTTTCCTTTTTTCATATATCTTATCTACATTAGATAAAATTTAAAAAATGTACTCATTTATCCAAAAAAAAGTGAAATTAAATTTCAGTACCTACTATTTTCTTTTTTTCTTTTAGACTAAACCTTAAATTCAAGCAGAGCATACGTTGATATAAATAAAGTTAATTTTTTTTGGTTGGGTCAGTAATAGTTTCCCCAAGTTACAACCATGTCGATTTTGACCTCACATATCATAGCAAGCACAAACCTATTTTTGAATATCACATAAATTAATTTTAAATAGGAAGTACTGAATAATTCCATGAAAACTAGTTAAAAAAAAAATTAACACAGCCTTTCAATTTGAAGAGTCAAAAAAAGTGACTTGCCAATAGTGTATAATGCACGTAAGTACCTTTTTCCACGCCGTGAAACATATATATTATATTTATATATACGGTGATTAATTAATTGGAAGTCAAAAAATAACTACTAGTAAATAAATAAGCAGATATTGAAGGGATTAAGAAAGGAGAAAAAGGACAGATAGCCGGCGGGTTGGGGGGCGGGGGGGAGGTGTTTATTTCATAATATTATTTTGCCGATAAGCGATATACTTTATTACATGACTGAGATCTGGTTGACATTGTTTTTAAGTATAAAATAACATTAATTTCATTATTGCTTCCTAACAACACCCAGATGACAATGAATGACCTGTCCGAATCTTCTTTATAAATTAAATATATTATAGGACTGATTGATTTTTTATAATATAATCTATGCCACGAGAGTACGTTCACACTTAAATTTTGGACAAGAGTATAGGAATAATATTTATTTAAGGTATATTCTATCAGAAAGTAAGATATTTTCAATTGCTTTTTTGCTTTCGTAAATAACATTAAAAAAAAAAAAAAGATAAATCTCAATTAACAAAACCAATATAGCCCGTACAATTAATCACATGACAATCATACATCACAAAACTAATTCTACCTTTGATTTGGCTAGACCCAATCTAAAATTAAACTTCTCACAAAAACTATTTTGAAATAATATGAAAGAAAATCCTATATTAGTAAAGATTCATTTGAATTAAGTCCTGGGACACCAAATTAATTGCTCTTTTTTTCCACACATCTCAAAATAAGATTTTTTTTTTTAAAGAAAAAAATTTCCTAAAAATTATTCTTTCGTTACAATAATGATTTGAACCACTAATTTTTTAATCATTACTCTTAAATTATTAAATTAAAAAATATAAAAATATATTTTATCAACTAAGTATAATATAAAACTAAATATCGCATCAAAATAAACACATGCAAGTAGAATAAATCCTAGCTTCTTAATATAGGGCTCCTAATTAAGCTAGAAAAAAAGGTTTGCTGCTAATAATGTAAGAATGCCATGCTTTAATGAAGGGAAAAGCAAGAAAGGACGTTTTATAAGCATGAGGTGAAGCATTGGGGGATTGAAGAGGGCGTGGGCGGGGTGTAACACAAGTGAAATCATTGCGTGGTCATATATTGTAGTCCATGTAATTATTTGGCACAGGTTCTAAAAGCCTGAAATTTGTTAATGGGAGCTTTATGTGCGATTTCTTTCCCATCAAAAACAGTCTCTCCAATAAAACTACTCAAATGCGCATAAAGAAATCCCATCAAACACACACATATAATGCTTCTCACCCAATCAATGAGTAATACCTCACGAACTTTAGACTTTTTTGTTTCCTATTAGGAAATGACTTGATTTCCAAGAGGTACATAAATTCTTTTGTCAGAGTTGATGGATTTGACAAATCTTCAAGTCACTATTTTCAAAGTAATAATACAGGAAAAGTGCTGCTAAAAATTGCAACCAAGGGTCATGCATTGTAGCAGTTACGTGAATGAATGGAACGTAATATACTCGGTTTATTTATTATTATTATTATTATTATTATTATATTATTAAATTAGGGTGTGAGTGGTAAAAATCATCTAACATTTATAATTGACCATCAATAAATTAAGCGCAGCATTTCATTATAGAATGATTTTAACAAATACCATTATTTTAGATAACAATAATTTGGAGCTAATTTGCATTATGTTGAGTGTTTAACATTAAAAGTATATGAAGATCTTTAATTCGGTAGATTCAAATTCAGCTTCCAATTAATTGCACTGTGGTTCTATAGTTATATTTAAATAAGCAAGGCTATGTATACCTGATTAACCTTCAACATTTTTCACCTCCTCTAATTTTGACCATAAAATACTATATTTAATTCACTTGAATAGATGGATTTAAGAATTCAAATTAAAGAATACCTGATTCACCTTCAACATTTTTTACCCCCTCTAATTTTGACCATAAAATACTATATTTAATTCACTTGAATAGATGGATTTCACAATTCAAATTAAGAGAGGTGAAAAAAAGAAGTGAACGACAAATATTAATATTAATATATAGGGTTCTCCAAACATATACATTTTAATATCTGGTTGAAATTAATTAGCACAATTTAATGCTCTGCAACATAAAATTTTCATGCCAATGCTGTGCATACCTGACTCACCTTCATAAATTTTGCCAAAACTACATTATCACAAAATCTTGGATATTTGCTGGTATTTCATTCCCCAAAAGCCCATCTAACGAATGAAATGCTGAACGGCAAACACTTTAACAACTAAAAAAGAATGAAAAAAAATCAAATCTAAATAAATATATGTATAAAAGAAAAGAAAGCGGAGGAAGCGAAAGCTTTTAGTATCTCCTTAATTTATCATGGTTACATACATACACTGACTTAGACTCATGATAAGAAAACATCAAACTATTTCACAATGATTTTCCCCATTTTCATGTGCCTTCAATTCGTTTTTAAGTATTACAAGCTGATAGCCACAACTCTTAGAAGCATGGGTTTATTTTCTTTTGATTGTAAGCCCGCCGTATATGATAGAAGGGCCAGGCTTTGATGAATGATTTATTCCACTGGGAAGATGTGGGAGTCCCATCCAACGTCATAATCCCTTCATTGAGCTTTCTAGTCATGTCTGATACATGTACTTCCTTTTTTTTTTTTTTTTTTTTAAACTGTTGAAACCTTCTGTTCCTCAGCTTTCTGTCCCATCCACCAATATTCCAAAAGGGATGGGACTTCATGGCTACTGCTCCAAAATTAACCACCAATCTTTTACTGATCACCCTTTTACTCCCTTCTTCCTCTATTTAATTGTTTTGTAAAATACTCCAAATATTGATAGGGAAGAGGTTAAAAAGAATGAACTATAGAGAAAATGATATAAAAAAAATCGATAGAAACTTCCCCATGCATGGCTGACCTTGAATGAACTGCACCAAAATAAACTGCTACACTGTACAGGACTCCGTGTTTCCTGAGTGGGAGCTTATGTTGTTTCAGAATCATTTCATGAATCCCTGTTAGCTTCTCCATAAGATGTGGTGGAGCTGATGGTGGTGGTGGTGGTGGTGCTGGCGGTGATGTTACTGTTGTTTGTTGCCCAATTGTAGAAGCTGAAGGGATCCAAATCCTTGTTTTCTCGCCCATCATCACCGCAAAATCCTTGCGTGAAGAGGAGATCCAAAGGGTCAGCTTCAATTTCTCCCAAATCCGCGAAGAAGCTGTCTTCTGAGTGGTTTGAGTCTGCCAATGTAGGCTTGTAGGTCTGTGGAAACCCTTCATCAAATTCAGCGTCATCCATTTCTAACTGATTATCAAAGTCTTGATCAATCTCCACTTTCACAGCAGCAGAATTCGCGTCAACTTCCGTACTGATTTCCTTCTGCTCTTGTTTCGGGTTTGTAGGTTTTTGTGCCTGAGAATTTGGTGAATTCTTTGCAGCACTATTGTTCTTGGATGGCTGAGATCTTGTGGAGCCTGCAAGAGCATTTCTTTGCGTCGGCCATGGATGGTTGTGCTCCGAAGTATAAGTGATCACCAACATATTCGGGTCGGTTCGGCTCCGCTCGACTTGTTTCCTCGCCGAACAACCCTTTGAACTACTGCATCTATAGTAACCCCTGGATTTTTATACACAATCGACACCAATTAATTTAGAATAGAGGACGATATCTTGGATCGATTCCAACGATATTGAGCAAACCCCAAAGGCCTGGCATTAAGTATACAAATTATGAAAAAAAGGAAAGAATACAAAACTATCTTTGCCATACTATTTGCCAAGAGTAGATAATAAGAGTAATTATAAACCAAATGCGGTCGGAGTTTGATATTGAAAACCATATAAATTAACAATACCAATATCATAAAAACTAAAATATTGAGCTCGTAATTCATATTCCTAAATCTTAAATCAGTCCCAAGATTGTGTGCCGTCAGAAGTTAATCAAGCAAGAGGGACATGAACTTAGTATGGCAATGATAAGTTTGTCAGTGAGAATTCAGAATATAAACAGGAATTTTCAGCAATTCTTGGGCAAGTGATTATTCATTCGAGAAACAATATTACCTTGGATAAGGGGAACCTTTAATGGGCTTCTGCCCGTACTTTCTCCACGCCCAAAGATCTGACGGAACAACTTCCCCACTGGCCCTGCTGTTTGCAGGTGCTGGAGCAGGAATACAAACTACTTTCTTCGCCTGACTCTTCCTGAATATTGCATGAAAATCAGTTTTTTTTTTTTCTTTTCAGTCATATAGCAAACTCCAAGTGATGAATTATATAGCATGTTTTCTGGTTATATACACAGCATGGGTACAAAAAGAACAACTAATAAATTTCTGAGTTTATGGAACAGAGAATTTCCCATCTTTTTCAGTGTTGTTCAAAACTGCTTGATCAGTAGTACTGCACGCTACCTTTCCTCTCTTTTCTTTGAAAAAGCCGAAAGTGATGGAGAATATGAAAGACTTAACAGATAAAACCACAGAAATCCGGTGTGGTGCGTTTCAAGGAACAGTAGTAATTGCTACATAAAATAGTAACCATGAAAGCGAAGTCTGACTAATTAATATGGGGCATACTGGCCGGATTATTCATCAACTTTTGAAGGGTTTTGATTATAACTTAAGAAGATCTTAATCCTTTGTTTTTTTAATTATTTATCTTGAGATACAACAACAGAAAGACAAATCTTTTCTGAAAGCATAGAACTTCTCAAATATTTAACCATAACCCTATTTTGAGATCCTTAAATGAGGCATGTGATTGCCGGAGTTTAAGAGCTAGATATAGAGTTGCTCTTCTACCCCAAACTAACATTAATTGCAGTTAATTAACGAAAGCCCGCTGATTTAAATGGTTTTTCTGTTGCATAAAATATAAGAATAGAAATCAAAGCCTTACAAACTTTGATTTAGATATTAATAATCGTTTCAAGATATAAAATCCCCACCTTCGCTTGATGCCCGTATTTCGCGGAGACGAGATCTGCAGACCAGGGCTATCCACCAAGCAACCTTTGGAGCTACTGGGAGAGATTAAAGTACGATTATTAGATACTAACAGAGGAGGACCCTTCAAACCCCTCGGAGAAGCAGCCGCCGCCACCGCTTGAGAATCACACGGCGACACAGGCAACTTTGCATTAGGAGAGATCTGCAACATCCTTGAAAAAATGTTTGAAGGTCTTTTCATCTCATCATCAAGAACTTTATGAGCAAGATTTATACTACCGTTATCGTTTCCACCTTTACTAGAAAACCCTCCAGTAATTCCAGTCTCTTCAACACTAGCCTTGATGATATTCGAGTTATAGAGGAATCCTGATATTGGAGTATCGATATTTTGGAGGAGTGGATCTCCCATGTAGGTAAACGGATCGCCAAAAACTTCAGCCGCGTCGGAAGAATAGTTAATTGGATTGCTTGGAAACTGCCAGTCGGGGACGAAGGCAGCTGCCGCCACTTCGGCGGCTGTGTTGCCGCCATCGATGCTGCTGGCGCTGGCTCGGACTATGTCAGCTAAATCACCTTGATAGTTCTCCATCCTCTTCAAGAAGTGACTGCACATGCTTAACAAAAACACTGTCTCATTTGACTTTGGTTTAGTTTGGCACGCTTTTGCACCAAAGAAAAGTAAACAACATGCAGTATGTTAGGTTCTTGATTAGGGCAGTTCTTGAAAAGCAAGGGATGATTCTTGTTTTCGTTCAAGGTTATAGACTTTGTTCAGAAAGTTGGAACAGAAGTAATTAAGACAGAATGAAATGGTTTTTTGGAGAGAGAGAGAGAGAGAAGTCGCTGACTTTGGATATAAAACAACTCTTCTCCATACGCAACATAGACGAGAAGAGGGATGGAATTGAGGAGGAAAGAGTTGTGGACTAGTTAATAATATCTTTAATCTAATACGGTTTTGTGCTGGTTGATTTTTTATAATGAATACACATCGAAAGGGGTCAAATCTGTGCAACTGTTTTTGTTTATTTAATATATAGAATTATTTGTATCCACCTTTCTTATACTTTGATTTTTTGATAAAAATCTTTTTTTTTTTTTTACAAAAGCTTTTATTAAAAGATCAAAACACCCTTATCCCTATTTTGGTGTCTTAATTTTTTTATTAATAGCCATCTTCCAACAATATAAATTTATTAACTTTCGATTTGAAATTGTCAAAAACTAAATACAATTTATTTTTTGAATTAAAAAAAAAAAAAAAGTAAGACCAAATGAAATCTTAACCTCTTTAATGACATAAGTACATGTCCTAACTTTAATATGCGAAAACGGTGCATAAATTTGAAAAGAATAATTCATAAGAAAACTTAATAATGGAAAAGAGCAGCTCGATCTTTAAAAATACCTGAAAGACCAAAATTAAAATCTAAGCTATATTTACTAAAATAAATAGTATAGACTAATTTTTATATGTTCAAAATAAATGTATAATGTTGAAAATATTAATTGAGTCAATTTTAAAACACATAATTTGAAAAATGTGAGATAATATTAAAGTTCTGAGATCTTGTTCAATAATATATAGAATATAGACTAGTAAATATATGTATGTATGTATGTATGTACGTATGTATGTATGTGTGAAAAACAATGCATTTAAAACTAACTCTCATTTCATTTTAAAAATTATGCATTTGAAAAATGTGAGCTTATTAAGTTTAATCATGAATATAATGATTACAATTATGAAAACGTTGATTATATTTTAATTGGTAAATCTTAATCTATTCATTTTATGTCATTAGAGATTTTAGAACTTAAAATTCTATTTTTTTTATAAGAAAATTTGTGCTTTATGAAAATAATTACCATTTTTTTTTAAATTTTAGGCATTTCTTTTTTATAAGAATAAGTATACGAGTGTTTTGCTCTTTCAATAAGATTTTACTAAAAAAAATTTACCAAAATGTTAAGAGGATAGATATTTACTAAAAATTCAAATCAAGGGGAGATGGCTGCCAAAAGATCAGACCTTTGGGAAGGTGAATACAAATAAACCTATTATCTTAAGAGTATTTTTGTTCTCCTCCGTCTCTATCTATCTGATAATCTATTTCTTTTTCTCTCTGCACACACATATATATAATACATACATATTTTATGTATCTATTTCTAATTGTTTGGCTATGACCAAAGACCTAATTTATGTTATAAAACAAAAGTTTCGAGATTATGAGCTCACGGTTTTTAATTTTTTCTAAAGTATTGGGGGTATAAGTCTACTTTTTTAATAATTAGTTAAGTATTAATTGTTGATAGTTCTTTATTATTAATTAAAAATAGCTAATAACTATAATTGATCATAATTAATGTTTTTAATTTAATAACTGTAATATATGTAATTATTTCACTGAAAAAGCCTACAGCTTTTATTTAGTAATTTCTTAATGTGATAGAGTTGTGGAAAAAGTCATTTTTCAAAAACAAGTGATGGAAAAGTAAAGAGGCGGCAAGTAGCCGCAATTCTCGGACAACCTTCAAAACGTTCCGTCCTGGGACCCGTGGCTCCCACTAGATGAAAAAAAGAAAAAAGAAAAAATCTTTTTTTTTTTTAAAATAGTTACGTATAATTATAATTGTCATAAATTTTGTTACCATCGGCCCTCCTTGCATCAAAAGAAGTGAACCCATAAAACTTACTGTAAGTATTTAGTAGGGTAAAGTATACATAATATTTTAATTTAATATTTTATATCATATTTTAATTTAAAAATATATTTATAATTTTAATTTAAAAATATTTTATACATTTAACATATATTTATGACGTGAAATATAAAATTAAAAAATAATATAAATAATATAAAAACTTATAAAAATACATTGCTAAATCCAGTCATGTTGAGTTTAACTCTATAATTTTCAAATTTTTTTCAAGTAAAGAAACTATACAGTTTATAAGCTCTCAATGCCACTCCAATTTTACACATTAGCTATGGATAAATTAATCCCGCGTCAATATATACATTATTAATTATCTTATTCCAAATTCTTTTAAAAGGTCATGCAAATCACTTGTCAAAAAATGCATTTGAATAACGATAAGTGTGATACTAAAAAAAGTGATTGAATATCTTTTGCACCTTATTGAAGGAGAAGAAAAGAATAAAGAAACAATAAATATCCGCACTAGGTAGCGTAGATCGTGGCATCTATTACCTAGCTTTTTATCTTCTTGCCATTGGACTCTTGTATCCGTCGCAAGCACACATTTTAGTCACTTCATTTTGAATTTCATGCAGCATATGATAAGTAGAGAATTTGGTACTTCCCCCTTAATTAAATATTGTAACTTCTGCCTCTCTTTTTCTATCTTCCTAGATTTTTGACACTGTTTTGTTGTCACTTTTTTAACCTAGTGGAGTCATTCGAAGGATCGAGAGTTTTTCTTTTATGAAAATCAATCACAAGTCAACTTTTTTTTTACTTTTAATTTTTTCCCATTATGGGTTCGCAAGTGCTCCATGTGATTGAAAAACACACTTCCATGTAACATCCTGGAGACTAATCAACTCCAAATATTTTCCAAAAAAAATCCCATAGATGATAGGACTTGAGTGAATTATATGCCAGAGACACTTTTGTCCCCGTAGATGGAGAAAGCCCCTTGAATATACACATACATCATAAGATCAGTACATACACTGATAGTAACGAATATAAAAGATGATGTGGGTAAATACAGAGGTGGCTCTTGAATAGCATTTGAAAAAGTAGAAAGTTTTTTCAATTAGCCAATCACAGTCCAGTGTTGCACACACCTCTTTGTATTTGATGGGACGTCAGGAAAATCATCTCTACATTTCCCATGAGCAAGCCCTCAACCTCACATCCTCATTTAGCAACTCTAGTTCCAAAATAAATGTATACTATATGATCACTAATAACTACAAAAATTGCCAAGATTCTATATATTTTAATCTTTTTTTTTTTTACCACAAAAATAACATTGTACTCTCCACGCCTCTAAATTAGTGGTGTAACTAGAATTTAGAATCGAGAGATACTTGTCCAAAAACTAGTTTTATTTGGGTATAAACTCATTCAATTAGACCTGATTAGGTTAGAGGTTGAGTCTATTATCAGTCCAAAGTTTAATTCCTTCACTCAGTAAGATAAGAATAATTAATATTTTCTCAAACTTCACAGTATGTACTAAGTCATGTGGAAGTGATGAATATGACAAGGAGTTTCCAATCAAATTAAATTCAGGCACATGAAGTTGGGAATTTAAGAATGCTGCATGGAATTACTCCTCAAATACTAAAACAATTTCTGCCATGGACTTCACATTTTCTTGACCTCCTTGGTTAGTTTGAACAAGTTTTTCTATGTATTTTTTTTTTTTTTCATGAAAGCACAACCTCCAACAAAAATTCATTTTTATTACTAAAATTAAAATATTTTTCTGTAAGTTGGAGTCCTCTAAGATTTATATATGGTGGTCCATCCCTAGAAACCCCTAAGTTTAATTATATATCTACCAAATATTGTATATATAATTGGGGTTGGAGACAACACATACCCCACGTTCCTACAGGAAACAAAAAACTCACAAGCAAACAAATTAACACTGGGATTCTCTGAGTAAAAACTGTCATAGAATTTGTCCTCTGAAAATCAAAACAAGAGAATCAGAAGCATCCTTCCATGTGATCAAGAATCATACTTTAATCCCAGTATTAACTAATTAATTAATTAATTAAACCAACAATTAATAATCCATGACTCATCCACATAACGACAATCCGGCCTCGATGCTTACGACTGATTATCTGTTTAATTAATTAATCATGACCCCAAGGATAAGAGTCATGTTTGTCAAGTCACTCCGTATATCCGCACGCGAGACACTTGCCTGAGAGGCAGCCACCGCCTGACGTCAGCCGTCCAGCTACCGGCCACCTCACCTATCACGTTCGGTCTAGGCCGTTCAAGCTGTCAACATGGACGGCTGGGATTGATCGGCCACCAGCTTTTTTTGTTTATTATTTTTTTGCTGTCAAATGTTTTTATTCATTATTAAATATGCCACGCAGAAAACAAGTCAAAGTGGGGATCCATGACCATCTCTAAATTTTTTGCCTTGGCCAAATTCTAAATTTGACGCATTGATTCAACTTAATTAATTTGAAAATTCCCTTATTTGATTAATTCAAACTCATAAAACCCTAAGAAGACAGAAAATTTTATTTATTTATCTATTTATTATTTTTTGGTTTCAATGGTTGTGAGTGCTGATTTGTTGATTTGCAAAGTGGTTGAACTAAGGAGAAACAATACATAATTGCCTCGAGAAGAAAACGTATGTTTGAATTAAGTATGATGAAATTTGTAAAATAATAATAGAATATCGATGCAAAATAAGACTTGAGAGAAAAATTAATTCATCAACTTTGCAAGTGAAAATAATTTACTTAAGTGTGAAGACGATAAAAATGTAAAGTCCCTAGGATTCTGTGGCAGGTTGGCCCAATTGCATGTGAGCAATGACGACAACTTTACTTCCATTGGCAAGAAGTTGAGTGCTTTTCTGCCATTATTTTGGTGACCCATTTCGAGATCCCGTGCTCCCTTTTAAGTGCATCTTAATATAATTTTTCGGAAAACCAAGGTTTTAAATTAAAACATCAAAATCAACCAAATTTATGTACCTTTCTTTTTGTGATTAAAATTCAAGGTTGTCACGTAGGGAACATGAACACTAAATGTTTAGCAGTACTTCACTTGCATATGTTTTAGAATAGTAAGAGTTTGAAGGTTCCCAACAGGGATTTGGTGGTAGCTGCAGTTGCACGATGGAGGCCGGCATTAGTCCTGGCTTTGTGTCTGCCAACTTGTTTCGGCAAACTTGTTTGTTTATGTATTTTCCCTTGCCTAGAACATGCCAAGATGTCACTTAACTGGCACAACCGTCCACGAAATCTGATGCATTTAGTTATACCAAAAGGAACCAATGAAAAAAGAAAACTATTGTGTTTTAAATAAGTACAGATTTTCTTCTTGGAGAATTTGGCCAATTTGAACCAAGCGGATTGTCCATTGTGACGGACTCTCCTCCAAAATAAGAGGGATTTTTCCCCCTTAGAAATTAATTTTCTAAGAGTGCACGTAACAAAGTGGTATCAGAGTAGTAGTGTCAGATGAGACCCGTGTGTGCATATTGAAGGTTGGTAGCCTATACCGCACGAGGGTATGTGTGAATTTGAATGGAAGAGAATATGACGGACTCTCCTCCTACATCGATTGAGAGAAGATTTTTCGACCAGCTATACACTGAGATCTCCTTGTTCTTAGTAATTCATTTCTCATGATTTGTGACACTATACCCTCATAGATATTATACCCAATATTAGATCATTGTGCAAAGAGGAGTCCATGGTTAAAAACCACCCACGACCCTGTAGTATAGTGCATCTTTATTATATACGATCGACATTATTTTGTATATTTAATTTTTCCCATTTTGATGCAAGCAACCGTACAAGTACCACACATTTTCTTCATATCATCATAAGCAACGAGCTTTGATCTAGTTAGGATTAGCCCCTTTCGATTGTCAATTTTAAATAACAACAATGTAACTGTTTTATCATAGTTAATTTTTTTGCACTCTCAATGATTACTTGTTATATTTAATTGGTCAAAGGTATCCTAATAAGACTTGATAATTCGATCAGATTTAAAAACATCCTAGTTAAGTTACTTTTTCAGCCCATTCTCCAAAAAAAAAACATATTGATGTTTTTCTTTATGTTTTTCTTTTTTTTTTTTTTTTTTTTTTGTTAATAAAATCTTTCTTCAAAAAAAAAGTTTAACAATCAAACCTTTTAATGTTTAGATTAGATAACATAAAAGTTAACACGAAATTGTCGTTACAGACTTACAGTATCATTCCAATTATTTTTTCTAGATTTCACCCTCTATATATATTTTCATTTCATTCAGTAGTAAAATTAAGCATAGATCATTTGTCCCATAAAACGGATTCAAAACAAAATTAGCTTAAATAAAATAAATTGGGCTAGGAAACATTGGTCCAAGATGACCTGGTCACTCACGATTTAGGTTTTAAAATCTCATACAATAAAGCTGGCCTGGACTAAATAAAAATCTTGTAGCCCAAATTGATCGAAAACAGGCCTATGTGCTCATATCCAGCCCGTTGGTAAAATCTTCTTGGGCCACCCCGTAGCCTCTATACACGCTCAACAACATGAGACGCACAGCCCCGGCCCAAATATGTGGGCCCAAGCACACCAATTTCTTTCTTCCTTCCGGTTTTTTCGTAATTGCCTGACCTACGGACTTACAAATAAATTATTGATGTGAACCATCAAAAATGGTAAGCATAGCTAATGGATGTGCTTCTGAGAGAATTTTCCACAGGAAAATAAATAAATTACCAAAAAATAAAAGGTACAACATTTTTTCATTCATGTAATTGACATCAAATTCATGGTACTAACCGCAAGATCTTTAGCCACACTTTATTCTTTCCTTGAAGTGCTTCTCTATTCTAATCTCTTCTCCATCACTTTTGAATCTTCTATTTTATTTTGTATTCTATAATTCACAATATATATATATATGTATATATATTTTATATGTATTTGTAATGTGAGATTGAAACAAAAGATTCGAAATACGAAATTAAAATAAAGAATGCGGAATGTTGTTCACTTGAGATCTTCTGTCTGAATTGAAACTTGAATTACCTGTAAGAAAAGATAAAATTTCATTGCATTTCAAATCTTGATGAATATAACATGTATTGATTCGTATAGTAGGAAATAGGAGCCATCGATTTGAAAACTAGGGTAAGCATAATATTAGAAAATGAATAAGAAGTAAATTAATATTATTATTTTTTTTGGTGGGGTGGGGTGGTGGGGTGAATTTCATTTCCTTTTACCTTCACTCCTCTAAATCGAAGATGATAAAAGATATCAGGGCCATAAGAAAGCAATACGTACACAGTCAACCGTGAAGTTCACTGACCCGCGCACAAGCAATTTCACACGAAAAGAGAGGCGGAAGAGGGCGGAAGGGTTGACGGCGGTTTACAGCATGCTTGGCTCCTCGTACGCCGCCCGCCTCAGCCAATCCATCCGCCTGATTGACGTCGCCGTGTGGCATACAGGGAGCCAGGCATATCCCATCTCACCTTTCCACTCTTTCTTCCTCATTTTCTGTTCCTGCACACACAAATAATAGAGAAGATCTTATACTGTCTGTGAAGGGGAATTAAAGGAAGAAGCTAATTTATAGATGTCAAGCATTAATTTACTTGCATGCCATGCATAAAAAGATAGCAAGGTGAACACTTTTCTTGGAAAAAAAATATCATTAAATTCTAAAAGGTGATCCCATAATTAAATGCAATCCACCATCTATACAGCTCCTCTCAATCCAGTGCTTTTTTCTTCATCATTTCGTTTGCCGACAATGATACCAATATGCCACCCTTGTTTCGTTAGGTAAATGCTAATAAAGACGATTCATCAAACCACTATATTTTATATGCCTTAGTTTTTTAATTTAAAAAATTTACTAAGTGGAAGCCTTTATGAGAATACTTGGCTTAAAGGTCTTTTTCCTTCTTCTTTTTTAAACCAATGTTTAGTATAATTTAATGTTACATGTATTCATCAATTTGAAAAATTGGATACAGTTCGTTTAAGAGATTTTATCGTGATGAAGAACAGGTTTAAGTGATTAAAACGTACGTTGTCTCCCTAGCTCATGCCTTCTTTCTTATAAGAAAAAATCCGATAATTATGAATATATAACATTTAACTCATTTGATAACCTGAATTGAAGTTTGGGATGCATGCGGAGCCCGCACCCGCATTCCATGCCTATCTTCTCCAGTAATCTTCCAAGCATGCAATTTTTGAATGCTTTCCAGAAGCAACTTTTGTCTTCTTTTCTTTCACTATCTAAATAAAGGGGAATGCATTATCATTTTCATAGTGAAATTTTGTCGGGTATGACCAGAGGAATTGGCCATCTTCTTTTTGCAAACCATGGCCTCCAACCATCTTTCTACTCAGTAACCCTTAACCTTTTTTCTTGACATTCATGTATTTTCTTGTCGTGAATTTTGGTTTGATGTGGGGTGGATGCCTTTAATCCTACTTTTTTCAGAGACTATTCTTAAGAGTTTTAAGATTTTGGGTTTCGGACAATTAACATAAAATTCATTATATATAAATGACTATATTGTTCCAAAATTCAGATTGTAGGACTGGCTCACGAACTCCACCTTAATCATGTCATTAAGACCGACTATGACAAAATGCGAAATTTTTAGTTGATCGACCACAGTATGTGCAGGCATGCTAAAGGAGAATTTTGTAGGTCAAAAAGTAAAGAAGACGTGGTCAATGGTAATGGGGCATTCTTCTTTTGAGACCTCATTTAAAATTTCACCTAGTATAGCGTGTAGAACCTGGTGGGCACCGTTTTTTGGATAAATTTTTCAGGTTTTTGTGCTGTTTTTGCATCCAACATTCTTTGAAACTTGCACGGCACGACGGGCTTGATACTGCATGAACACAAAGTAAAAGAATGTGGGCCTTTATTGACTGGTTAAAGGGCAGAGGAGAATTTTGTTGTTGCTGGTCCTCTCTTGTTTGGTGGGTCACTTAACAAGTTGAATAGAACTCATTCTTTCCCCTGCACGATGGTGAATTGAACTCTGTCAACTGTCATGGCGCATGCCTTGCTTTATTGGATAGTTAGGAATTTGTCATTATGATTGATTTTACTTTTATTTTGGGATTTAACCTTTTTTCCTTCACTTAGATGGGCAGTGAGGATTGGACCCAAGTTATATAACGTGGGGGAGGGTGGGGTGGGAAGAAAGAGCAGAGATCCAGAGGGAAAAGGCACAAGTGTTCAGGAAAAGTTTATTATTATGATTGCGAGACACCGCATCCAATTGGACCATTACAACACAAATTTCACATAGCTTCCACAATCCACACCACAAATCAAGAACCATCAGCAATTTTCTCCTCATAAACATGGTTAGTTTATCCCAGATCACAATTATCTTAAACACTACTGTGTGATTTTTCCAAGCCAATTCATCATTGAGCATGCATTTCAATTCTCACACATGAATTCAAGTTGGATGTCTATGTGCCTGTTAATTTTGCTAAACGGTCTAAAGGTGGTCTAGCATTTACGACTCGTCCCAAATATATTCAACGCATTAAGATGCATACGTTTAAGTTGCTCAGTCCAACAACATGTCTGTTCACTCTGCTAAGTTACAGATACAAAATACAATTCTTCGGTAGCATAACAACACAAATAATGGCAAAATCCCACAAGTTCACCCCATATAATGCAAAAGAGTCCAATTTTCTTCTGGTACTTTACAACCAATTTTATAAGTTGATATTAATCATAGCCACACTATGCACAAGATATCTCTATACCCTTGAAGCCAACAAAGCTCTTTAAAGAACCAATCATGGATGTCCATTTCATTAACATCCTATGTTGTGACACCAACAACAACATTGCTCACCTGAGGAAACAACAAATCAAATCAGCCTCTTATCATATACATACAAGAGAACAATAAAAGGTATGGACTGCATATATAAAAACCAAAATGAGAAAGAATACATGTCGAAAGAAGAACTCACCAACTTGCCACTTTCATCAACAGTCATGGGGTTCTGCACGACAACTGTTTGATTATGAGAATGGGCCGTTGCCTGCAGCAAATAGACGAGTTAAAATCAATGGATGCAAAATCAAATTTTCATAATTGTGGCACCATAAAAGATAACAGGCTCACTGTGGAAGTAGACTGTGTTGATGCAGAAGTAGAGTTCCCCAGAGATCTATGTACAGGAATGGGAACCCTTGTGTCACCCATCTGCACAGAAAAAGTATAATAAGTCACACAGTAGAGAGGAGTTACAGCAAAAAATCCATCAGAAGTTTAAAATGTTTAAAGTGATTCCCCAAGATTCAACTAACTCATATATTCGAAGATAAGCAGCATGAATCCTTCTTCTGTTTCCAGTTTGCAACTCGATTACCAATACAAATAGTATCACTCTTTCATAACTGGTACATATTAGTAAGGCTACTTTTTACCTGTTAACAGAAAAGAGACATTTCAACCCCCCATAGTTTTCCATCCTAAACTTTTCAATATTTGCTCTATTTTCTCTCCTTTCTAACTTAAACACATTAATAATGCATGCATCAGATTTAGTAAACTGCACTCTAGCATCTGAATGGGAATGTATTTGATTAATCCAACATTTTTCATGTTAATATTTCACAAACAAGAAACAAACTGGCAAGCTTATTAACCTCACTGAAATAGAGATTGCAATCAGTGTTCCTCACATAAAGACTTATAAGCTTTCTCCAGCATCTCAACACACCAAACTTCAGCAGTAGATCGGGAATTTAGTCATAAGCAAACAATTCTTCTGTACACAGAAAATTTGGAAAAGAAGAAGTTTCTTCTACTATGCTGGAAGTGCAAATGAATTACACAAAATAAGATCAATCTCAATGATGATCATGTGGAGGACTAGGGAAACAATCTTAGGCTCTGTCGGTGACACCACTAAGAATCCCCTGGTTCAACACCTGAGTTATGCAGATCTACCCCTACCACAGGCACATATAAAGGCAATGCCACAATCTTATACCCTAAAAGTACAATACCAGAAAAGTTCGACAAATGAAGACTTTGGCACATTAAATCACAAAAACTGTAAACTAACAAAAACTGAACAGTCCCATCTGCGCTGACAATCTTATCTTCTTATTTCCTATATTTTATTTGGTTGTTCCCCCCTTCTACTTTTTTTATTTATGTATGTATCTATCTAGCAGTCGGTCTTGCAGCCAAAAGATAAGAATAATATATACTTAAGAAACAGCAGGATATCAATTTCCTCCATTTCATTCAAAGGTAAGCCTCTAGTAAAGAAAAGAGCCAGGAAACTGGTGTGGAGTGTTATTTCCAAGCTTTTTCTTTAGCAGGTGCATGTGAGGGAGAGAGTTAAACTAAAAGTATAGCCACACAAAAATAATAACCATGGTACCAACATTAACATTTGTGATGAAGTGACAAATTGCACATTTTACTGATGGAGCTCCAGCTGGATACATGAGCATAGTATGGCAGTTTCCGCAGTTGACATGAGCAACATTATTAGGAGGCGCTGCTGCTGCACATCCATCATTCAGCGATAATCAGCTAATGAGTTCAAGTTAATGGAAAAACTAGCATAACTTGCAACAACAGCCATAATGTTAGCATGAATTACTAGGAGCCTAAATGATAATTTTTCAGAGAGTAGAATGATTATGGAAGAGAATTAAGGTGAAAAAAGATAATCAGTTCGAGCATCAATTATGCAAATGTGACTCATCATGTTTCTACCTGGCACAAGGTTCACCGTGTGACAGCAGGAACATCTGACACTGGTTGCCCCGCGCGCATGCATAAGCAAGGTACGGCAACCTCCACATATCAATTGAGCCATTTCCATCCCTGCATATGGTAATAAATCAATGGTGATGCTGCCACCAACCCTAATACAAGACCCAAAAACATGTAAACATGAATTGCATCAACTACATGCTTGCTTAATGTCACAATCAATCATCAAGAGAACACACCAGCAACACCTAGTCTGTACTCTCACAGAGTCCCTCAATGTCAGGCTATCATTATAGCATTTCCATTCTCTGCTATCAGAAAGTACAATATACATCATCATGGACATTATGTATAGTATTTTGATATCCTGAAGATTCTTTATTAAGCAAGATTATATTCTGTAAAATGAAAGGAAGAAACATGGAATAATGCCCGTGGCTGGTGTGCCAACACAAACAAGTGTCGTCGAGCTAATTCAAGAAATACTGAGGAATTGAAATCATAAAATTTGAAGAGAATAACTCCTACTGGTTTCATAACTTGAAGTTAACTCAAAATACAAAATAGAAATATATATTCTGGGTGAGTTCCCTGTGGATTTGGCAGGAATACACTAGAGGGTGGGAGGGATGAGTGCTGCTAAAGTTGCAACAAAGGACTCGCGGACATGATAAACGAAGTTCTTGCAGCATGTTAAAAAATTCAGTTGCTCCAGATGTGAAATAAATCCCTAATAGACATAGAAAAAAAGAGTTACAAGCATTACCAGCTGGTGGCACAGCATTCACCATATTGCAAATCGCACAGCAAACATTTGCAGCTCCGCTGGGGTAAAGGAGGACGGTTCTACACCCGCTGCAAACAAGTTGGCTCTGCATATCTGCCAAGCCAAAAATTCAGAATAAAATCAAAAGTTACGCTCCACCATAAATTTCAACACATCCACTGGCGCATAAAGTAACCACGATAAACCATGGGACAAAATTCACAACAAATTTCCCAGTTTCAAATCAACTTAGTCAATTAAATTTATCAAAAGTAAATGTACAAACACTATATAACATTGACCTAGCATCATCACATGCTAACAAAAGAAAAAAGAACAAAGAAATTGAAGACAAAATCTTGTTGCCAATAAATTAAAAGCAACGAAAGAAGAGTCCCTAACCTAAATGTTGCACAATAAACCTCTCTAAATTACCATCATCATCAACAAGTTTCACACAATCACAATCCCAATCGAAAGTGGGGGGACAAAGAGAGATCTCGCAAGGAATTTCATAAATCTTAAAATTTGTAGCAAAATTGTGAACGCAAAGCATGAAACAAGTCAAACAATTGAAGTTGCTAACCTGGAAAAAAACACTTAATTACAAAGAGAGGAGGAGAATTCCTCTCCACCAGAAAAGCTGCCTGATTATAGTAAGCGAAAGCGCTGGACCGAAAATTGGATTTCCTGGAATTGTGAAATCTGGTGAGCAGATTACTGTAACAACAATGATATAATACAAAAATGCAATCAGATCTCGTCGGATTGCAATTGGATTAGATTAGATTGAATTTTGTTCTTTTCTCCTCCGTTGAAAATTACGAAAAGCTGCGGTTGACTTTTCTAGAGAATGTCTTCAGTCTTCCAACGGAGAAGACTTTATTAGAAAATTATTTTCTCTTTCTTGGCCTACATATATAATCTTATTTATTATATCAATATTTGGTAACCGTTGTGTGTGTCTCTTTTTTTTTTTCTTTTTTTTTTTAAATATCCCAAGTCCCTGTAATTTTTAAACGACCATAATAACCTCATCTACTCAATTCGACTGTGATTAGATTTAAAATTTTGGTTAATCAATTGAAACAAAGTGAAAAAGTAAAATAAACAAAATGAAAAAATTGATTTAATATTTTATTCTTACTTTTATTTTTCAAATTGTTCAATATTTGATTCCTATTTGATTTTTAGCTTCAATTCACATTTATACATACAAGCTTTCACTTCATTCATTGATACAAGTACGAGTCATTCATTATTAATCTCAATTATAGTAATTGCTATTCTTAATATAACGTAAAGTATACTCTTGAGCCTATAAATCATTTCTTTTGAATTGCCTTTATTATATCATGTTTTTTTTTTTGTTTTTTTTTGTACATATTAGGACTAACTTATCAAGTTTGGAAACAAAAAAATAGTACAAAAATGAACCAATAATGCTAAGAGACTAAATGAATTGCAAACTACAGAGCTTATGACAATGATTAAATGCATAGAATGTCAATTCATCTTAGCTTGGAATGAGAAAATCCCAAGGTAAGTACTTTCTTTTGTTTGATTTGTTTTTCCATGGCGCCAAATTACTCATGCGGGAGATACTGATTTGTTACTTTAATTTGGTACAAACTGGTACTTGACAAGTATTTTCAAGTTCACTTCGCTGTTCTTATAGGACATATCCTAGGGCCAGCCAAGAATTAAAGCTACAATGAAAGAGCTCATGGGATTTTAATCTGGTCATCTCCGTCCTTTAAATATATTAGTACAAGCAAAAGGCAGTAATAAAGAGTACAAATCCTGTAACCCTGTTCAAGTATTTGATCTGATAGTGATTTACACATGATATTTTTGATAGAGCTATAATACTTGCACGATTTCTGAGTCATATTCGTCGGAGAGATGCCAGCCTTTTCTCGAGGTCCTCAACATCAGTTGATGCAGCAGCACTGCAAATTCACCAAAGAGATCATCAATATCTACATTACTGTAGCTTCAAGCATTATCTATTCAGAGACGAAATAGTCTAAAGGACAGAATCCGATACTTTTATGCCACTACCACCAACTGCCTCTGAATAAATAGGATAAATCCATAGCCAGAAAAGAGAATGATTTAAAAGAAAAGGAAGGTTTTGCAAAATGGTGGTCCAGAAAGGCAAGACAGAGACATATACCTACCTTCCAAAAGAGGGAGGGGGGGGGGAAGACATGAAAAGGGTCATACACATACTCCCCAAATTGTGGTCTAAAGGCTACGTCCAAAAGGATCATGAGGATTAAGGGATGATGATGCTGATGAAGAAAAAAACACAAGATAGACATACTTCCCTCTCAAAACAGGAAAAGGAAAGGAAACTTCTAGGATCAAAGACCAGGAGACATACCTAGGGGCAACGTTTTCAACTTTCTTTGACGCAATCCGCCCTTTTGGGGCTGAAGATAGCTGTTAAAAGAAAAAAAGTGAGATCAGAATCAGAGATTATTTTGTGTTATCAGTTTCTTTTTGTACCATTCATAGCAACAATAATTAAGAAGAGGACTAGATTTATGTGAAACCTAAAAAAGAAGCCAACCTGTGATGCAATGTCAACACCAATCTCATCAAGCACCTAAAGAAAAAAATAAATTCACAGAAATGGATATGTCAGAAGTTGACGTTCAGAGAAAAAATGGAGGATTAGGTTGGTTGCTTTAATGAAGTCATTACGGCACCTGGTTAGTGAGTTCTTCAGTTTCTTCTTCAGCCTCATCTTTGTCTAATGTCTCATCAATTGCCTCAGACATCATTTCAATCTGAAGAGAAAATCAGATTAGTAATATATTATGTGAACGTACTCGGTCTAGTTATAAAAAAATACATTCACAAAGCAAATTAACAACAAAGTTTAACCATAATTGTAGAGGAGACAGTATTTCTTTTACATTGCTTGCCAAATCCATTAAATATAACCCAATGACACATATTGCAACACACTATTCTTTCAAAATCCAAGGAAAATGGATTAATTTAAACAGCGAAATTTACCGTCATGTCCATCTGTGCTGACTGTTTCTGGAATTCTCTGATCATTTTAGTTTGTTTTGTAGGTTCCATTTGCTGAAAGGGAAACAGGAAAAATTGATTAATTGATTGAATAGAGGAATATCATCTTTATCTTTCTGGCCAAAATTGAGATCTAGTCCATTTAGAAACTCTACTCAATCAGAAAAAGGAAATGTACTAACTAAAATAGCAAACTTTCACCGAGTATAGCAATGTTAAAAGCTAAACCATAGGTAAATCAGTACAAAACCAACCACATCCAAATGAAACATATCAGACTGTTAATCATGATCTATGACAATTGTCATGAAGCATAAGTAGACAAATAGAATTGACTAACTAAGTCATGTTATCAACCATGTCATGTTTCAAACACCTACCTTGTTCATAGCAGTCATAGCTTTGGTTGCACCTTTCATACCAGTTGAAATTGAAGTGCTGGCATACAGGGCCTATACAGTTGGCAATATTCATAGTAAGAGAAGTACCAAATTTGTCAAGAATGAAAACAATGTCTAGTTATATGATCTTATTTCATTCCAAGTCATGATTTCACCTAGTATGAATATAACAATGACCTGTGTATGAGTTGCCACGCCTCTGATCTGGGCACGACTTCCCTGCAAGTTTGTTATTTGCTGACGCAGCCGAACTAATTGACGAGCTAAGATTCTAGTGGCAGCCTAGATAGACATGAAAATCATATGTGAAGAATTTGGGGTGACTTAGCATATCTCAACTACTTTCAAGTGCAATTCAAGAATCAATGATAAGTAATCTGAAGCATCAATAATGTGGCCGCATAAAGCTAGGAAAGACCACCTCAAACTCTCAACATCTACAGAATGCATACATGACAGCACCTTGAAACAGAACCAAGCATGATTGTCACTCCTAATTTAAGAAACAGAATACAAGTGAATAAAGCCTTCAACTGCAAGATAGTATTCTCAGGCCGATTCTTGTAAAACATTCTCAGATTAAGTAGAGATCTTTTTGAAGTTTTGTACTTCATGCGGTGCCCTTCCAAGTGTAGAACACCTATCATGAACAAAACTTACATTTTCAAAAAAAAATTAGATTGACATCTACAGCTTAATCATGGTGGTATATTAGTTTCTACGGAAAACCACTTCGCCTCAAGACATCATTCGAAAGATGCATCACAAGTCCCTGATAGCACCCAACTTTACGTCCAAACTGGAAGTAAACGAAAATACAACCAACGATACTTGCCTCATTTCCTGTTTTAGCTGTTTTCTTGATCTCTGCCACTAATTTCTTCTCCTACAAATTGCAGACAACAGCGAGCATTCTCATTAGACTACCATAAGAAAATAGATGAACTAAGATTTATAGGTGGTGTTGGTAGAAGTAGATCAACAGATTGCCAAGTGATAAATAACATACCTCCATTTGTAAAGATGAAATCTCGCGTTCAATGCCTGTAATAGAACAAAATCAACAGAGATAAGAAGAAAAGTGTAGAGAAAATGCAGCAGGTACATACTATACATGTTTTAAAAGCGCATATCTTAAATTCTGAAGGCATAGGTTTATTGGTGGAAAAGGGATATCACTTCGTTTAATTCTTGTTGACAGTACCTCCTACTTTACATGAGATATCAACTTTAACAAAAGACGAGATAGTTTGCTAAGATTTTCTTCTTGTTCTATTTTCCCCTTGAAATTGCACTCTCACTAAGTTTTCTTGCTATTTCTGGGATGAAAACAACTTAGCATTGCTACTTTTCAGTTATCACATAATGTGTTGATGTGGCATTGGATTCAATAGCCACTGCCTAGTTATTGTGCCCTTTAATTCTTATTTGACGCAACTTGTGAAACAATTATGAGTCACATGAAAACTGGTGATGGGGTAATTGTTTCACCACTTAAGTACAAGATTTCTCAAGCAAGACAACTGAATAAAAACAACACAATGATAAACATTTGATAACCATCTAATCAGTCCTTCATCTAATTGGTGTATATAAACTGTTAAAAAAGAAACAATATAAAGAGATCAAAGAATCCAATGTGTACTTCTACCGACAAATGTCAGACAGTCAAAACATCAGAGTCAACAAACACCTTCTGATGCCACTTAAGTAGAAATGTGTATTGAGTCTCTATATCATGCAATAGGCACCTTCACCTCATTGTGTGTTTCTTTTAGGTGTAGCCTATGCATTTTACCTTTCCACATGCAATAGCAAGCCCTTTTCGAAATGCCTATGAAGACACTTGCAATACTAACTCATATATATAGTATTGTTAGGTTTTGAGCATTCATCGTGCTTCGCAGTTGGATGATCAATTATGCAAAATCACAAAACACATACAAATATTCAACTTCTGCTTCAATATGAGTTTCACCTTGACTATTGTATTAAATCGCTCCTATATCAGCTTGATTTAGGATAATCAAAGAGTGTGCATATGAAACTCTAGCACATTCAAAGTTGGGGACTCTGAAAAGTATCGTAAACTATCCATTGAAAATGAAATAAACGAATAACCAAAAAGAATCAGAATTGGTAATCAATGTGGGACACAGACACTTGCACTTAACTTGCAGTGATATTTTCTAGTGTTTCATTCGTTAAATGAAGTACAATAAACTGGGCCCCAAATAAGCTAGTTTCACTCCGGAAGCTGCAAGAGAACTTTGGAATGGAATAGAGGAATGCTGCTTATCAGCAATTAAGGTTTTTCATATCATTGACATCCCTTCATTAAGACAAATTCAATTCATTAGAAGTCCAAAAGAAAGTTAATTCTTCCTCATACTTAAGAGAAACTTCACTTGCACCAAATGTGACTGTTATTCAATGTTCTAATGAGACAATCCAAAAATATAATTGGGAAAACCAATAAGCTTAAAGTACCTCTTGTGGCAACCGTCATTTCCCTTTTGCTGGTTCTAAGTGCATCTGTAAAAGTACCACGATATCATTGACCAAATTATTCTAACCAATTAAGTACATCCCCGAACAAATGACGAAAAAAGGGCTGAAGGGGGAAAAAGGACGGAGAATTCTTCAAAAAAAAAAAAATTAACATTGACACCAAAATGTACAAAAATAATTTATTGGCAATAACTTGATACAGGCAAGAGCGGAAGCTGATGTTAAACAGTAAAATCCAGTTAAAAAGGGGAGAGTTGAGAACAGCATTGATGTAGAATAAAATATAGCAAACTATACGTAAATGCTCGTGGAAAAAACCTATAATTATAATTAAAGAAGAAAATAAGGAAAAAAACTGAAAAAGAGAAAAGGGTTACCTTTAGGCGAAGTTTTCTTCTTGAAGATGTTAAGATTCATTTTTGCTGTAAAAGCTGTCGAGATTTTGGTATACTTAACAAAAGAAACCCTAAAAATGGAACCAGCGAATATTAGGGAAGATCTGTGTGAGAATTTAGAGACAGTTTTGATTTCTTGATTTCTCCTCACTCTCAAACTGGAAAGTGGAGGGGCCGACTATTGCCTCGAGGAGCGTGTTTTTGTTTATTGAGCATCCAACGGCTACGATCTTAGTAGCCGTTGTAATTTATTGACCAAAACGCCCATGCTGTTGCGGAATTAGGATTTTGGAAATTAATTGGAGAAGTTCTGTAATGAAGGGTAAAATGGGAGTTTGATAGCCAAATGTTGCAGGAAAATAATTGGGAAACACCAGCATGATGCCAAACAATGTTGGTCGATATAAAACCTCAAAGAATTAGAATAATAATTTTTCTAGTATCTAAATGTTGTTATAGAAGAAGGTGTGTGTACTTGCGGCGCGTGCTCTCTTAATTTAAAGCTACTTAGGTTAAGAAAAATTTCAAACAAGTACAAATTCAACTCAATGCATGTTGTGTGTTGTTTCACCAATTATTAGTAAAACTTTGCTATAATAAATTTTAAAATATTACGGCAGATTATCAAAATGCAGCTACATAAACTACTGTTTGGTCATGGTGGTGGTTAAAATTTAAATACATGAGCCCAACATGACTTGCGGGCCTAAAGTCTTCAATCAGTCTGGGCTTGGCTCTTCTTATAATTAAAGCATTTAAATGTACTCCTAAAATATGTGGTGTTGAAATTGTAGAGAGAATAAAAGCATTTCAAACATGGGCTGGATCCTGCAGGCCCATAAAGACTTTTCCCCTTTTTGGAGTGCGACTCCAATATTTATTAATCTATAATAAATATATTTATTATACCCCTATGCTATGCCTTCGAAGATTCTTCGATTTGTCCAAATATATTTATCACTTATCAGCTTAAATATGACCTTTAAAAACTCGAAGTTTGATTATAAGCGTTTCAAACAATTAAAAACATCATGGATGTTAATTAGGAATTTCAGAAATTCATATAGAAAGGGGAGTGAAGAATTACAGGGCAATTTTTTGAAGAAATGTATACAGTACAACACATGTTGATCTTATTAACACTTAAATCTTTAAGCTAAAATTTTTTCCATATCTACTATTCATGAAAAGGTACCATGCTAAAAGTCACCTCTACGTTCCTATTGACAATTTAATTGGCATATATTACTTTATAGCTCAATGCCAAAATCAATGTTGCATACACTTACTTTATAGTTCACGCTTATTTCCAAATATTTACCAACACTATGTTTGATTCATGAATTTCAGTGAGAAAAATACTAAAGATTATTTTTTTATTATTTCAAAAAAATTTACTTTGTGCTTTATGATCCAAACAAACATTGTGTAAAGTAATTCGACATTGGGAGGAAACCTTTATTTGGCACCCAATTCTTGTGGGGTTGACTGGAGAGGTAGAGTCCAGTCCACACTCCCACTGCTAATGCGCTGCATTAAACCTGTATCAACTCTCAATTTGTGAAAGCTAACAATTTACCAAACAAAAGTAACAGCTATGCCAACCAATACCTTCAAAAGCTTTGGCTTTCATTATTTGTGTTAGCTAAAGATTTCGATACCAGCATCAACAAAATTACATTCATGGCAAAAATCTTTGAAGATTCACCACAAAAATATTGATTTCGAGCTATCCAAAGTCCCTGCCACTAAACTAGTGAGTGAAACTATATGTCCATAACAAATGCTGTAACGCATATCAAGAAAAATAATTCCGAGGTGCAAATGGACACCACAACCACAATTACATGGCATACAAACTGAGCCCAAAGGTAGTCAATAATTTTCTAAAAGTGTCCAAAACTTCCTGAACTTCAACTGAGGGGATAAAAAAATTTGCTCCGAGCTTCCAAAATGTTAAAAAGAACAGTTTCACTCCATTATGTTAAAACAGAGCCTAGCCTCGTCCCAGGGACCATTGATCTCAAATTTGTACTCTTGAATTCTGATTAGCCAATAGGGGCACACCAAATTAACAAAAACCAATATACTCAACAACAATATAAAGAGCAATTGGTGCAATTGATAAACGAAAAACAGAGTTAAAGCCATTAACCCCAACGAGAAACATAGATGCAACCGGAACGAGTATTTCTTTATACAATAACTAACAAAGGGAGCAAACAAGAAAACTTGCAAGGAGAATAGCACAATAGCAAAAACATGAAGCCTCGATGGAAGTCGAGAAGCAATCAGAAGTGAAGCAACTATAGAAGCATTAAGAGAGATGTTGCTTGTGAAGGTTGAATATTCAAGAGCCCCAGGAGCTCTCACAGCAGAACCAGAATAGTTATGCAGAAAGAGATGAAGTATGACAAGAGACGCTGTTAGTGCCCAAATGGAGTCTGAGCTTATTGATCGGGTCAGTGTGTGATAAATAGGAGATAAAACAAACAAACCAGTTATAAAAAAGGAGGTTTTGAGAATATAATTGAGCAATAGATTGAATGATAGCATTTCTGCCGTTAAAAGAACAACAAAGAAACCTGCCCCAAGAAGAACAATGTCAAGTAATACGAGAGACCTTTCACTAAAGATAGATCTAAGGGTATAAGTCCAGACCAAAACCACAAGAGCAACAATGCACAAATATTGTGAGATGGAAACTGAGTCCAGCATCACCTTAACCAAGTCTCTTTTCACAACATTGGCATTCATAATCATGTCTTCTAGGAAAGACTCATCAGTGTGGTTGTCGTCAAACCCAGGTTGCATCCCTCCATAAGCAACTTTTCTCCATTTAGGAAAGGTTGGAGAAACGTTCCTACGCATGTGGGCATCCATTTTTATCAACAACACCTGTAAATATGTAAAAGACAATAAGCACCAAAAGACTACAGTTTATACAATCCCACAAGCACAGCAACAAGCTTTTGTGCAAAAGCTGTGTAGCCAACAACCTGATGATAAAATTAGTTTAAAGAGAACTGAGATGTGCATTTACCAAACATGGGGCATTAATAACAAATACAATACCAAAAAGATACCAACCGAAGCTACCTAGGTCATATTTAAGCCTGAGAAGGCCAATCACCGCCACCGCTGCAAGAAGGATCTGCTACTAAATCATTACCTCCGTGGCTCTGCCATTTTTAAGCCCAATCCATCTTACTTTTAAGATCTTATAAGCTCTATGCATTTGACATTTCAAAAGACAAAAATATCCTTACTATTCTCTTCTATTCTACATATACTCTCCGCATAATGCACTAACTAATTTCCCAATCCCACACATTCTCTCCAGCCGATTCTAACTGTCCGAAGCATCTCTCGCCTCTGCCTCTTTGCCGCCACCTCCTGAGAAAAAGGCATCACCAGAATCATCTCATCGGTCCTTTATTTGTGGTATTGGTTTCCGATTCATCCTTACATTACATTATTTGGGTTAATGCGAGGTTTGGTTTCCTAATATTTGTTGTAACTTAGAAGGATCTGCTGTAAATCTCAAGACTTGCATCCCCAGTTTACTAAAATTCTTTCGACCAAGTGAATTCGCTTGTGCATTTTATGTAAATGGACGACGATAGGCTTTTGTAGGCCTTTGCTTTGGTAAAACTGAACCGAAATTTCAGTCCAGTATGTCATTTTACTGGCCGAAAGAAACTCCAAAACGCCTAAGGATTGTAAGCCCATTAAAGCAATTTCAAATAGAGAATTCGGTGGTGAAAGGAAAAGGAAACGCAGCACAGTATCATCACGAATCTTCATCAATGCACTATGTATTGAGGTATCAGTTCTTTAGCCCTTCCGACTAGTCCAAGCTAAATTATCGTATATTCTAAGGATTCCTACGCATTTCTTGAGCACAAAAATTATCAGTTTATCTCAGTCAGTAGGGTGGTTTTTATTAATTTTCTTCCTATTTAAGGAGGCATCTAATTAATGAAGTGACAATCTTTCCGGCAGAATTGAATATGATGAATGTAAATTAGAAAATAATGAGAAATAAATTAAAGGAAATGAAGAATTACCTAATTTTAGGTGGCTAGGGTTTTGCCTTTTGGGAAGAATGGTGAATCAACAGGAAGAGTGCAGACGGCCGCAGGGTGGGCAGCCGGTGGCCGCTGGTGACGGGCGACCCGCGTGGAGGCAACTGACGGGAATCGGAAGTTGTGGTGTCGTGTTTGGTGGCTCAGTCGAATCTATGGTGACGGCGGCAGACTGTGGTGGTGGCTCGTGAGCTCTGAAGTGATCGCAGAAGATTAGAGAATAAGATGCACGAACGTGATTGCAGAAGATTGAAGAAGAAGATGCACGGACGGGAACGGGAACGGGAACGGGAACGGGAGAGGGAAAGGAAGGAAGAGAAATGTGGAAAAACTCAATGCCCTAAGTAAAATATTTGATTTATTACGGTAAATCGAACTCAACCAAATTACCAGTATCAAATTGAATACCGACACGGAAAATGGAAAATTGAATTCCGAACAGAAAACTCAGCATATATCAAATTTTCAATTTTGATTGAATTTGAACGATTTTATGAATTAGGATGCCCCTATCCATGGATTTGCACATCATTCCTCTTTATATTTTTCTTTATTTTTTTACTATAATTTTAAACAATATACTCATATTTTTCTCTCTATTGTTTAACTAAGAAGATAAATGCATTTATGCAAATACAACAAAGCTTATAGCAAAATAGTTTACTCGTTTAAATAATGTTGGTAATAGTAAGTATCATGTTAAACGAATATGATCAAGTATTGATTAAAAATTTTGTTGGAAACTTAAAGCTCCTATATATAAAACATATTGCAGTATCTGAGTTTCCAAATGGGTGTCCCATGATTTGAGAGAGGTGGGTTGAAGGACGTGGGTCTTTGGGTCTGTAATAATTCACTAGATGTTTATAGAATAGTAAGAAAATGAGTGAAACTGCACCAAATTGCTAACTTCTCCTCCACTAATGTTGCTACATTGAAGGGGATCAGAAGTAGGTTAATTCAGATCGGGTCCTACTTAATTTTCTTATCGAAGTCTGGGATCTTTTTTCATGCAAATAACTGAATTGTGAGTTCTGATCATTTGTCCAATGCTAATTACTTCATTTTTCCTATTAAGAAATTTGCAAAATTTGTATATCATTGTGTTAATTTTGTTTTCTCCAAATATTGCTGGTGCAATTACATTTTTCTCCCCTAGATGCCAGGAATCTTTACAAGGCATAAGACAAGACAAATCCAAATAAAGCAAGCACTCAGAGAGTGACAAACATGCAGGATTTGAAATTGTGGGGCTAGGAAAGTAATGTATTTTCCAAGTGAGGAGACTCAGAAAACTACATAAAAGCCCATTGTCTGAAGTCAATCATTTAAGTCAGGCCAAGCAAGAACAGAAGAATGATCACAAGCCAATGGCCTCTGGTTTATCATATTCTTTTGATCTGTTTTTCAGTTCTCCTTTATTTAGCTCAAGCAAGTAGTGCAGAACAAAGAGATCAGCTACCAACTGGGTATGGATATACTATTAAATCAATTGGCAAGGATTCAAATGGAAGTTCATTGACTGTTAGTCTTCAGATCATTGGAAATTCTTCAAATTTTGGTCCAGACATTCAGAATCTCAACCTCATAGCCAGGTATTCTTACGAAAAGTCTTATTTTTAAGTTTTTCCTTTTTTCATTCTTTTTTTTTTTTTTCCAAATGCGACTGGTTCGGTAATTAATTGGCTCCGGGCAGTGTACTGCAGCAAGAGATAGGTTCTTATTAATTGCAAAGTTTATATTGGGATTGTTAATGAAGCATGTCTGGACTAGCAAGGCATGGGCAAGAATCACTGGAGGATCCACATGAACTAAAAGCCAATTTTCCTATATATAAGCTCCAACTTTAGTTACATGAAATCACTATTTGAAGTATAAATCTCCCAATATATCAAGAAATATTTCAAACAGGAAGTAAAAACTTGGGGATAAGGGAAATAAATGTAAGAAGAACTTGATCCACATAAATCCACAACTTTTTGTCCTTTTGCTCATACTGCATAGCCACATTCTGTTGTATTACAAATTTGTTTTTATGGGCTTCTGATCCTTTCAACTTTTAAATTATTCTAACTTGTACCTTGTGCCTTCGTTCGTGCAGTTTTGTAACAAATGATTGTCTCAGAATCCGAATAGCAGACTCTGATAACCAGAGATGGGAAGTGCCAAACGATATCATCCCTCGCCATACACCACTCCATAGTCACATAGTATCAAATGATGACCACCACCTCCTCTCTAATCCCAACTCAGACCTTGTATTCACCCTCCATAACACGACCCCCTTTGGATTCAGCATCACTCGGTCATCAAACAGTGACAACCTTTTCGACACCTCACCAGTAACAGGCATTCCAGACACATTCCTTGTCTTCAAAGATCAGTACATCCAAATCTCCTCTTCACTCCCACCAAGCAGG
Source organism: Paulownia fortunei (assembly GCA_019321725.1). Taxonomy (NCBI): domain Eukaryota; kingdom Viridiplantae; phylum Streptophyta; class Magnoliopsida; order Lamiales; family Paulowniaceae; genus Paulownia; species Paulownia fortunei. The sequence goes on from CM033120.1 coordinate 18,432,619, forward strand.
TCGAATCTTTACGGCCTTGGCGAGCACACGAAGAGCTCATTCAAGCTGAAACACAACCAGACACTGACTCTCTGGAATGCTGACATTGGAAGTGCCAATCTTGATCTCAACTTATATGGATCCCACCCTTTCTACATGGACGTCCGCACCCCCCTGGGAACAAGTCACGGGGTACTGTTGCTCAATAGTAACGGAATGGATGTAGTGTACACTGGTGACAGGATTACTTACAAGGTGATAGGTGGAGTTCTTGATTTCTTTTTCTTTGCTGGACCCTCCCCCAAAATGGTAATGGATCAATACACACAGCTCATCGGCCGTCCTGCTTCTATGCCATACTGGTCTTTTGGTGAGTCATGCTTTTGATTTCTTTATTGGCATTATATACAGATTATGGAGACGATATATGCTATAATTGGAAAATAGGACATTTTTCTGCTTTTTCTCCTTTTCTCCTTTTCTTGTTCTTCCTAAACCATTGTGTTGCTAACAATAAAGAAAAAGAAAAAAGCAGCAGAGAAAGAGTGTACTAGGTGGTTTTTGTGCTTCAAAATGTCAGCCATACATTGTTAAAAATGATATACTTTTTCTTTCATGTATGGCGGGATCTGAAAGCCATTGGAGAATTTTCAAGTAGAAACTCTTATTGCTGCAAGAAATTATGTTAATTATAGATGAATGACCTCTTTCTGGGACCTTATACAGGCAGCACTTAATGTGTTATCATAATGATCTTTCTCGTAGTACGTTCAATTTTACTTTTTTATGAAGCTCCCAGCTACAATGCTGCAATCAGACGGTGCATTCCTGCTTAGATTTTCTTCTTCTTGATTATAGGATTTCATCAGTGCCGATGGGGTTATGAAAATGTAAATGACATTGAGGAAGTGGTCAGTAGGTATGCAGAAGCTGGAATTCCTCTGGAGGTTATTTGGACAGATATTGACTACATGGATGGTTTCAAGGATTTTACACTTGACCCCAGTAATTTCCCTTTGGACAAGATGAAGAGTTTTGTTGACAGGCTTCACCAAAATGGTCACAAATATGTTCTCATCCTCGATCCTGGTAACCTCTTGAACCAATAAACTACCAATAAACTTTTCACTTTGTTTCTTCCAAACTCGTTTTCAGATTTGATATATCTAATTATTTGGGAGAAAGAAGTTCAACTATACACTAAACATTATTCAGTTAATTCTACACTTCAACCACAGGTATTAGTGTGAATGAGACATACGCCACATACATCAGGGGAATGGAAGCAGACGTATTTATTAAACGAGATAATATCTCATACCAGGGAGTTGTTTGGCCAGGGAATGTCTACTACCCTGATTTTCTAAATCCTGCAGGCGGAACCTTTTGGAGCAATGAGATCAGTATCTTCCACAATCTTCTCCCGTTTGATGGCCTTTGGCTTGATATGAATGAGTTATCCAATTTTATAACCTCCTCTCCAAATGCAGGCTCTACACTTGATAACCCTCCTTATAGAATTAACAATTCAGGAGCTCAAATCCCCATCGGTACGAGAACAGTTCCTGCCACTTCTCTGCATTTTGGCAATATCACAGAATATGATGCTCATAACCTCTATGGCCTATTAGAATCCAAAGTCACAAATCACGCATTGATCAAAGTGACTGGTAAAAGACCATTTATACTTTCCAGATCAACTTTTGTTGGATCTGGCAAATTCACAGCACATTGGACAGGAGATAATGCAGCCACATGGGATGACTTGGCATACTCAATTCCTAGCATCTTGAGTTTTGGACTGTTTGGTATTCCGATGGTTGGAGCAGATATATGTGGTTTTTCCGGAAACACTACAGAAGAGCTCTGTCAACGTTGGATTCAGGTAGTTTCCTGTCATAATATGGTTTTATGGTTTAATCTGATTTCGAAGATTTGCCCCCAGTGATGCTATCCGTTTATAACTTGTAAAGATTCAAAGTTGTTTCTGTCATTCCATTGCATCCTTTATACCGTTTAAGTTACATATAGACAAAACCAATACAATGTCAAGATTATTCGTCAATTATTGATCTGGTTATATTTGGGAGTGGTTCATCCAACTGAGGAAAACAGTGCATTCTTGAAATTATCTTGGAATATTACCTGTCTCATTGAGTTCACTCTCATGCAGCTAGGGGCCTTTTATCCCTTTTCAAGAGACCACTCTGCAAGGGATACTACCCGTCAAGAGCTCTATCTTTGGGATTCAGTTGCCTCAGCAGCCAAGAAGGCACTTGGCCTCCGCTATGAATTACTTCCGTACTTTTACATGCTAATGTACGAGGCACATATGAGAGGGGCTCCCATTGCTCGGCCACTTTTCTTCTCTTTCCCTCAAGACCAGAATACTTATGAAATCAACTCTCAGTTTCTTCTTGGTAAAGGCGTAATGGTCTCACCTGTGCTGAAGCAAGGAACTGTCTCAGTTGATGCATACTTTCCAGCTGGAAACTGGTTCAGCCTCTTCAACTACTCAAACTCACTGACTGTGACCAGTGGACAGTACATAACACTTGATGCACCATCTGATCAGATAAATGTTCATGTCAGAGAAGGGAATATACTAGCAATGCAAGGACAGGCCTTGACCACACGAGCTGCAAGGGAGACACCATTTAAGCTATTGGTGGTGCTTAGCAGCAAGGAGAACAGCACGGGAGAAGTGTTTCTGGATGATGGAGAAGATGTTGAGATGGGAACAGAAGGAGGAAGGTGGACTTTGATACAATACAATGGCAACATATATGGAAATACAGTGATAGTAGAATCAAAAGTTGTCAATGGAGAGTTTGCTTTGAGTCAGAAATGCACGATAGAAAAAGTAACATTTTTGGGATTGAATAATTTTGTTGAATTAAAGAGCCATGAGCTTATGATAAACAATGGAGCAAATTGGAGCAAGAGCTCTATGGGAAGAGCAAGTTTAAAAAATCAGTGGACAGTTTGCTATAGTTGAGCTTTCAGGGATGTCAATGCTCATGGGGAAAGAGTTCAAATTGAAGCTCAATCTCAGAATGTAGAGGAAAAGTTATTATCTGAGAACAAAACTCTGCACAGTCGTTTTCTTAAATAAAGTCTAAGCAATAAGAATATGAACCATTCAATCTGAAATAGTATTCTTCTATTGGATGGGACATTTGCAAGTTGCTTTCAAGATTCGTGCCTGCAGCTATTCTAAATATTGTTCCATGACTCAAAAACCTACAAAACCAGAACCAGCAATATCTACAATCTACATGAACAATCATTATGTCCTTTGCATTATAAACTACCGTGGTGTCCCTTGATCCAGTGAATTCTAGTTAAATATAACGTACAATTGTTGTGAGGACTAGGCTGTGACTGTACATTACTTGAGTAAAGCATAATTGTGTGTGCATAATTTAGTTTTCAGAATTTTTACTTTTTCTACATCAACTTTTGTTTTTAATGGTATCATCCTGTTTATATAAAACTTACTAAAAGCAAATTATTTTGTGTAAACTTTAAAATACACAAAAATTTATGACCTTAGGTGCAAAATCCCGGACTCCTCCAAAACCTTGGAGAAACAAGAGGGTTTAAGGGGCACATTATATATTTGTCAAAACTTATTGGGTGAAAAAATAAAGAGAGAGCTGACTTCAAAATCTCGTGGGGCTCATTACACAATTTTGTAAAATCTTTGAGGTGGTAACAGATTTATACACACGCCTCACATGAAATGGCGGGTCCAAATTTCGACCAAAACCGGTCCATCCCGGTTCTCTCTCTTCTCGTCTCAGATCCACCAGGCCTTCACTTTTTCAACATACTAGTATACTAGTAATAATTTTCTCCATTCTTTCCGATCTCCACTGTCAAGAATCAAGATCACACCCCTTCCTTTCAAGATTCTTGGATTTTAGATTGGGTCGTGAATCTATTCTTCCTTTTACATGCTATATCTATAGAACACACATTAACACACGGATCTTGAAAAAGCAATGGACTCACCGCCTTCCCAATCACCGGGAAGGTCGCCCGAATTTCCGATCGGTAACTCCAAGAAACCCTCGAGTTACACTTCGACGTCCTCATTGTCTAAATCAATCTCAGATGCCAGCAGCCAGAGCTTCTCCTCCATCCTCAACAACCCTAACCCTTCATCCTCCGTCGTCGGCTGGTGGTCCTCCTCCACCGCCGTTCCAGTACCCGAATTTGCCCCATTGCCCTCAGCGCCCAAACCCGGATCTGAACTCACCCGATCCGATTTCCTACCTTACCTCTCCTCCGTCTCCGAATCTCACTCTCGGTTCGTCGACATTCTCAGGCAGCACGATAGGGATCACCAGGGACAGGACGGTCTTTTCACCGGAGGCTCCGCGGGGGAGGCATTGGTGGCGTGTTTGAGGGAGGTTCCGGCGTTGTATTTCAAAGAGGATTTCCAATTGGAGGATGGCGCCACGTTTAGAGCGGCTTGCCCGTTCAGAACGATGTCGGAGAATGTTGCTCTGCAGGAGAGATTGTCGCAGTATTTGGATGTGGTAGAGTTGCATTTGGTGAGGGAGATTTCGATGCGGTCGACCTCGTTTTTTGAGGCGCAGGTGCAGTTGGAGGACTTGAACGCAAAGATTGTCCAAGGGTGCGAGAGGGTTAGGGAGTTGAAGGAGACAATCAGGCTTTTGGACTCTGATCTGGTGGGTTCGGCTAGGAGAGTGCAGGAACTGAGCATGAAGCGTGGGGATTTGATCACGTTGCAGAACAAGCTAAGGCTCGTGCTATCGGTCAATCAGGCTCTCTCGACTCTTCAGTTAGTAAGTTTTCGTTTATTCTTCATAGAAAATAGAATGTTATTTTGGGATGTCCCAAAAGAATATAAAAGTCCTAAAGTTGGAAAAGGAGTAGATAATAAGGATGATGGATCATTGTACTATGACAAGACCTGGATGGATGATTTGCTAATGTTATCCACGGTTGTGATGATTGTTTCATGTTCTAAAAATTTCTAACACACTTTAAAGTTTCATGTTCTAACAGTATCTGACACACACATTTCAGTATCCATTCTCATTATAACTTTTCATTTTTGAATAGTTATTTGAAAATTGAAATATTCATGCACAAGCATAATAGAATATTGTGGCTCATCAATTTTTGGTCTAATAATCACACTACAAGGCTTTACAAGGTTTTGTTCCTAAAAATTGAAAATTAGGTTTTGCTCCCTACTGGAAATTTGTATAGGTCCCCCGTCTCAATTTGTACTTAATGATGGTACTCAAACTACAGTAAGGAGAAGTTTAGTCTCCTGAAATACAACTTGTAGAATATAAATACAATCTGAGAATATTGTACATGTTAAATCTATTCTTTGTATGGTTGAGTTCATGATGCACCCCGATTATTTGCAGTAGGTGCATGGATCTTGTGCCAAGAATCCTATTTTTTGCCTAATGGGACACGTGGCACAAGATGCATGCACAATGCATTGGGTGCATCATCGACATTAACTCTTTGTACCTTGTTCTGCTGTCGAAATATTGATTTTGTCCTTTCTCTGTTGGTTCCTTTTCATGTATTTTTGGTACTTAGTTATATTTCAAGGACATTTCTCCTTCCAGTTTCCTCCTTTTTTCTGGTTGCTGATGGCTTATCTAATGTAATGCTTCACTAATTGTAGAACCAACTTGAGCAAGTGCTTGTCAAGCTGACCTTACTTGGTGAACTTTAAAACTGACCGAAAATCAATTTCATTCAATAATATTTTCTGGCATAAATCGAATCTGCTTGAAATGTATTCAAAGTAGGGTACTATTTTGAAAAGTGAACTGAACTGAGAAATGAAATGTGTTTTGATTATCTTGATTATCAGTAAACTGATAAAGGAAATGTATTTTACTCCATATTGTTTGTCAGCAAAATATTTGAAGCAAAACCAGATTATATCAGAACCAATTCATACATGGACCTATCTACCTTGGGCGGTCTAGGTCTTAATCAAGCCTAATGAGAATTTTGACATAAACCTTTACCAATTTTCTTTAACCTGTGGTTTGGTGTAGACGGCATATAGAATCGCTCCTGCTGGGCCTTATTTTACCTCATGCTACAGCATTTGCAGCAGAGTTGTTAAATTTGCAAAGCACACTAAGACGCAAAGCTTAAAATCCGTGTGAAAGTGAAGTTCAAAACTGTCTGCCAATTCGCATAGTTTTTTTTACAATTCAATTAGACATTATAACATTCAGTATATCAAAACATTGAGTTTAATTGTCTCAGTTGTATCTAAGCAAGTGCACAAATCCGTGTTGATTTACCATTTTTATTACCTATTATTTGCAGCTTGTTGCATCTGCAGATTGTCTTGGAGCTTTGGATATCACTGACGACCTGCAGCATATATTGGTATGCTCACAGCTAATGATACACTTTTATGTTTTTTCTTTAACATTTTGTTTGTGCTTCTTATTTTATAATTCGCCCAATATTCCCATTTTTTTTCAGGATTTAAAGGTACTTCTTTAGACTAGTTTTTTTTATCAGAAACCATTTGTATGTATGCATTTTAGTCTATGATACTTGAATTGAGAAATACCATTATTGAAGCTCAACCACTAGTTTTTCTTACAGTACTCTCCACTAGATTCTTTGGTTGATTGGCTTTCAGAGTTGATTATCATCACTCTCACATCATGACTTCCTTTTTTTTCTTCCACTGATTCTGCCAACAGACCTGTCTAGTTTGAATTGTTGAAGCAGCATTTGTTCCTTTCATTTCAACATAGAATTTTATAAACAGTTGAAGCTGCATTTGCTCTTTTTATTTCACATAGAATTTTTTTGTCTATTTGATAAATGTTGCATCTTTTTAATAGGATGGAGATGAGCTGATTGGTTTACATTGCTTTCGTCATCTTCGTGACCATGTAACAGCTTCAGTAGATTCAATTAACAGGTTAGTCTATTCTTGTTTTGAGATGGAGGCTGTTGTGAGGTTCTTATTCTTTCAATGCTGTTGATGCGTAAATAGCTGTATTGCTGTGTTTGACTGAAGTGTAAAATTCTCTATCAAATCTGTAGAGATCATCTGGAGAAAACTCACCATGAGCATAATAAATTGGAAAAAATGCCCGTTTTTCTCGGTCTTTGGGCTCATGCGTCTGTGCCTGCCAGTTCTGATGGTCTTTACTGTTCTTATAGGAAATAATATATACGTTAAACTCTGACAGGACCTGGCTGACTGGTCCATCAAGCTTAAAAATGCATTTGTTAACTATTCTTGGAAGGTCTTACATTCTGATTATCTAAGTTACTGCAAATACTGGAAACGATTATATAAGTTACTGCAAATACTGGAAACGAAGAATGTGTTCCTTCACATTTTCCTTCCTTTCTAAGATCCGATAATCTTTTTTGCATATAAATCAATATTCTTGATGGACAGATCTACACCTCATGAAAAATAAGTTACTACTTTTGTTAACTTTTAATTGCCACTGCTCAACTTTTTCTAGTTAGTTGGCCATAAACTTTTCATGAACTGCTGTCTATGAGAAATGACTTTTAATTCGGAAATGGGGACAGCATGTTGTATGTAATACTATTTGACACGTTGATATTTGGAAATATGGGTGTAAACAAGTCAAGTCGAGCCGAACACATTATTGGTCAAGTTTGTTTGAATTTTTATTGAGCTTTAAAAATTATGTTTGAACTTGGTTTGGTTGTTAATCGAATCGAGCTTTAATGAGTTTTAATTGAGTCGAACATAATCGAGCTCGAATAACTTTATCATTTTGCACATATTTTATCATTTTATCACTAATCAAGTTGAGCTCGGGCCGAGCTTCAATTATTATTGAATGAAAAAAATTTGTTCAAGTTTTGCTTGTTATGTTTAACGAATCGAGCTCAAATGAGCTTTTAACGATCGATCTCGAGTAGCTTGGATTGTTTTTCAGCCTATTTGGAAATGCTAGACAAATGACTTGAAATATTGTTCCCAAGAAATTACCAAAAAAAACACTGGTGGCAAATGATATGGAATGGTTGGCCGTAAATGAAGCCATGAGCCTGTTACTTGAATGTGTTATTTTATGTTTAGCTTAATTTATGTTACATTCTGAATGATATTACAGTTATCTGAATTATTTAACTACCATAAAGGCTCTCATATTTATTAACTCTTTCACTTCCCTGATTCTTAGGAGCTGCTGTAGTCTTCCCAATATCAACTTAACTATATGAAATCTTAGTTTCTGTACTGGACATTGATTATTGGTTTCTAAAAGGGTTTGTCTAAATGGTGCGGCTTTGTTGAGTTATTTGATCAGGGTTTCACTCTCTTTATATTGTGAATTTTTAATATCCAACATGTGAGTTTTGATTATGGAATTGCTATGAAAAGTAACTTGATATTTTAACTCATCATATTCATTCTTGTAGCATTCTTTCAGCAGAATTTATTCGTGCATCTTTGCGTGGTGCTGAAAATATGGATGTATCAATAGCAATGTCTGCCTTCACCTCTAATGGAAATTATGAGGACGTAAGCTTAATGTTGTAATTTTTATGCATTCTGTCAGATGCATCATTTTTATTTACAATCCAATCATTTTCCTGTCTTTTTCCACATTTAGATGTTATGCAAGCAGTACTCTTTATAATCCAATGCGTTCCTCTACCCTGTTTGTTTAAAGGAATTTATTTTGGTGATTTGAGGATTCGTTTTGCTAGCAAGTCTTAAGTTTGAATTTCAGTTGTTATTTGACTTATGCATAGAGCTCAAGTCATGTCTTGCATGATAAGTCTTTAGATTTATGAACTCTCAGGTTGATCTTTTTATTCTACTGAGAGTAGATTAGTAATGAGTAAATATATATTAAATTCTTTACTGTTTATTCCTAATCCCAACAAGATATATGTTCACCTAACCACAAAAAATTAATCTGATTTTCTGAAGTTTTCTGTTCACAGACCCTGAACGGTGCACAAACAAGTCTTATTTTTGGTGCGAACTATCAGCTAATTATATACAACTTTTTCTCTAGCCTTGAATGATTAAACCTACACTAAGACTTAAAAACTCTCCTACATCAACCCATCCTTTCTGGCATAAGTTATTTTTGACTAGCTAATATGTAAACTGAGTTTTATATTTATTTTCAGTTTATTTTTCTTCCAAATTGGTTGTACTTGATTCAATCAATCTTTCTTCCCATGACCTAGGTTCTTATGTTTAAGTTACATGCTCTCCTGATTACATCATGCTATCTTGCTGATTATATTACAATTTGCATTTGTTCGGTCCATATCTCTCGTATAATTGCTCATATGAACTCTGATTTCATGGTTATCAATATTCGTTTTGTTTGCTGGGTTGTTAGTTTACCTTTTTTGATTGTGTCTCTCTGCTGAAGACTGGCATTCAAATATTCCAGGATAGACTGGAGGAAGAACGAACGTCTAATTTTCAAGATCAGCTTCTCCCTCTTATCATTGGATTGCTTAGAACAGTGAGTCAGTGTGTTCCTCATCTATTGGACTGATCAATATCTTTCTTTTCTGAAATCTTTAAAAAATGGTCTCTTATGTGTGTTTTCCCTTATTACTCCGCCTATTGTCAAACATGTGTGCATTACTGGACAAGTAATGGTGAATGAATAGACGAATTTAGGAGTTTAATGTCAAGATTAGAACATTGTAGAGAGCACTGTAGCTTTCTAAGAATGTGAACCGCATTCATGCATATGACTATTCAACGTGGTAGGGGCAGTCGAAAATAATTGGCAAATATTATCACTGTATCCTTTTTGCTTGTCAATCTCTAGTTTTGTACATTTAAGATTGGAGGCTTGCATGCCACCACTTATCCCCATTCTCTAGTTGGTACCATGGGTTCATATATTGTGGAATATCTTAAATGTTAAGTTAAAACTTAAGAATTTGTTAGTTGGTCGGATCTTTATACGTGGCCCGTGATTAGATCTAAATTGATTCTTATGCTAGATCAAAGTTTCTCTTGGTAATATCTCCTTTGCTAAATGTGCTTCATTAATTTTACATTATAAATTGAAGGATGCTTGAAATTTGCTGGTTGAAGTGTGTTGTTAAAGTCATCCTGACCAGAATTGGCAAACCTTGCCTTTAGTGATAGGTGCATGAGGACTTGTGTGATTTCCTTTGTCCTTGTACCCCAGGCTATTGTGGTATATTTGTAAAAATTTGTATTATGATTATAGCCATTGCTGTTGCTCAGCAGTTTTGGATACTTAACTAGAAGGAAGAGATTTTTATTGACTTTCCCTTGAGTGTTTTATTTGCTACTTTCCTTGCAAAAGTTCATAATTTGTGGATCCAGGTGTTGTCTTGTGACTGAATTTTTATTTTCAGGGCAAATTACCAGCTGTGTTGAGATTATATCGTGATACACTTGCTTCTGAAATAAAGACTTCTGTCAAGATGACAGTTTTGAATATGCCACTGGAGTCAGATTCTATCTCTGGAGAGGGGATTGTGGATACTGATGGTGGGTTCACATGCATGCCATACATATTTGATTTCTGCTGAAAGACAGCTTTCATTTTAATTTGACATTTGCACACAGAATGTGACTTGTCTTCTTCTTCTTTTCTACCGTTGATAATCAAAATTCATAATGGGCACTGAGGGAATTCTTTTCGTCAAATGCTGGCTTCGCATAAATTCCGTAACTGTCAAATCTTTCTCATTCCGAAATGCTGACTCAGGTGGAGGCTCATCACTTGGAAGCAAGTTGAAAAGTCTGTCAGCTGATAGTTTTCTGAAACTTTTGGAGGAAATTTTCAAGATAGTGCAGGTAATGTATGCTTGGCAATTTCTGTTACTTCTTTGAGACTATACTTGCAAATGTCTAAGCAGATACTAATAAGCTTGTGAAATCCTTTAAGCATATCTCATGTATTTGTCTAAATTTCTCTCCATTGTTTAAATTGAATAGAGATTGTAACTTACCTACTAACTGCCTTATCTATGGGGCATGATTTACGGGGTTTCATTTTCAAATTATCAAAACTTGATGACCATTGATATTATATCTGTAAAAGTGTTGTGTAAATTTTGTTTGATCTATGTATTGATAATTGCTTTTTGATTTGTCTTTACTTGATTCAATTTTGTACTGTCACTGAAAGTTCCTGTCTCAACCGCTTCTCTCCTTTGTTTTTCTTGGCTTAAACAAGACTGCATGGATGCTGCTCGGTTTTTCTCCCTGGCATTGTTTATGTGGCTGTTATCCAACCTGCTTCTGCCTTTATATTGCTATTTACACTCCATAAGGGTTCTTGAAATTTCTATTGGAGGTATCAAATCACTGTTGAATGTCGAATTACCAAATATGACAAAAGTTAAGTTCCTAGAAACTGAAATTTTGAATGGGTAAAATATCATCAAAAGAGTGAATGCTTTGGAGGGCACACTCTGTGGCATAGCCTAATGATACGTTATGTAACTGGCTGCTTATAAATATGTGCCTGTACATGCATCCTATCTTCGGTCTTAGCTTATATCTCTTGATCCTAACACTGGCATGGCGTAACTTGATTTGTTTCGTTTAGTGAATGCAGACACGCTTACTGCGGGCTTCAGAAGTCAAAAGAGCAATTGAATGGATCATGGGCAATCTCAATGGTCACTACGCTGCTGCTTCAGTTGCTGCTGCCATTGCACATGGTGCAGCAGCTCCCGAAACAGCTCAAGAGACAGATGGTCATGCTAGTTCCTTTTCACCACAATCTTCCCAAATTGCTACCAGAGTGACATCTTTCCAAGGGAGAGGATATGTCACTGCAAGTCCAAATCTTTCAAGAAATTTCCGGTGAAATGCTCTTTCTTTTCTCCTATATTATTGGAGAGCATGTTTCCTGTTAGTTTGCTTGGGGGCGGACATAGGGAATATCCTGTTGACAGTGCAGTTCTTTTTTAAACCTGGAAATTACTTCTCTCCATTATCTCATGAATTGAGGTTAGCATAAAGCAAAATTGACATTACTTCTTTAGCTAGGTTTTGCCGGAGACTGGGACCGGAACAGTTTCTTGGGGACTGAAGGATGAAAAATTCTGAGGTTTAGAGGGAAAAATAGGGGTGTTAATTGAGCCAGCCCTACTTGAGGCCGGATTATTTGGTGCTCATATATTTGAGCCAAACCTAATCCATTATGAGCAACTGAGTTTGAGCATTAAATTAAGTGTAGATGAATTTGAGTTGAGCTTGAGCCTTATTAAACTCTCCTCAAATAAGCCGTATTTAATGTTTCAGCCACAACTTTGTCTCTCTCATGTCAATCTATTACTATCAACCTTGGCATAGTTAGATTGTAGTTTTCAGCTAGAATAATAGGGATCAAGTAGTTTAATAAGGACATGAATACCTGCTCACATCTTACTAAAACTATTGGAATTTAGATCAAATTAATGCTCTTTGGGACCTTGTATACTCTTGAAGTTGATTTTCAGATATATAATTAGTGCTTTAATTTATTTAATTATTTTTAAATAATAAATTTGTGTTGATAAAACTGGGGCAATAATGTGTTCTCAATGATTCTGGAGACTTTCTGTGTGACCATATGAAACTTACAGAAGTTTGAGAATCTTTTCCTTTGTCTGGACAGAGCTGATATTTTAAGAGAGAATGCAGAAGCTCTATTTGCTGCTTGTGATGCTGCTCATGGAAGATGGGCAAAAATTGTTGGGATCCGTTCTCAAATTCATCCAAAACTGAAGCTGCAGGAATTTCTTGGTGTTTATAACATTAGTCAGGAATTTATAAGTTCAACAGAGAAGGTATGTGCTACCTCTTATACTTTGATGCAGTCTATGAAAGAGACCTCTGTATTATTGTGGTTATGATACCATATTTATGCTGACATAAACAGATTGGTGGAAGGTTGGGATATAGCATTCGTGGAACGCTACAGTCGCAAGCTAAATCCTTCATTGAATTCCAGCATGAATCTCGAGTTAGTATCCATTCCAGCCAATTTTTTTTGGCTTACCAGACTCCTGGTCATGAGTCACAGACTAACTTGTGTGCTGGTTGTCACAGATGGCTAAGATGAGGGCTCTACTTGACCAAGAAAATTGGGCTGAGATAGATGTACCCGATGAGTTTCAGAGCATTGTCACTTCGCTGTGTTCTTCAGAATCAGTGACTGCTGGAGAGAGTGACGCAGCTTCTGATGATACTGCATCAAGTTCTAATGAAGTGGTATCAAGCAGTGATGGTTCCTCCATAGTGGATGCTGGTCCATTGAATTCATCCCAACATATTGAACAGCCTGATTCTAATGGGACATACGTTGATCATATGCCAAATACTGATTCATCACGCTTGAGTGCGGCAACTGAGAACAGCAATTCTGATGTTAGTACTTCCTCTCATGGCAACAGTGCCAGCATGAAGGAGCGTGGAAAATCTGGCCTTCGAATGCTTTATTTTAGAGGTGTTGGATATCACATGGTGAACTGGTAAGCACTCATGATTACTTGTGCTTTTTGGCTTCAGGTTGTGTTTATCTTCCTTTCTTGATCACAACAAAACTAAAAAGTCCGGAATGTGGAATTATAAAGTAGCAGCCTTGGGTTTCGCCCAAGCAGATTCTGTGAAAATCACTTGGTTCTCTATTTAAAGTTTTGAACACTGTGTATAATGATTTAGTGGTAAACTTTCAGTTCTTTCGTTGACATATTTTTCTTTTCCATTTATTTTGATGTTCATTCTGAAATGTTCCTACTCTCAAGTTATTTTCTGTTTTGAGTGCCAGATAATTATAAATTGTGATTCATGGTAAATTCCATGTGATAGTCAAATTTAATGAAGTTTATCAATATGTTGAAGGAAACGCTTGGGTATATTAGTTTATTTAGTAATCTCTAAATCTCTGAGCTGTTTTCCTGGAATGGTGGCTAATTTGAATTGACTGTCTTGTAAGTCAAATTAGCAAGTGGAGTTTGGGGGAATGGAGGGGATGTGCAAAGAAGAAGAGAAGGAATGAAATGAAAAGGTGTGAATAGGCATCAACAAAGTTTGGGCATTGTGCTGATTGATGCATTTATCAAAACTTCATATGGGAAAAATCAAATAAGTCAATTCATTAGAAATGTGACTGGTTCTGGAATAGATTCTTGAGCTGGGAGATTTGATTGGAATGTTCTACTGATGGAATACAAATAGCATTCAGTTTGCCAGATTTTATATGATCTGTGTGGCCGACTGTTGAGTACTTGGGGCTTTTGCCCAGACTTGGTGAGTTAATATTTTGTGTCTCCAAAAATCTTTGGCTGCAAGGTTGACTTATCTTTTCGTTCTCTCTTTTGAAGACTGTACCATCCCAAATATGAGTATTTCCATGGTGGCAGCTTTGTTATTTTCTTGATGTAAATTATACCTTGGAGGGTAGATTTTTATTTCTTTCTTTGCTGCTTCAGTGGCTTATATTTGGTGAAGATGATGTCAGAATACATAGATATGAGTAATTGTTTGCCCACGCTATCTGCGGAAGTGGTTCATCGTGTTGCTGAGATCTTGAAATTATTCAATTCAAGGACTGCTCATCTTGTTCTTGGAGCAAATGCCTTGCAGGTACTATTTTTAGGAGTGCTGTTCTGAAGTTGATTTTCTTTGACTTTGTAGTATCTAATCCACGGTGTTAAAAGTAGGTTTTGGTTGCAACTGCCTTTTTGATGAGTTGCAAATTATGTTAAATCAGATGTAAATTTTGGAAATCTTGGGATTACAAAAAACATACGTGGAACTTTTGATATGTTGATTTTAGTTGAAATTGTCTTTAGAGAGAATGTAGAAATAAATATGAAGTGGCATTAGTTTCTGCGATCAACCTTTGTGGTTGAGTGAGAAGATTAATCATTGTGTGTTTGACTACCATTTGTATCTATGTGCAAATAATTTATTTTGATCTGAATTTGACTTCTTATATTGTTGAACTTCCTACCTAGTTATTTTGTTTTGCCCTTGGCTAACCCTGATTGGTTACAGGTGTCTGGTTTGAGATCAATTACTGCTAGACACTTGGCTATGGCAAGCCAGGTGATAAGTTTCACGTATGCCATCATACCTGGTAGGTGGTTGTAATTTGTTGTTAACATTTACTAGCATGCTTTTGTAAGTTTAAGTGGCATTTCTATCTAATCATCGTTTGGATCAGAAGAAAAAAGGTTAACCGCATATCTAAGCTTGTATAACTGAAAACCCTCACCAGTGCAGCTAACCTTGCTAACCAAAACTTCTAGACTATTACTCCATCTAAAGATATCTATATATATATATATATATATATTTGCTCCAATATTCAATGTAGACGATTGATACAATTAATCCTTATATCCATCTTTGGTTCTGGATTTGCAACTTCTATTTGTTATGTTCTATAACGGTATAGGAATTAATTCTGTTTTGAAAGCTCAACTATGGCATCAAACTTGACCTGTCTATTTCGAGTTGGAATTGGCATTTGTTTACTTGTTCTATCTTCTTTTGTTAAATAATAATATTTGGGGGCCATTCTAATGACTTGATGTTTTTCATGGCTGTATCAAGAAATTAGGAGAATTCTCTTGTTCAAAGTGCCCGAGACGTATAAAGGGCTTTTGCAGTCAGAGATTGATCGTGTAGCAAATGTAAGAGAATTTTGGCAGAAAAATATTGTTCACACAGGCTATCTTCACATATTATCTACTCTAAATGCATGTTGCAAAGCATTATGCATTATCTTTAGACATGGTACGACATTAGGAAAATCACTGTGATGGACATCATTTCTATGGAGTCCCCTGATAGTCTGGGTCACAAGGTTTTCTTGTCATTCACCTTGATACCTGTAATTGTACCAATGGAAGATGCCGTTTCTTGTTAGTTGACTCGTGTCATTTAACAAAGTAATTGCTAGTCTTGGGTCTTCTCCTCATTGGTGCAGTGGGAGATCATTTTATTCAATCTCCTATTGACTGACAATTTAAAAAGCTTGTGCATTAGATTTGATGGCAGTCTCCCTGTGAAAAATGAAGGCAACGTAGGATATACCAGTGTGGCATGTATGAATGATAATTAACATCTGTTATAATTAAAAAGTGAGAATATCTGTTAGTATTTGGGCTCTTTTTGAGTCTAGTCTTCTCTTCAAATTGTTGGGTTGGTAATTTCTTTCGATTGTCTAATAAGTTCACTGATGTTGTGGTTGCATTTTTGGTGTCAAGGAAGCTATATTTAGAGGCCAAATATCATTCTTTTGTGATCCTAATAAATCATCTTTTTTCTGTTCTCTTCTCTAAGGCTATAGTTGAATTTATTGGTTATCTATAAAAGGAAAAATTAAACAAGTAAAAACTGATTTGTCACTTTTATCATTAGGAAAATACACAAAATCAACAATTTTTTTGAGAATGGTAAATGGCTCATAAAATTGAAGTAACAACTCCCTGAACCATAAATTCCATGCATAATAATTTTTTATTTTTGCACACTTATTTACATCCCTTTTTCTTATCTGTTTGCGCTGAAATTTAAGATGCAAAAAAAGCTACAGGAAGCAGATTTATTTCTTGTTTTCTACTGATGTCTCCTTGCAGATTGCTTATACAGGGAAAAATTTGGTTGAAGTTTTTTTTGATCATCTTTGATTGGTCCAAGTGAAAATCAGATTCTCTTTGTTTGTATATGATGAGTATTGACATGTTATCAGCTTTGCTTCTGTATGCTTTATTACAGTTGTGTTTGTTTCCGTAACATTAGGATTATAAAAATCACCGTGATGAGATTCATTCCAAGCTGGTTCAGATAATGAGAGAAAGATTGTTGGTTCATCTACGTAGCTTGCCGCAAATTGTTGAGGGTTGGAATAGATCCGAGGACACTGATTTACAGCCTAGTCAGTTTGCTCGGTCTCTCACCAAGGTACAGAACCAAGGTCAATTTGATGCTCATTACTAGTGTTGAAAAGAAAAGTCTTCTTGCCCCCACTGACCCTGTGAGGCAAGGTCTTGAAATCTACTATTATATTTGTATCATCTCATTCTATTATATCTCCTTCGAAAATTATCATTGAGTGAAAAGAATCATTAGGGTTTATCAGAGAAATGTCTTAGTTAAGTGCATTATTTTTGTCTGTACCCCTACATAAGCCAGATGCACTTGCTTTGTTCCTGTGCTAATGCTTTCATAGTGTACTTCACGACGGTATGTGATTTGGGTATTTTTGGTATGTCTCAATGTTGTGTCTTATTTGCATATTTTCTTGTGATTCCGGTATTTTTGTTATGTTTCAATGTTGTGTCCGATTTGGATATTTTCTTCTTTCCCTCACCTGATGTGCTTTTAACTTCTGTTTCTGTAGTTGGCCTTTTAATTTCTCTTAAAATAACAATTTTGGGCACTTGCTCCATTAAACATTTTTTGTTCAATCTGAAATTTGATTCATTTTACATGCTTTTCTTGGAATATTTTCTGGTAGTGGGGTTTCCAGGATGTACTCCAGTAAAGGATGAGACATTACATACTCAGTGATATCTTGATAAATTTAAACATCTGGGGGAGTTCGAAGTTAAAGTTCAAGGGCTCATTAATTATTTCCTTGCTCTGTTCTTCATGCCTGTAGTTGATGTCAGTGCGAACATGTATTCATGCACTTTTCTGCTGTGGCTTGCTTGACCTTGGAAATTTATTGAAAATATCTAGCATGAAAAGTTCCTTAAATTAGTTTATTGCTCCCTCCATCCCAATGTTTAGGTCTAGTTTGACTTAACCACGAAGTTTTAGTTTAGAGTTGAAAAATTGAAATTTTGAGTATTTTACAATATTGCCCTTAAAAAGTGGTGGTGCTGGTGTCACATGCTTTAAGTGAAAGGGTACTTTTGGGGGAAAATCCACCTTAGGAAATAGAGCCCTATTTTGGATGTCTCAAGGAGCAGTAAATTTGGGATAGTGAGTACATTTACTAGTAGTTCATTGGCTTATCATATGGAGCTACTAACATCAACACAAAATTCATCATTTAAAGCTCTTGCTGGTCATATTGAAGATTGAATGAACTACTCTATCTGTAGGCTCCCCCTCCCCTCCCCTCCCCCAATCAAGTCCTGTGTTTGTCACTGCTGATAAGAAATGTTGTTTGGTGCAAGAAAAAAGGAAAGAGAGGTGAGAGAGAGACCACTGGCAAGATTCTAGGATAAACATGAATTCTGCTCCAGTTTTTTCTCCCTTAAGCCATGGATTTGCGAGGGTTCAAGTTTTGATCAGTATTTGTGGAGTTGATCATCTGCGAAAGACTTACCATATTTCTCCATGTTTCTGGTTTAACATGATAATGAATAAAGATATTTTTCCTTTTGGGGTTTGTGTTTGCTGTTATGTGCATTCTGGTCTTGAACAAAACATGTCTTTTCACTGATGCTTCTTTATCCACTTATTGGCACAGGAGGTTGGATATCTTCTACGGACGTTATCTAAACACCTGCTTGAAGAGGATGTTCAAGCTATTTTTGGGTAATATCCACCACCAGTAGTCAAGTGCGCTGTGCTTTTCTTTCTTTCTTTATTTGTTTTACTGTAGTGTTTGTTGTATACATTATCATGCATGCACAAGCTTGACTTGCATATGAGGCTTCCTCTTTATGCTTTGCTATTTCCCATGGTAAAATCAGAGTAGAGGCAAAATTTAAAAAAAAGTATTCATCAAATAATCTGCTTAGGGTCAGAGTCATGGACTTCTAGTTAGTTTGAATGGCAAGATCCTATTGTAACCTAGAAATAGCAGATAGTTTGAATATAAGTCCAGTACGGTTTCATTTGTGATTGTATGTGAGCTAGATGTGTTTCAGTCTGTTGCTTTTCTGAATATCAATATTTAGCTCTAGTATATTTCTCCTCCTCTTAAGATTTTCTTCCACATTTCACTTCAGATTGTTGTGATGGGCACCTGCCCATCTACAGGACCTTGGACTCCTGAAAATTGTTGAGAAAAAGGGTTGTTGGGCAGGATTCAAGTTAATGCTGTCTTTTGATGTTAATTACTTGTGAAAATTAGTATCTATTCTGCTATTTGATTCCTACTTCACATACTACTGCAGGCAAGTTGTTATAATTTTGCACTCTCAAATTTGTGATGCATTTTCACGGTTGGAGATAACCACTCCACAAGCAAAACGCAGGTACCATTATATTCTACCCAGCTATAATTATTAGAGGGGTAAAAACCATTTGGTACCAAGTTTCTATGTTTTCAGAAATGCTTTGATTGATGCCCAAGTTTCAGCATAATTGGTTAGTACCTAGTGTATGGTTGCCGTACAATGCTTGTCTAATTGAATGACATTTTTGTCATCCACTTTAACAACAGTTTTCTTTCTTTCATTTTTCTTTTCCTCTCTTAACAAATATTGGTTGAGTGGTAAACTTACCAGATAAGTCTCATCCCCATATCAACACTCAAGCTCCAAATCACTCCTGTCTTCCTCCATTTCTCCATATCCATCTTCCCCACACCCAATTCTCTCCCCTCCTCTGTTCCCTCCACACCAGAGGAGAAGCAGACCCCTATTCACCCTGCCCATCAGTCATCATACCTCAGTTGCCCGCATTTGTGCTTTTTTTCTTCATTGCGTGATGTTTCATTTGATAGAAGTGGTCAGAAGTAGATTGCTCGTAAATAGTTTATTCATAAAGTAAACTCAATAAAAGATATTATCACTTAATTAGCTTTTGAGTTTCCAAATTCAACTAAACCATGTATCCCAGTTTAAATTCCCCAAAAAAATGAAAAAAATTTGTTGAAAGAACATATTACTGGACTGTAAGAAAACAACCAGCCATACTTCATGATTACTTTGTCTCCAGAGCCATGAGAATCTCGTTGTTTACATCTGATGGATAAGATTTCTTGTCAAATTAACGTATATTTTTCTGTAGAATCTCTAGATAATACTACATGAAAACAAAAGACATGGTTTAGTGTGCACCAGAGGTTTGGGGGAGAGCTAGGAGTATATGTTCTCACTGTAAACTGCTTTGGAATTGGCTAGCGTCATCCTTGCTTAAACATGTATTGTTGCTACCTATTGGTCTTCCCTGGTAGCCTTTGGCAGATTGTTTAAGGCATCATATGGTCAGAGCCTGTAATACATTAATTTCCTAAATAGGTTGGTGTTCAACATTGGTCAAGAAATTACAGTTTCATCCTTTTTGCTGCATGAGGTTGTTTTGGTCTTTTCAAGAAAATGTAAAGTGAGCATTAGAAAGAAAACCATCCATCAGGCACCAATTTGTCAATTATGGTGAAACTCAGATACAAACTCAAAAATATGAAATAATACGGGTACCAAATTGTCATCAATGGCATAACTTGGGTATCAAAGTGCTTTTTACCCTAACTATATGTGAATATTTCTGTCATCGTGCTGATAAGATGATTTTAGCTTGATGAAGTATGTCTCTCTCTCATTCATTCACTAAGAGAGAGAGCAGCTCTATCAGCCCCTAAATCCCGAAAAAATAAATGAAGGAAAACAAGTAAATGAATTACTTGTTTCTTTGGTTTGCTTCTGCTATTTAATCTTTTGTATTATCCTGTCCCAGTCTTTGCCACGACATCCAGCATGTACTTGGATGCATCAGATCGTTACCTTCTGATAGTTCGAGTAAATCTAGTCCACAAAACTGGGGGCTACTTGATGAATTCCTGGCACAAAATTTTGGCTCTGAATCTGGTGAATAGATTTTTCCGAAGAAGTTAATTGGTATAATTGGATGAAGACTGACTGACTGTACTTAATGGATTGAATATAGAAGCTTGTGGATCGAGTTGATATCCTTCAAATGAGGTAAGAGGTACAATTTAGTTGAATTTGAAAATGCAACTACCTCAACAAAGTAATGATTATCTGTTGTAAGTTCAAACATATGGGACATCTCACTTTATCCCGTAGATGAAGGGTCAATGTGCAAGGATAGCAAATTATTCAGTCTTCAAGTTCAATGTGTTTATACATGACATTGTCAGGAACAATAATAGAAGGGTTGTATCATTTAACATTGCTTTGGGCCAAACATCGAATGATGTTTCCTTTTAGGGCCCTGTATCTTGCTCATGTACACTCAGCACAGATTTTCAATCGCCTCCCTACTCTTTTGCCTTTTGTGTTGTAAATAATTCTGACATTTTAAAGTTCATAATATATTTAATTCTTGAAATCTTGGTCTTGCTTTTCCGAATGGCAACAATAGAGTGAGTTTTTGCGCTGACAATCTGCCTCGATGATGTTTCTCACATAATTTTTTTAACTTTTCCAGGGGTCAAGTCTAGTAGATTCAATTGCCGGGGATTTCACAACGAGTCTATAGCAATCTCATACACTGTATCAATGACTCAGGACGAATACAGGGTAGCTTGAATTTATTATTTTTTGTAGCAGGTTGTGTATTATTTCTGTTTCATTTTTGGTTTGCCAAGAATAAAAAAGGAATAGCGTGTTCTCCGGTTTTGCTCGGCTTTCCTTTCATACGAGAATCGTTTGTATTGTTATATACTTGGAGACGATGTAAATCTGCTACTTCCATCATCTGCATTGTTGTGAAGCGTTGTTGGTTCACGTCTGATATGCAGCCGAGAAATTATAATTTCAACGTCATTTGGGCGTGAAAGACTTCATGTCAGTAGAGCATGTGTATATCAGCGCAATTGGTGTTTGTTTTTATATTTGCGGCGTGTTCAGATTTGAAATATATTTTTCGTTTTACTCATTTTATACAATTAGTTTCTAAAAAACATATTTGCGAAGTCTCTCTCTTCTCTTCATGTTAACACTGCTTTCAAAGTTTACATTATCTTTTCAAAAGCTTCCACTTCATTTTTAGAAAGCACTATTTTATTTAATATTTGAAAATAAATTGATCTAATACAGAATAAAGTGTGCAGTCAACCTGTTACTTCAATTTTCCTATCTCTGTAGTTCTTTAATCCCAAAATGTTTTCAATTTCACATATTCTCTAATAAAATTTTATCACATTTTAAGAAAATATTTCTACAATAAAATAAAATGAATTCCAACATAGTGACCGATTGTGATATGTATAATACCATGTTAAAAAAAAATGAAAAACTCTCATAAATAGTATATATCTAAACCTTGTCATTAATCATAATTGGAGAGAGCTTTATTGGTTAATATAATAAAATTTATTTTGTCTAATTATCTCATAAGTTGACATGTTTTCCACTATCTTCACTAGTATTACTTTTCTCCTCTTTCCATCGTTTTTTTTTTTTTTTTTTTAATTAAATGATCTTCTTTAACTATTTAAACTATGCTAATTTGTTTTTTATGAATCAAAATAAATTCATAAAACGATAGCAATCTTGTGAACTAATTCAGTGCTTATTCATCGAACCGAAAAGTCGTGGTTCCTTTTTCTGCCTGCCATTTAAATTCTGCGATTTCAGCTGGCACTGGAGAAAATTTGCAGAGATCAGAAGAGTAGAGCATCCATATATACAAAAGGAAAAGCGAAGAGAAAAAAGCAATGCAGAAAATCGGATCACTTTGACCCAAAGGTTGACTCTGGGATCCCATAATTTGACCGGCCATGGCGACTTCCGATACCGACAAATTGATTGCTAAAGCAGATAAACTGTCAGATTTTTTATCTTTTCTCTTTCCTGTTTATTTGTTCTTTTGTTGATATATTTAATTTTGATTTCTATAATCATAATTTGTTTGCAAAAAAATCAATTTTTCAGGACAAAACTCAGCTTAACGAGATGGAGTGCTGATTGGAGAAATGCCACTGTTTTGTATGAGCAGGCTGGTAATTCTTATATATTTGCGATTAAGTCAATAAAAAGAATGAAAATATATTTGGAGCATTTTCACGTTTTTTCCCTTTTTTTTTCTTAATTTTTGAGGTGGAAAATTATTCTTCTCTGGCAGCAAATGCTTACAGATCAGCGAAAAGTTACGAGAAAGCAAAAGATGCATTTGAGAAGGCTTCCAAAGGACAAGAAATGTTCTCTTCGTATCCGTTTTTACTTTACCTATCATTCATATGCATTATAATTTGATAAAATGGACTTGATTACTATGTTTAATAGTTAGACAAATATTTAAGGTGAAAACTTGACGAGTTAATCAGGCCTTGGGACGCTGCAAAACATATGGAATCTGCAGCAGCTCTTGCCAAGGAAGTAGGCAACTGGAATGAAGTTGCTGACTTTTATAGACGCGCGTCTGAGTTGTACACTGAATGTGGAAAGTCGCAACCTGCATCCGATGCGCTTGCAAAGGGGGCTCGGTACAAGCTGCTTTGTTGTGATTACTTTTTTCTGTGACTTATTTTAAAGAGTTTCGTCGTTTAATAAATGCTTTGCTGCAATTAGTTTATGTCTATCACTACTGGTTTAGTGAAATTGTTTATGCATGTGTGCTATCAACATGTGAAACTATGTTTGAATATAGTTGGGTATTACCAATTATTGGAGATAAGTACGTTTGCAATTGATATATGATCTTTAGAAATATCTAAAACAAGCCTTTTCTCTATTATCTAACCTTTTCCTTTGTGTTTCGTTATTCAATATTTCTCATGTGCTCAATATGTATTGGTGATGTTTGATAAAAATGTTACTTTCTGTTAAAGTGCTTTAGAAGATGCATCACCTGATGAGGCTATTCGGCTTTACACTGATGCTTGTGCTACTCTTGAAGACGAAGGAAAGGAACAAATAGCCTTTGATTTGTATCGTGCTGCTACAAGTGTTTATATAAAGCTTGAGAAGTAAGCCTATTCCCCTCCTTGAAAATTTTAATATAGTGAAGAAACCATAAATGACTTAGTATTTTTCAGTTGGTATATTGTATAACATTTAGTTGGTCCTCTGCTGTTTTGTTTCATGTTGTGTTACCTCTTTAAGATTCCCAGAGTTAGCCCATTTGGAAATTGATATCTGGCAGCAGCTTACTTCAAGTAGTCATCCTGCTACCAAACTTGAAGATTTTATTTAACTGCAGTGTCATGCTGACCATCCATTCAGTAGGCTGGCTACCTTTTTGTTTACACATATGCCACTGTGCATACAAGTTCCTTGCGAAACTTATACCCAATGAGCTTCCATCGGTATTAAGTTTAATTTTACCTGCAGGGGGCAAAATCCACTTAATAAGTCTTGGAAATGGACTCTAATTGCCAATATTATGCATCAGGTAGAGTGAATTTTGTTTCTGACCTTTAGCAATAATGAGAGATCCTTTGGTGAGCTTTCACTTTCCTTCACCAAAGTAATTAGCATACCTATCATCTTCAAGCTTGCCAGTGGAAATAATGTTGATCCGTATCTTTCTATTTTCACCATGAAAGTTCCATGTCCTAAATTTAAATAATGTTCTGGTTTCACTACCTTCAGGTATGCTGATGCTGCAACTTTTCTTCTAAGATGGGCCTTAGCAGCTGACAAGTCCAATGCTACTCATAGCCAGTGCAAGGTGCGGCAGGTTTCCAGAATATATCTATTTAACTCCCTTTATTCATAGCCAGTGCTACTCATTGTGAAAGACTTGGGAGTGGAGAGGCAAAAATAAGGGGCAGGTTTGACATTTGATATTCTGGGATGTTTGGAATCCCAATATTACCCAATACATACATTACTTTGCCCATCAATAACTCATGCTTCCTTGATGTTGTGCTTCTCACCGTGGGATTGGATATCTTGTAGTCTTCATTGATGCCAACTGTCTTCTGAAACACCAATATATTTTGTTACGTATACAAATTAAATTTGAAGTTCCCTTTGATTACATATGATATTTAATGTAACCTGTTTTGGATGTAGGCTTATCTTAGTGCAATCATTGTGTATCTTTATGTTCATGACTTCCAGCAAGCAGAAAAATGTCATAATGATTGTTGCCAGTAAGTTCGGTTTCATTTTTATCTTAAATCTTTTTATTGCTTTTCTTTGTTGCTTGACTGGTGCTTAAAATTATACCATCCGGTAGCAGAAAAGATAAAAAATGACAATTTGGTATCATCTTGCATTGGTCAGACAGCTTTATTTATGGTTAAATACTAAACCCCACCACCACCACCCCCGCCCGTATCCCCAATTCTCTGTGAAGTGTTTGAATTAAAATCTCTTTTTCATGTTGAGGAGCAATGTGATGAGACAAAACTTAACAAGTTAGAATTGAAGGGCTAAACTGGAAGGATTTAGTTGAAGGGGTTAACTATGACTGGTCACATTCAGGGGCTACAATAGTTTTCCCTCTTTGTCCATAGAAACAAGCCAAGATCCAATTTGAAAATAGTTTCCCTTTTTGTGCATAGAAACAAGCCAAGATCCACATTACTTAGGTTCATAGAAAAAACTTCAGCCCACTTTTTGGCGATTCCATCTTTATTTGCGACCCAAAATTCAGTGTGGAATTTCTTGAGTGGTGTTCATGGCCCGCTTCTGAGATGTGCACAATTTCTTCTATCCTTGGACACTTAACATATTTAACTTTAAGTCCTTTTGTATCTTGATATTCTTGAGCGGTCTTACAGGTTTCATTCATGTTCATGGTAGTCATTTTGGCAATATCTCTTGGTATTTGCTCAATGATATCAACCATTTCTTCTTGCTTGCTTCTTTGGCAGGGTTGAAGCTTTCTTGCACAGCGATCAAAATCGAGCTGCTACTAGACTTCTCTCTGCATACACTGATGGTGATGTTGAGGAGATCAAACATGCAGCTCAGTCAAGTATTATTTCCAATCTTGACCATGTGGTAAATCTTTTGATCCATATGAATATTTCTATTTTATAACTGTTGGGTTCAGATTAGCTTTGTCTGAGGATGTCTACGTTTGTGGTGCATATATGCACATATATATTTAAGATTTGGTTAAACATGCTGGAGTTAAATATCTAGTCGCAAACCCTTTTGTTTCCCTTTTTTGGTGATGACACAATTCATGAGTCAGTCGTGATGAATTAGAATCAGTACATTAATATAGATGTATAAAGATTGTGGAAGTGTAATTCAAGATCTAAAAACAGATGAGTGAGACTACATTACGAGCACATTTACATGGTTAGGTATTATCTATTGAACTAACGCCTCGAAAAAAATGCAAAGTTGTCTTTAAACTAGTTTTTAGTCTTTTAGTTTTTTGCGGTGAATGTATGATGTGATGTTGGCATTTCGAGTCTTACTTTGTGAAATATCAGATTGGAACAAGATGGGAATTGAAGAAGTTATATTCTCCAATATTTCCTTTTCTTTAATTAATTTAAAATTATTATCAGCGGTCATAAGTCAAATAGCAAAATCTCTGAAAGAAAGTTTTCTGCAGATTATCAAGCTTGCAAGGAAATTGCCTACAGGTGATGTCAGTGCATTGAAGATGGTTGCAACAGAGCAAGACGAGCCACTGGATGAAGATGACCTCACCTAGCCTTCCTCTATTCGAAGAAATCAGAAATCTTACTACCGAAACTAAATATGCTCCAATCATCGGTATTTAAATTACCTACAGTCAATGTTATGCCAGAGTGATAATACAATTTTGTACAAAGTTCACTGGAGAGATCATTTTACCTAGCCTCCAGAATGTCATTGCTTTGTCTTGTTGTGTGAATATTTCAAGATTTGCATATCTCAAGCACATCCAAAATTGATACTATATTGATTTGCCATCATATTTCCCGGGGAAAAGGAAAAGGAGCGATATTTTATTCTGTACCAAGCTACGAATTGGTATTTTCAATATGATATTCAACAAAAATCATCTTCTGGTGGAGCTGCAATGTTTTTCACGAAAGCTTCAAACATTTGCATGTTTACATTTCTTTGATTAGCGTAAAGACGACTCCTCGTGTGAACAAATAGTTCTTGCATAATTTATATTCCTCAGCATGGCTCCTTGTTGACTAGCAGGAGTGGGGTTAAGTAATGTTTTCTAGTGAGGAATTGAGATGACAATTGCTGTCTTTGGTGCTTCTCATCTTCCTTCATATTTTTCCTTCTTTTGGGTGAACCCAATTTGCCCCGTTTTGTACAGAGTTGCACACATGCGAATTGAAAAGGAAATATAATTGGAACATTTTGTCGGTAATTTAGACATATGGAGCACATGCCTACAGCAGGACATAGCTGACACCATGGATTCAGTACGAGCTTTATATTCGTCCCCACTCCATTATACTAACGTAAGGCTAATATTTTATGAGATTCTCTTACTTCAACTATTGACGCATGCTTGTGAAGAGAATAGCATCATGGCATAAAGATATCTCCAATTTATTTATTTATGTATAAAGTTATTTAATTATTTATATTTTATTACCACTAATTTTATAAAATAAAAAATTATTTATAATTAATATTATATTATAAAAATAAGTATTATAATTAATATCATAATAAAAAAATACTACATACTACCTCTAACAAAAAGAAATT
Source organism: Paulownia fortunei (assembly GCA_019321725.1). Lineage (NCBI taxonomy): Eukaryota > Viridiplantae > Streptophyta > Magnoliopsida > Lamiales > Paulowniaceae > Paulownia > Paulownia fortunei. The sequence continues at coordinate 18,460,084 of CM033120.1, forward strand.
CACAAAATAAATATAAATATCAATATATTTTGGTTATTTAATTTTTAAAATTAGTATATTCATCATATAAATATTTAATTAATGCATATTAAAGTTCAAAGTCAACATTTTTATCCTTAATTTGTTTATGTTGAACAATGAATTTTTGAAAACGATCATTTAAATCTATAATAATCTCAACTTTTAGAATTGACACTTCCATCCAATCTTGGATCGGTGAATCAACATCGCGTTCATCCTCGATTATCATATTATGTATAGTAATGCATGTATTCATTATATCATGTACTATATACATAATAATGCACGTGGTCAATATTTTGATGATCTTATAGAATCTGAAAATAATCTATCAGAAAATAATTTATCAGACTATTAAATTATTATTTTTAATTTTATGTAGTATTTTATTTTTAAAAATTTATTTTTAAATATTTATGTTGTATTGTATTTTTGAATTTGATGCAAATAATGTTATTTTAATATATTTATTTACTACTATTAATTATTATAATTTATCACAAATATTAATTATGTATTAATTATTACAATGAATTATTACAAATGTTATTGCAAAATAATAATAAAATTAAAATTAAATAAATTAAATTAAATTATAAATTAATTAAATATATAATATATGATACAAATAGAATTAAAATTTGAAGCAAAACAATTTTAGGGATAAATTAAGAATATATATATATATATATATATTACACAAAATTTAGTGTAATATTTGGTGTTACATTAAAAAAAAAATAATATCAAATTTGATGTTTTAATATAAAATTTGATATCCCATTAGAAATGTCCTGAGAACTAAACACGAACACGAAAATAATTTGCAAACCATCATCAAACGAAGACCTTTTCCTTGAGCATTGTTTGAACTCAATCTTTGATAAATAATGCTTTGAATTTTGCGGCCCCCGCCCCCCCTTCTAGATAGGTTATCAATTCAATAGTCTATATAAATGTGAAATGGGATTTTCATCAAGTAGATCAAACGATAATTTCCTAAATAATATATAGAGTTTTGGCAGGCTGCAGGGGGGACACAACCGGGCCAGTGTAGAAACAAAAATATCAATTCTGACTGCCTGAATTCATTGAGAGTTATAGCTTGAGATTTTCTTGCCGTTTATGGAGGACTATTAAATATGAATATGGTAACAGAGTCGCAATTTTTTGGGTTTTGGAATTCCATTGCTGACTAAAGGACGAGTTTAATTAGCTCACACGACTTCATATAAGCAGGTAGCAATGGTGGTTAGAGTAAACGTTTTGAGGCCGAGAAACGTGGGAAAATGACATTACAGTAAAGACACCTTTCTTTGACTGGAAACTTGGTAAAAATTTCTAGTCTTTGCATCAGTTTCAATGTGGAAAATGAGAAGTGTGCAGTGTTATGCAGGAAGCTTGGGTGTAGTCAACTTGAGATATTGTTCCTGCATATTTTGTAAATTCCTCAATAATAGTTACTCATATATTCAGATTTACACGGACCCGAGGAGGTGGGGTTTCAAATTTTCTATTCCATTTTATTTATTCTACTCTTTTGATTCGCGTGTAATTAGATATTTAGACAGAATTTATCTCAATAATATTAATAAACATCGTATCATGAATTCAAAATTAAAATATAAATAATAAAACAGAAGATTTGACCATCTAAAACTTTAGGTACAGAAATTCATCATTAAACCGTGGGCTATTCAGAGAAGTGTGCCACATGCGAGGTCACTACAAAGACACAGTAAACTAAGTGGAACTTTCCTTCATAAAAGCATCCTGTTAGTCGTGGTTCAACGTGGCGACTTTGTAGTTTATGGTACCAATAGTTGTCTAAATTGATTACTCAAATCACTTTGGCCAATTTCTTATTCGTTTAGAAAAATTAAAAATCTATGGTCTACTTTTTTTCATTGTAGTAGAATAGAGGATGTAATACACTCTTAATATGCTAAACATTGACTAATTAAAGCAGCAAAGTGAAAAATTGCAAAATGCTTTCTTCCAAAGTGGGAAATTATGGTGATCATATTAACCAGAAATAATTGTCCTGTTTTGTTCATGGGATCAGTTGAGAAAAAATCCATTAATAGTAAAAGAATATTTATTTAAAAAGAAAAAAAGAAAAAGAAAAATTAACAGTAACTCTGTTAGCTGATCAACCTTGACTGGCTTGAAGCTTGGAAATTATGGGGCTAATCAACAATTTAATTATAGTTATAGTTGTATATTATATAATATCTATCAGTGGACCTCAAGAAAGTCTGCGTAGCCACACCAGCAACCAGTGAGAGATTCGTATTCTGAACTCCTATTTAAGCAACACGTTTGCCTTTACTAAACTCAAACTTCCATCGCTCTATTTTTCCATTTTTTCTTGGAAGAAAAGAGAAAGGGATAATCAGTTATCAGCCATGGAAGTTTTGGCCGTTGCTCTTTCTATAGCTTTTATTGCTTTCACTTTTGTGTTCCTCGGGCGTCGCCGCTCTGGCAGCGGCGCCAACCTTCCGCCGGGAAGCTTCGGATGTCCGATCATGGGAGAAACCATACAATTCTTGTTTGGCAAGCCGGAAAAATTCGTAGGCGATAGGATGAAGAAGTACTCACCGGATATCTTCAAGACTAAAATCCTCGGCGAGAAAACCGCTGTCATTTGCGGCCCCAACGGCCACAAATTCCTCTTCTCCAACGAGCAGAAGTACTTCACCGCATTCCGCCCCCACCCAATGCAACACCTCTTCCGGTCATACCAAAACAAGGCGGCGGCGCCTCCACCTCAAACCAAAAGCGCCGACGAGACGAAAGCAATCCGGCAACCCGGTTTTCTAAAACCCGAAGCGCTGATGCGATTCTTGGCAGGAATGGATTCCATCACGCAGCAACAACTGCAAGCCCATTGCGCCGGCAAAAACGTGGTGGAAGTCTACCCTCTTGCGAAAACTATAACTTTAACTCTTGCCTGTCAGTTTTTTCTGGGCATTAATAATCCAGAGCGCATAGCGCGGCTTGTAAAATACTTCGACGATGTTACTGTGGGTATGCACTGCATCATGCTTAATGTTCCGGGTACTATTTTTTATCGTGCAAATAAGGCGGCTGCTGCGATTAGGAAGGAATTGTTAAGTGTTATTAAGGAGAAGAAACAGGCCATGGCATCTGGAGCCCCGTTGCAAGATATCTTGTCGCACATGATTGTTGTTGCAGACCCGAGTGGCAAATCCATGCCTGAAGCTGAGATTGCTGACAAAATTATGGGGTTGTTGACTGCTGGATATAGCACCGTTGCTACAACGATAACTTTCTTGATGAAATATGTTGGGCTAAGTTCGGAAATCTATGAAAAAGTTCGAGCAGGTAACTGACTAGTTTACTCTCGTTTTGTTTGCAAAGGCACTGATAAGGGGAAAAACAGAGTTGAATGTTCTATAATTGTGCATTTGCTGATGTGCTGGTTTGTGAATGTGTGCGCAGAGCAAATGGAGATTGCGGCATCCAAGAAGCCAGGCGAATTTTTAGAATGGGAAGACATGGCAAAAATGAAGTACTCTTGGAACGTGATATGTGAAACTATGAGACTGGTTCCCCCTCTCCAGGGAACTTTCAGAGAAGTCTTGACAGAATTCACTTATGCAGGTTACACCATTCCAAAGGGCTGGAAGGTATATAAGCACACTTATATTTACTCCCTAGTTTTAACAAATCCCTTTTTATATGGTTCATGTGAATAATAGTTGCGTGCTTGGATAATGTATACAGGTCTATTGGACTGTGAGCACCACAAACACGAATCCTGTTTATTTCAGGAACCCGGAAATATTTAATCCATCAAGGTATGATGAAGGTGAAGCACCTCCTCCATACACTTATGTTCCATTTGGAGGCGGGCCAAGAATGTGCCCTGGAAAAGAGTATGCCCGGCTAGCAATATTGGCTTTCGTTCATAATGTCGTCAAGGATTACAAGTGGGAAGTGATCGATCCAAATGAGAAGGTTGAAGGAGATATGATGCCGGAGCCACAGAAAGGTCTACCGATCCGACTGTATCATCACTAAGTGCACGCCCGTTCAAGTTTTACAAACAAATTAAGCCACCACCCAAACTGGAAAACTTTGCTCTACAGAGCCAAATAAAGGACTTAGATCCCTTTCCTCGTGAATCTTTTGTTCGATACATACATTTAGATGATGATCTTTTGTAACTATATTTGTAATGCTAGTGAGATATTAAATCATTTGAGATACCTGACGAGTCTATATTAATCCAATCTTGAAGCCGTAAATGGAATGTTGGTTTGCAATAACGTTTTATTTTATTGGTTTCATCATTTCAAGTGGTTCAAACAAGCACTTTCTAAAGTAATTTGGTCTTCAACCAAACTCTAAATGCTCAGATTTAATATGACATTTCTGCGGTTTTCCCTGACTTATTCCATCCCCATTTGACCCTTCACTTTTGATGAGATCATATCTTTCTTCTTCTTGATTGCTGGGATCAATGTTCTTCCTTTGCCAAATGATCGGAAAATGGATTTTTTGAATGCATAAAACCAATATATGACTTCCTATGCTTTAAATGTTGGTAGAGATAATGAGTTTTTTGTGGGCCTTGCTTTTAGATAGAGGTTACAACTTACAAAAACCTAGAAGTCACAAGGGGGAATTCGAGGAAGCGTAGACACTTCTGCTTGAAACCCTAAACAAGGTGGAGGATATTATTCTGGTCTGTTGATTATTTAACGTCCCCAACGATGTTCTCTAAGAACTGGGTTGATACTTTCAACGTTAAGTTTATTTGTGTAATATGTTGTTTTTTCTTCGAATATATGCAACCCCTTGCGCTGAGGAAAACCTCCTAGTGCCTATCGCGCAGTGGATCCTGCTGCCTCATTTAAAAAAGTTCTGTTCAAACTGCCTTTGGATCATGGCTTTTTGACCTTTTTAATGGCTTCTGAATGCTTTATTGAATATTATGTTTTCTGAGTCGGCACTGTTTTTTTTTTTAAAAAAAAAAAATATTGCTCACAGGCTGCTCTAACACACGGAAAATACAAAGAAAAGAACTCATATACTGAGTTCGGAATTTTCCATGTATAGTTAATTATACTGTCTGCAAAAGCCTGTAGAAGATTAGGAATTCAAGGATCTTAGAAGGGAACTACTAAAGAAGGATTGGCACTGTACTACCATCCCTTACTCGAGCATTGCTACAAAAATTGAATGAATAAATTATGCCTATCACAGATTAATGTAATTGAATTTAGGTGAAAAAGAATACATCAGACCCCTGGCCTCAAGCCCTCTCCTGAATGGCCTCAAGCCCCCGCCGTGAACACTACTAAAAATGGGCAAAAGTAGGCTCCAACTGGGGTTGATGTTAGTCCACCACGCGAATGTACGTAGATGTTGAGCTTATATTTAAGCAGGCATCACCGCTCGGGTTCCATACCCATCAAGATGTGCCTTCTGCCATCTCCATGCGATCTGCAAACTTTCTTGAAGATTAGTATGTTTTGCTGTCCAGTTTAATTCACTCCTGATCTTAGTTGGGTCGCTGTAAACTTCTGCGTAATCACCAGGCCTGCGGGGAAGGAAATCAACTTTTATGGGCACCCCAGTTGACTTCTTACAGGCCTCCACAAACTCCTTCACTGATCTTCCTAATATAGAGAAGAAGACTGCTTGAGAAACAAATCTATCAACTATTGGAACACACATAATGTTAAAAGAGGCCTTACCTCTTCCTGTACCAACATTATAGATGCCAACATGCCCGGGTTTTGCATTCTCCAGAGCTTTGACATGAGCATCAACCAGATCAGTAACATCAATATAATCACGTATGCATGTGCCATCTGGAGTCTTGTAATCCGTTCCTCTAACCTGCATTAGAGATTCAGATTTGAATTCAAAATCTGTTTTATGGAGTATAGCTCTCTACAGCAAAGATGTTAGACCTTAAGACCAGGAATGATGCCACGAGCAGCATCAAAACAAGCACCAGATATTCGTCCATGCTCACGTAGTTCTGGTCGAGGAGCTTCTCCAAGCCTTCCATCAGGATCAGAACCAATCACATTGAAATATCTGAAATATTAAAAGATAAACTGAGAAAGATGAAATGGAATGCCGCTAGTCTTCCTGGCATAAAATTGCCCCTATGCAACCATATCATCCACACCTCAGAAATACTAGTAATCAATTTTACATGAAGTTTCTCATATAAAATACAAACAGCGTTGCAAACAAGAGTTGCCGTAGAAACTACTGAAAATCTGGAAGCAACATGGAGTATTGCAGCCATTTGCATGCATACAAGGAAAGCTTTGCTTAGAAAAATAAAGACAAGCAAAATTTTGATGGCTGATTTTTATGAGCATACTCCAACAAATGGATTAAGGTAAAACGGCAGTGTGGAAAGAGCAAGTGGGTTCAGCCATTCCTGAAATGCAGGAAGGGTTACTTACGATACATCCACAACCTGAATTATTTTAGTAATACTTGGAACCAAAAAGTACAAAATGAGGTTACAAAATCAGTACATATTGAATACCAACCTCAAAATCATGACAGCCATATCTGAGTTTTTATGAAAATCCAGAATTATATCCTCTGCCATTTTCTTGGCTTTTCCATAAGGATTTATTGGAAGCTACACAATGTAAAAGAAGTCAAGGCCATTCAGTGGACAACACCAATCAAAAAAAAATTTGACAAAGAAGTATAAGCAACTGTAACTTCAGAAACCCTCACCTGTGGAGTTTCTTCTGTAATGGGCATCTTTTCAGGCTCCCCATAAGTTGCACATGTGCTAGAATAAATCAAAGTCTTAACTCCATGAGCGGCCATAGCTTCCAATACGACAAGAGTATTTGATGTGATATTGTGATAATACCTGTTATATAAAGTTATAGTACAAAAAATGTACGAAGAAAAAGAAACATAATTGTAGTTACTAGAATATTTCATAGTTCTGACGACTTCTCAAATCTGGAGGGCCTATAATAATATTAAAAGGTACTCACTTGAGAGGATCAAGAGTACTCTCTCCAACATATGCTACAGCTGCAAAATGTATCACTGCATCAAATGCATTTTCCAAAAAAAATTTGTGCACCTGCATATTGATCAAGGTAAGAAGAGGGACAAAAAAGTTGAACTAAACACATCTAATCATAAGAAACAAATATGCACAATGAGGATACCGATTTTGTATCACCAAGGTCAGCATATACAAACTGAAGTCTCCCTGATTGTGGGAATAGTTGTTGTAAGACTTTGATGACACCAAGGTTTCCCCTTGAGAGATTATCCTGTTAAATGACAATACTTAGTCTTTTCAAGGTCACAGGTAATAATTATAATGATAGATTACAGAAGAGAACTATTCATATCAGAAAAATACCACTATAGTCACACGGTATGAGTCCTTAAGAAGTCGTAATGCAGCATGTGAACCAATGTAGCCAGCACCTCCAGTTACTAAGACATGAGTGACACCAGGTTCATGACGTGAGAACTGTATGAAGAAATTAGAGGTAAGACATATGAATAGCAGAGATCAAGCTCATAAAAGAACATATAAAGCTTCAGCCTTCAGCTGCTTGTGGCAAAGTGATCAGAATTAAAACGGAAAATTCAAATGTCTGGAAAGCCAAAACATAACAACCAACAGCACAATTAAAATTTTCAATTCTTTAAGACCATGGCAGTCGAAAGCAGCACACAATGAGAACAGGATTTGAGATCATTCAGAGTAAGACAAATGATGATCCTTAAAGTAAAAAAAGATACTGTTTCCAGCACCAGAAAGTTATATCATCTCAAAGAACTACAACGTTGAGGCTGATTTAGTTGTTTAACACTTAACACTTTCCCAGGAATTGAACTGTAATAGAATAAATCCTTTTCCGATATGGTGAAGCACCTCAAGTTTACATCTATGTAATATACAGTTCCTATCCATGTCAGCAAAACATTTCGCGATGCACAAACAATGCGGGGTTCCTCATACATGCCTCGGCTTTCATAGCATAACAGAGTTACAAGTTAAATTCTGCTCAATATGAAAGAAATCGTAATGCCTGTAGGTGAGGCAGCAAGGCAGCTAATGAATCACTTATCTGAATTTTACAGCTATACAGCCTTATATTTCAACCCAAACATTGATAAAAACAAAAGATATGAAGTGCACCAACTAAATAGAAATAGTCGTAATGTACCAACTTAATATAAGATAGCAATGCATAAGCATACAGATAAAGAAATGGTAGTTTAAACTTAAGAGCATTTGAAACATAGGCAGACAATTACTTCGCTGGGGGTGTTAAAACTTGGGGATTGCTTGAGCAAAAGAATGAAAAATGCTGTAAGAGAAGCAGCCATTATGATTTTCCCTAGAAAATTGCCCTTCTTCTTTGGGTCTGCAAAATCCATGCCTGCAAACAAAAACAAATCGTAATCAGAATTGGCTGAAAAACTAAGCATGAAGTAAAAACTAAGTATGAAGAAACTACAGAGCAATAAAAATAAAAAAGAATTATACAGTCAAAATGAAAGAAAAACTCACCTGCTAATGACATAGATCTATTAGACCTCTGCTGAGTTCTTATCCTGGCGAAACTCAGCATTGAGGAATCCCGTTTTCTATTCTAATAGAATAAATAATTGAAAAAATCAATTCTTGACATCAATTTCAACTGATACCCTCGTGCACTGTGGATTGCGAATCCTCAATCTGTTTACATACAAATCCAAAAATCAAACCTTGATTAGTAAGAAATCAAAAGAAATTATGAACCAAATAACTTGTTTTAAGAAAAGGTAAAAATTCAACTTGGGAGGGAAACTAAAGCTGGGCCCTATCAAAAAAGATGGACATAATAACACATACTAAGTAGTAAAATATTTTGACCTGAAATCAGAAAAGCACTCAAAACTAATGCATTTTCAAAAGTATACCCAACCATTGAAACAGAGAGGACAAAAACTAGAACCTGGAATGATCTTAAGAACACCCAGCAATGTAGAATCCGGACAATAGAAGAGCAAAATGCATTTGAATTCAAACGCCAAGAAAACACAAGACTCAACATCCACCATACCATACACCAATCAAAAATCCCAACTCCAATTAGCCCCAAAAACTAAAGAAAACGCAAATTTTACAACAAAAAAATCAAACGATTCACTGTTAAAGTAAACCAATCAAAAACAAACTTAACCCAAAAAAAATAGAACCACCCAAGAGAAAATACAACCTCAATGATAAAAAACTCTCGAACTTTTTGACGAAGCCGAAGAGCCCATTTGGCATTCCAAGCATTGCAATGAAAATTTGATCAAATTAAAGTTCTTTCTTTTCCCTAATTTGCAGTACATGTGTGCATGTGCCGAATGGTCAGAAGATCTGAAAAAGTAGGAGAACAAATGAAAAGAAAGGACTGCCATATAACATAAGGACAAAAGACGATGACTTCAAAAGCATTCAATCACAATAATAATAATCATATTAATAATAAAAACCTCAAAATAGACCAACAAGATCAAATTGAGACAAGAACCCACGACATTAACAGAAAATGCAAAAAGAAAATAGAAAAAAAGCAGAGAGACGCATACGAGGAATAGGGAGAGAGCACGTTGGCGGTGTTGTGGTTGTTTCTGCTTAGTGTGCGTTTCTGAATTTGCTGCCAATGGGAAAGTACCAAAGAGCAAAGGAGTTTATTATGAATTTATAATTAATGGACTCTTATAAACAAAGAAATAGAGAACAGAAGAGATGGAACGCGGGGTGGTTTGAGCGCGTTTTTACTAATAAAAGTGCGAAAAATCAAGACCCAAATTTGAGAGTGATTGCCTGTGGAATTATTTTAAAGAAAACTATTTTAAGATATATTGTTGATGTTTTGTGGGTTTTTTTTTTTTTATAAAAAAGTCCACAAGACATTTTATTTTTACTTTTTAAAAATATATCCATATTTAAATACATTTTTCCAAATTATTACATGTTTATCCCTATGTTATTCTCAAAAATCTTTTTCCTTTTCTTAAAGCTACTTTATCTCATTTTCTTTTTCGGAGTCTAAGATGCCAAACAATCACTCCATATAATGTTCTAATTGAAGAATCTAACAATGCCTTTTCTAAATTGAAATTTTCTTTCTCCACAATTTAAAAAATAGTTTTTTGTTTGGAGTAAAATTTTTATTTAATGTAGTATGTGGATGCATCCATATGCATATATTTAGATTAAAATCTGTTACATGCTAATGACATTTACCAAATTCTTTCACATCTCTGGTTTGTGACTTTTGAAAGTTGAATAGCAGTGTTTCAGTATGACTTGAACCGGCAAGTATTTGAGTATCCTTCCAACTAGGAAGACTTGTTTACATTATTACAGCTATGAAACCTATGTATCAACAGAAAAATATTGCTTTCTATAGTCGCACTTTATATTTTTGATAATGCTTAAAATAAAATCCGGCAGACATAACATGTTTATCTAGTTAATAGTACTATTTTTGGTACAAGAGATAAGAGATTTGCGTGGATGAGTGGGTGAATTACGTCTACCCTATCAATCACACTCTTAAATAAGAACTCTCCAAAATTAGAGAGTTTCGGACTAAATAAACCAAAATCTTACACTCTAATCAAAAGGATATCAAGTTAATAAAATGATTTAAAAATAGATGGGGAAATAGAATAATATTCAAATTATATGCGACGAAAATAAACCACTAAACATTTGATACGATAGTATTATCTTTCACTTAATCATTTCATTTTTGAACGGGAGATTGAAGTTCGACCCGAATATGTGAGTGGGCACGTGCATGAATTATATATATATATATATAACAAAAGTAGAGTATTTTACATATTAATGCTCCACTAAGAATGAGAAAAGGATTTTACATATCAATGCTGTGAGAAGAAAAACTTCTATGAGTTTTAAACGTGATTTATCATCATATTTTCAAATATTTCTCTAATTATGATCATATCTTCGTGATCATCAAAAAGTTATGGTTTAAATCAAAATTAATCACATCAAATTAATAATATGACAATCAAAAGTTCAAAGTAATATAATTTTTCTTCCACTAATTTGGTCTAATTTGATATAATAATGTGTGATAAATGAGGTAGTAAAATATTAATATTTTATTACAATTTTGTGTTATATATTATACTGCATATCATATAAAAATAATATATATATTTAATTAATTTTAAATTTATATTTAAAAAAATATTTTATATGTATCATATGTATTTGTAATATATAATATAAAATATAAAAATTAATAATAATAGATCCAAATTAATTAAATGTATCGGAAGGGTGATAGATTTTATAGGGGACAATTTTTTCTCTTTTTTCCAAATATTAAAAGTTATAAAGTGCGTCCTGTCTTTCCCGACTGTCATGCATGCGTTGAGACCATCTCGACTCGTTGGGTCCACAATAAGGGCACGTGTCATGACACGCTACGCAGCTTTTTACCATGTGTAAGTATTTCATTTTTAGTGCATCATCACTAAGTGTATACATTCTATTAAAAAAATAATTTTATTATTAATTAATTAAGATATCCAATATTAATACAAAAAATATTATATAAACAAATTGAATTTGAATTTGAATTTAAAGTTTATTAATTTTAAAAATATTAGATATATGGATTGAAAAAATTTAAGTTCAAAACTCCTTAATTTAAAACATTAAATACAAATATATACCATTAAACTCAAAATTTCTTAATTTGAAAGAATTAGTTGTATACCGTTTATTACGTTATAAACAACAATATATACAAGTTCCGATCAAATGAGTCAAATATATAGGTAATAACGATGTCCCAATCATTGTCAACCATCAAGCAATTAATCCCAGACTGTTCCCCGTTCTGCCAATTGGATTGTCTTATTTCTTACCCACGACCCCCACCCCCACCCCCACCCCTACCCTACCCCTCCCAGTTGAGATGATCAAGTGAAGAAGGATGTGTGTTCCAATAAATCAAATATATATATATATATATGAATATTTTAAGATATTTAAGTTGTAGCAAATGAGCACGAAATTAAAATTTGGGTAAATTAAACTTTATCCATTGTATTATTAATTTTGTATTAATTATTTCTTCCTATTAATAAAAATTTCAATTATCATCCTAAAACAATAAAATTTATATTAATAGACAAAAATAATCCTAAATTAAATAAAAAGTTAAATTCACTCTACCCCTATCTTATAAAACATATAGTATTTTGTCTCCTCTACAATTAAATATCAATTATTTGATATCAAATTTTATTTAACACTGACTTTATTAAATAACTAACCTTCAATAAATCTAAAATAAATAAATAATAAAAATATAATTTTAATAGTATGGAGAAGACATATTAAAATTTAAAAAGAATATGTCACATAAATATATATTACTATCCTTTTTTATAAAGTATTTTATTAAGTAAATATTATAATTTAGGGTTAATTAGTTGATTTTATTAATGTATAAATATTTTTATTATGTAAGATGCATATGTGTAGGTCAAACATATGAACTAACTTTAATATGTATTTATTTATTTTTGAAAGAAAAATAAAAATTAGAAAAAAAAATATTAGAAAGTATACTTTACTCCTTGACAATCAAATATCAATTAATTTGACTACAAATTTATCAAATAAATTAACTTTTAATTAATTAAAATTTAAAAATAGCAAAATATAATTTTAATAATATAGAGAAGGCACATTAAATTTAAGTAAATTATCTCACATAGATTTATATTACTAATATCTTATATATGTTGTTTAAGAAAATATCTCATAGTTTTTTTTTTCTTTTTAGAATTTTCCTCAAAATTTCTTAATTGCATTAATATACTTTATGAGATTTTTCAGTTTTAATTTTTTATTTCACAAAATAAACACATATTTAAATTAAATTTGTTAATATTTTTGAACTACAAATGCCCACCTTGTATAATAAAATTATTTATTATCATTAACTATTATCAACTAATTTGATTCTAAATTTTAATTCTTACTCATTAAAGAAATATATAAATGGTTTTTGTATAAAATTTTGTGATATATTTCTTTTAAATTTAATTTGTCTTATTATATTTTGCTACTTATCTTTGAATTAATTGAAATTTAATTTATTTAATAAAATTAGTGTTAAATAAAAAAAGAGATCAAATAATTAATATTTAATTATAGATGGGGCAAAATACTATATAGTTTATAAGTGATGGGGCAAAGTGAATTTAACTTTTTATTTGATATGAGTATTTTTGTCCATCAATATAAATTTTATTATTTTATGAGAATAATTGAAGGTTTTATTAATAGATGGGTAATTCATACAAAATTAATAGTACAAGTGGGAAAAGTGTATTTAACCTTCAAATTTTTCATCAAAACCAACAACCACTCAGAACTCTACATGAGTTATGTAAATATAAGTCGAATATCAAGAGCCTTTTTATAATATGTATGAATTTTATCTAATATGTTAACATTTTAATAGAGAAGAGCGAATATGAAAAAATAATAAGAATAATAAAAAAAAAAAAAACGATTTACAAACATACCACACAAACAAAGCGGTATGTTTGTCTGTATACCCAACAATTTTGATAGTGAAAAATCAAATTATGTTTTGAGGGTGTCTGTGGGAGCTTGCAAGTTTTTTAAATATATCTTGATGTTTGAGAGTTGTAAGATGTTCTAAAACAACTTTTAAAAGAGAGGCTTATAAGTTGTATAAGATTTTATAAGTTTCTTTAAAAGCAGATAAGGAGTTCCTAACTTATTTTAAAAATATTAACAAATACTATTAGTTATGATATATATTAATTATAAAATTATTATTAGTTACATTTTATAAGTTCCATCATCTTATTTTATTTAAATATTAAAAAAATTAAATTTAAAATCTTATATATTTTATAAAATATTTTTATAATATATGAACTTATAATTTAAAAAAAAAAAAAATTAGTCAAATCCTGTTCGAATAATCTTTTCTTGCTCACTTTTATAGAAATTGATGAATTTTAATGGTATCAATTTTGACAGGAATTTTTTATGGGCCTTGGGCTTTACAAGAAGTATGGCCCAGTCGGCTGTCGGTAAGAAACCCATCCAAAATATCCTGAGCGCCTTAACCCGTATACAAGGACATAATTAATTGACAATTTCCCCTCGACCCCATCCCTGCTATCCAATTTTTATTTTCTTTAATTACATTATCTCATCTAATTATTTTCAGTATATGATTATTTTTTTGCTTAAATAAATATGATGACTAATACTTCATCCATCTCAATATTTTATCTCCAATTCAACTTGGTAAAAAATTTCAGATAAATGTCCAAAAAATGATAATTCTATATATCTGTTACACTGAGACACAATTTGGACTTGATGTGCTTATCTTTCCTTGTACATTTTTTAACTTACATAATTATTTATTCTTGTGAAATACAAATAAGCAATAACTGTAGCTTTTTGGAATATATTGAAATCCAAGTATATTTTTATGGAGAAAAATAAAATAAAATTGAAATATATATTTTTATTGCCGCGTGGTTTTAAAGACATCTGGATAAAATACTTAACAGGCTTATGGTTTCTAAATCTTGTCGTCACGGCTGTGTCTGTGATTAACGGAAGGGCAGGGCATGGATCATTTCCAAATTCATTTCTCATAATCAATTAATCCTCTTACTGAAATTTCGTCCAAGATAGGATTCTGATACTACTGTCCTTATATTTTGACGTGTGAAATAATTGAAATAGTTGTTTTATAATTTAATTTATTAAAAAATGCGCGACATTTTTACATAGAGTTTGATTTGATCCGATTTAAGATCTCAACCGTTGATACTGGAATGTGATGAAATTGAAGAATTGATGAGATTGAGATATCTATATCTTACCATATACAGCGACCAATCAATATACAAATTTTAAATTTAATTATTATAAAATAACTTTTACATAGCAGCTCATTTCGTTTTTTAATTTTATAACAAACTTGATGTGTATTAATGGTGCAGATTTTTTTTTAAGCCGAATAATTTGACATGACCTATAATATATTGATTTTTTAAAAATTATATTTCAATCTTAGTTTGGCATGAATAATGCATTTTATGCTCCTGAAAAGATAAATAAAAGACCATTGAGTGGCTTTCAATTCAAGAATTACACCAATTAATGAAAAAAAAAAAGGAAAAAAAAAAAGAGCGGTGAAAAACAAGTGCCAATTCACCTAGTAGTAACACAGTGATAATCATCATCCCTAGAAACACTAGAAAAAAGGGAATACAGAGTCATACAGTAATCAGCAGAAAACGCGGGAAAAAGGCCACCAAGCAGAGTGGTTGTAGTAGTAATAATTTATGGATTTAGGAACCGGGGTTGAGAGCACATGTGGGAGTAGTCTGATAGAAAATCCAGGCCATTCAGCCAAAAAACAAGGAGAAAAGGAGAAAAGAAAAGGGGGTATCACCTGTGTGATTTGACCCCTTGACATGATGTAACCTTACCCCCATCCCAATTTTTATTTATTAACTACACCCCCCCCACCAAACTCTTCTCCATCTCTGTCCACACCCCCCGTACAAAAAAACACTAGTATTGGGATAGTACAAAAAATTTACTTCATTAAAACGACAACTCCTTTTTCATTTTGTTTGATTGAAAATAGGGAAACAGTGCTGGTAAATTTAGAGGAGTAGGATTTTGATGCCTAAAGGTTATAAACAAAAATCGTAGGACATGGACAATCTCATTTATCTAGTTTCCACAATTGAAAAGTAAATTTTGGATGTTGAACTTTACAAATTTAGATTTGGTGCACATTTTTTCGATATAATTAATCCAAGTTTAATTATGATCATTTTTTGGATACCTTATTTTGGGTTTTGGAATACACCTATCATTTTATTATCTCTTTTCCTAAAAACTCCCACCCAACTCCCTCTCTCCTTTCATTATTAAACCACTACAACAAAATATAAATAAGAGCAATGATATATATATATATATATCACTTTTTAGCCGTTATTGTTTTTCACCTTCCTTAATTTTACTAAAAGGATTTAATCAACCAATATTTTTTTAAAAACTCAAAAGAGGTGGTAATGTATAATATTTTTTTATAAATAATTAATTTATATCATCACTTACAGGATCATTATTAAAGTTTACTTCATCTTATCGACACGTATCTAGCTCAATCACTTAACACTACCAATGTCATAGTGCCAAATTTGACATTATGTCAAACACATTTTCAACTTTTAGAAATAACTCTTCCAAGAATATTTTTCACTTTTGATGAATAATACTAAGTGCAGCTTCTTTATTTTATTTTATTTTTTTGTACTTTTTTTTTTCACTTTTCCCAACATAATTTATTAAATATAATCAAAATTTAGAACCACTCGAGAGGTTTAATTTTCTTCAAAAAGATTTAGTCAGTGATTGAAATATATTATGCACGGCACAGATTATAATAAAGTATTAGTAAAAGCGTAGAAACTATGGATTGTAAATATAGGACTTGATTTGAAAGGTTTCAATTATGATGAGACGCATTAAGGGTGAGTGACATTTGCAAGCCACATACTTAGGATGGGCTCTTTGAACAAATTTTTTCTTGATTGGTTCCAACCAAAAACAGCAACTTTTCTGCATTAAACTGCTGAAAAAACACGCAGTACCAAAATAGGAAAGTGATAAATTACTACATGACACATTGTAGGGGTCTCTCTTCTCTTTATGGTTAATTCACTAGTTTTTCAAATCAAATGTTTAGAGTGATATAATTTGTTAAGAAAACATCAACAACATGTTCCTGGTATACTAGATAATACCAGCATTAAGTTGGGACATTGCCGCAAGTAAACAGATCCCATGCAAGAAGAAGATTGGTCAAACCACTGCCACCAAGCTTTTTACCAAAGAAAGAAGCAAAGTTAAAAGGAGAGTGATGATTCTGATGCAACCCAACACAGCCAGAATTGTACTACCAAAGTTGGAATTTTCCTGAAAATGAAAAAAGAAAGAAAAAATAATGTGAGAAGACAGGTTGAAGTGATATTCAAACTGTCATCACGTCTCCCCTCCGCTTCTCTGCGTGGTGGCCCCTCTCTTGTCCTCTATCTTCCCCCATCATCTAAAGTCTTGCAGAAAGAAGAAAAAATAAAATTGAATTATTGTCTCCTCCACAATTCTGCCCTTTATAAATTTTCTACCTCAGTCCATTGTTCACATATGTATTTTGGTGTGTGTCGATTTGTTCTCTCTATTTGATTTCTAATTCTTTAAACAATCTCTTATGCTTCTTCCCTCCTCAGGGCTTCATTTTTCACTCATTAACAGTTAGTTTTTCTGAACCAGTTTCAAGAAAACCCCACATGCTGAATGAATCAGCTCAAGAACACACAATCTCAACTTTTTCTTGGCACTGATTAACTGATTCATGGCAGCGAAGTGAGGTTAGCTCAAATTAAAACATACTGTACATAAACTTATCAAGATGTCTGCTTCAGCCATAGTTGGCCAGTGCACTTCCAGCAACAACAGCAGTCCCACATCAGAAAACAGCACCGGCAGCCAAAAGACGGCCTCGTCCCTCAGCCGCTACGAGTCTCAGAAGCGGCGCGACTGGAACACCTTCGGCCAGTACTTGAAGAACCACAAGCCCCCGCTTGTACTTTCTCGGTGCAGCGGTGCACACATACTTGAATTCCTCCGCTACCTTGACCAATTCGGCAAGACCAAAGTCCACAACAACAGCTGTCCGTTCTTCGGCCACCCTCATCCTCCGGCCCCTGCCCCTGCCCGCTGAGGCAGGCGTGGGGCAGTCTTGACGCGCTAGTTGGACGCCTACGCGCAGCCTTTGAAGAGAATGGTGGGAGGCCGGAGGCCAACCCTTTTGGGGCACGCGCTGTTAGGTTGTATCTTAGGGAGGTGAGGGACTCACAGGCGAAGGCGAGAGGGATTGCTTACGAGAAGAAGAAGCGCAAGAAACCACAAAAACAAGCGATTTTGGAGGAGTTGGATTGTGATGATGATGATGCTGTGAAGACAAACGGAGGTCTGATGATGGCGGGTTCATCTGGTGCGAGGAGTTCAATGATTATTCCTTTATCTGTTCTTAATTAACTAGCAGTGAATTTTCTACTTGTTTACTACTAAATTTGTAGCAGCCAGTAGACCAGCTATTTCTGAATAATGGATGAAGGAAAGCTGGGTGCTTTACTAGTTTAGTAAGAATTGGTCTTTCGCCTAAACTACAAACCTAGTGAGAAAAAGCTTCTTCTTGGCATGGAATTAAGTGCAGAAACTTTCATCAGTTTTCTCATCTGGATACTGAAAGAAGTAATTCTCGTTTTCAAACATGACTGTTATCTTCCAAAGTTGTAAGATTATGATTGTTTTGAGTTCCTGACATATTGTAGTTAGCGCCTGTAATGATGATCAAATGATAGAACAATTAGACTTTACCATCTGCAGTCACAATATAATTCCCTTCACTTTTATATGTTGCAAACCCTAAGCACTTCATCCACCTTAGAGTTAAAATCAGTAAAGATGATAAAGGTTTCAGTATATGGTGGTACTTTACTGCTTATTTTAACTTCATTCCTGCCGCAAAAATTTATGTTATTGTGTCGATTATGTCTCATTAGTTTTCCAAAAGTTGCAAGTCTGGAACTCAAAAATCCGAACCTTAGCTCAACGGTGTTTATTAACAAAGGCAATTCGTACTTGTAGATGGCGCCCCATATTTCATGACAAGCAGCCAAGAAAAGACAAGTCCCCCGCCCTCCATCCAAAAAGTATGGTACGAAGCTTCAAATCTTCTGTTACGACCCCTTTAGTTCCCGGCTTCAGCAAATCTATAGGCTAAATTCTTGGATGGACCATTCAGTAGGCCATTTCACTCTAGTACATATAAATATAGTAATAAATTTCCAAACAACATTTTATATTCTGTCTACAATAATATCATCAAAGCTTGTAACTGACGTTCAAAACCATACTTGTCTAACCAAGCCATCTCTGGGAAGGAAATTCCTTTGACTCGGGTAAGGGTTTGGCCGAAACCAAACCCAAGCTGTTTTGATTAGTGCAAGAGGAATGAGACATTGCTTGGGCCCTCAAATTAACCAATCCCAATATCATTAAACCATTGCTAAATTACTCGAGTGGCATCAAGAATATTTCCGCAAGGCGCGTCTACGTCAAAACTTGCAATCTGTTTTGCTTTTGAATCCACAATTGGCTTTCTTCATTGTTTGATGTCTGGAAGAAATTCGGCTCCACGATAAGATATGATTACATGAAAGAACATACCACTTTTGCTTGCAAGAAAAATAGAGGCCAGAGATACCTATATCACATTTCTTGGTAGAGAAAGCCTTGCGCTCAACTGGCCTCCAATTCTTCCAAAAATGTATAATTACCACTACAGATATAATGTCCACCATCAATTTATTCCACCCTATTGTTGACCAAAGAAGTCACCTTTAAGAAAATAGTAGTGATAAACAAGGAAAAACTACTTTCCATATTCATAAAGTTGCCTTTTCCACCCTTTTTCAGAATGATATGGATTTGAATTGCTAGCTTAAAATAATATGTAACAGTAAAACAATTAGGTTCTGCGCTCTAAAGATTCATCATCCTCAGAGGCACCATTTGGATGATTATGAGGGAATGATTGAGAAACCAAACTAGTCTCTTCGTTATACAGTTTAGAAGACTGGAAAAAAGATTAAAGGAATAAAAACCATTTCGCTTTTGATCATACAGATCTCCATGGAAAATGATTGCTCCTCTACTCACTGACTGGGAAACATATCCTTTTCCTGGATATTAATGCAGCTGATACTGAACTGTTATAAGAATCAATTGTCTCTGGGTGGTAACAACACTGTATTAATTAATCAGAGAGTGAAGTGGAGGGCACATTGATTTAAACTAGCCGTAGGAACTTGGGTTTGAGAGTGGAGAAAGTATTTCTTTCCTTTTCTTTTATTGGCCTCGACAGTTCTTTATTTGATTATAGTCTGCTTAATTTATTCTCTACTGTGATGGAAAAGGGGGGAGAGAATTTTTTCCAGACAAACATCATCAGCTGAAAAGCAGTGCATATAGATATTACAATAAAGTAATAATCTTAGTTTTCTGTATATAACTGTCAGTGACAACATTAACACAATATAGAAATACCAAAAAAGAAGCAAAAATGCATTACAAGGAGAGAGGGGAAAAAAGACGTGTCCGCTCTGCCCTATATTGTGTACATACCAAGACAAAATCATCTCTCTCTATGTCCTCAGCAGAAGGCAAAATAGATAAAAACATAAAATTGAATATTTTACATCTTCGGGATATACACACCTCCTCCAAATACTGGTCAGTTCCAGATTTCCCAAATGCTGCTATAACACAAGCCTTGTTGGCGCCCGCATCATGATTTTTGGTCGAGCCACAAGCATATTCCTGAGCTTTTATATATGTGCATACTCCTGTTCGTTCACCAACAAAACCTCGGGAACGATCAGATTTCTTTTTGATTTCAGAAAGAAGGGAATGTTTTAATCTCCTTGCTGGAAGAAAGTATAAGCTGAGCCAGATTCACTTTTTGTCACCTGCAAGACAATTGTCACCACTCTTCAAGGGATGATATTTTCAATGATCTAATGTATCAGGGAATGAATTTTCTCTAATATTTACCATTTCCATAAGTTGGCATGCTGGAAGAAAAAAGTATGCGGAATAGATATTGCTAGAATTAATTCATTGCTTTCCAATATACTCTGGGCCTGATTACTTATCAAATAAATTAAGGTGGTCTAAGTAGAGATGCTATGATGAATCACTTTCCGGTATACCTAGAGGCATGAAATAGTTCGGTGAATTCCCCATTTAAAAGCAAATTCCTTTCTTAAGAAAAAGCTATATATTCTCAAAAACTTCTTAAACAAGTATGCTATGTCGATGAAAGATTCCCAGATTTCTGAACCAAGATTACATCTAAATCATTAATTATTTTCAGAAGCAAATGAGTTTGAAAATATCTCTTCTGTGCATAAATGTTAACAAGAAACACAGATTCTGCCTCCCAGTTTTCAAAGTTAAAGCAGCATTCCAAATCACTGGAGAAGAATTCAATATACAAACTGGGACGGCTTAGTGGCTTTGAGATAACTAAGAAACATGACACCACTGGATTTAATTTAAACTATATGAGTCCTGTATACCCATTTCATCAAATGGGAAATGTATTCATCCTTCTTTTCTTAGAAGTACTTTGGTAGTAAAGGAGCTAATAGTAAAATTTTACTTTTATGCATTGGGACAAGAAAAAACAAACCTCATTTGTGCGAGAAGATCCAGTAGGAAGAACAGGAACAAGAGAACTCCAAAGAAACAGATCTGTTAAGGGGTCAATATTATTGTAGTTGGTCAGAAGGGGAGCAGATGAAAGAGGAGTCAATGGATACACATTCCTCTGAAAAGGTAATCCTCCACTCATCCCAAATGCAACACCAAGTCTCTGACTTCCACCGTCATGGCATGATTTCTCAACTGTCTTCCCAAGGTCAATTTTGCCAATTTTAGTTTTATTTTCATTCTCGTCATTCTCATTCTCTTCTTTCTTTTTCGAGGTTTTCTCTTGAAGGCTCTTGTACGCCACTGACCGCAACAAAATGCTCATTGCAGATATTGTTTTGTGCTTTATTCTTTCTGGAGACACACCTAAACGTGGCATTTCATAGGGCTCAGTGGGCTGGGTTGACCATTCAAGAGCTTTAAGCTCACTAGCAATGTCTTCAGGGCAGCCAAGATTTGCTTCATATAACGCTTTTGAATGGGAATCAGTCTCATGAGATTTATTTGGCACCCACCATTTGATATAATTTGACAAATCTATCTTCCTATCTGTGCGATAACCACCAGTATATTCACTTCCAGTAGTTGTTTCTTCACCTGCACCTTTAATAGCAAACTTACGTCGGCACATGAATCATGAAGAAAAACGAAAAAGAAAAGGTCAATGGCAGAAAGTCACATTTATATTAAGCATAAATACAGATGTGTGCCAGATTTCAAAGTCTTACTCACCGTAATCCCTGTTGTTAATATAGTCAGCTCCAGGCGTCTAACCCAGTTGTGAATCCCATGGACTAGTTTGAGACAGGAAAAATGTATACAAAGGTTTGGTATAGGTATATAATCATTCAGGCATCAAGAACTAAAAATTGGCCTCTTCATATAAGTAGATGTTGGAGGCTGACAACCGAAGAATGATAGGTGAACCCAAAGTTTATGTGGTGGCTAGGAGATTATACCTGGAAAGGGGACGATATTTGGAGATACCCCTTGAGAAACCACTACTCTTTCTACAGAAAACGAGGTTTGTTAGGACAAGGATTTGTTCATGAATGACATAAAATAGCAAATCATATACTAACCTTCGAAGTGATGCAAGATAATCCTCCCTTGAGACATTTTGCATTTCCTCAAGGTCCCTTGTATAATCCGTCACCTGCACAGGGCCATTAGCCATGCAGAGAGAAAACTCAAATGCAATAGCTACAAAGTAAGAAACTTCCTAATACATAGATGCAATCTATTCACCAGATGGAATCAAACTCAAAAACATCTTACAGGAAAATTGATGAGTGTTCCAAGGCCCCAATATTTCAGAGCGGCAAGATCATAGGCTCTTGCTGCAGCTTCCTCATCATCATATGCACCTACAGCCATTTTTCATGGAAATGGTCTATCTATTGTCAAGTCCCTGTTTCCATTTATGCTCCAAGAAATAAATTGACCAAACTACTTACCCAAGTAAGCTTTCCAAATCAACCCGCACCAATATCGATTTCCCAGGAATAAGAAAAGAGCCAAGGGAAACATGAAACTGATAAGATACTTAAGTTACACAATAAAATTCTGATTAGCATCGATTACAGACTACCGCGGATGTGCCAGAGGAAAAAGATTCACCTTGCTTTCCCTTCTTATTTTGGTTTTGATTCCAGGTATTTTTATCCCATAAAACTTAATGCACACCACATCTATGACGATTGAATATACCTGGTGACTCCTCGATAAATGGAGCAGCGCTTGCCGGCGGTGCAGGGGGGCAATTTGCTGATGCGCTCTTTTGCCGTTCATGCTCTCTCTTTCTTTGCTTTCTTTAGTCCTCGGTACAGTAAAAGCTGATCACTGCCCAACGGTGGAGGCGCTTCCGAGCATTCTCCGCTTCCGCTGCCGGTTGTTTCTTCGGGCTTTGCTGCATGTTCCGAGGAAGAGGAAGCCACGACTGCAATTATTGATAGAGAAAATTGGAACTGATTGTGAGAGTGAAAGAAAAAGTGTGTGGAGTGGGTGAATTTTGCTGAGAACGGGGAAATATACGGGAGGACGACGGAGGGACAGCAAATGAGGGAACTGTCCTGGAAGCTTTTGGCCATACTCCATTCGTCCGGGGTTGAGGAAGGTTCATTGGAATCCTTCTAAAGTTGGGTAACAGCTACGAGGAAGAATAAGGGCATTTTTTTTGTATTTATTCTGTTTTTGAAACTGTTGCAGCCACGACCCATGAGGCTGAACATGAGGTGCTCGACAGTCGCACACCTGGCATGCTCTTGTGCTGAATTTCATTATCATTACCCGGTATTTTCAAAATCAGGCCGAGCCTACAAAACCCAACGGCCCAATTGGCATGTGTAGTTTTTTGGGGGCCTAGGGTAGATTGGCCTTGATTGTGGTCCATATCGTTTTTCTAATTAATGTTATAATATCATGTACACATAAATTAATTTAAAATTTATTTAGATAATATCCCCAAACTAATTGTATAAAAATTCCTATTTCAATTGTTCCATCAAGATTTTGCAGATTTGGATATTGGATTCTTTTCAAATTTGATTTTGATATCAATAAATAAAGATCAATATGTTTGTTTCTCATGTTAGGGTCAAGCGTCCAAACAACTATCGTTTAAATTCAAAGTGTTAAAATTTGATCCTAATCTGATTAATTGTCGGAATTGTGTTTGTCTCTCCTATTTTTGTTTTCTATCCACTTTACTCTTATTTTGTTTGGCACCCAAACAATTACATTTACCTAATTCAAGTTAAAATGAAAATTACTTATCAAGAGAATAATATTCTTTTTTTCTCAAGTTGTAGAAACTTTTATGATAAATTAGTTAGTTGTCTTTCAGCATCAACCAATATTTTCTCCCACTAATCAAATTTTAATTTACAATATTAAGGGATTTGGAGGGGCTCTCTATTTATCCCACCAACTTCTAAGATTGCCATTTTTGTGCAAGATTCAAGCATTTGACAACGATATTATATATATGACATATTTTAGTTTTTTTTTTTTTTTAACTTCTATAAATTACCCACACATAACCATTTAAAGATGAGATTATATTGACTTTTAATTCATTATTTAAATGATGCGGTTATCTATATAAATGACCGTATTTTGTTATTTTATTTATGACTAATGAAGACTTTTTTAATAATTACAGGACCATATACATGACCATATTTTGTTATTTTGTTTATGATTAATGAAGACTTTTTTAATAATTACGGAAACCATATCCATGATCATATTTTGTTATTTTGTTTATGACTAATGAAGACTTTTTTAATAATCACGTTCCCGTATTAGTAATTTTTTTTTTCATTTAGGAGTTTGGATATAAAGAATCACTTCAAATATATAAAAAAGGATGACAATGAAATTAAAGCTGAAGAAGACTACAAAATACTCCAAAACTCTTCAATTTCATGTATGGTGCATTTAGTAATTTGATCTTGGCAGTCGCGTTCTCTTGGCCATCCTCGTAACACCACAACATTAATTGCCAGATTATTGTGATAGATTGATGATTTGTGGAAGTGATTTTGTTGGTCGTCACGGTTGTTCATCGTGGTGGTAGAACGGCGATGGACCTTGGGAGATTTACCAATTGAGGGAAAGACTACAGCCTGAAAGCTGATTGAAAGTTAAATTTGTTATACTTGCATATTTTAATTTGTAAAAGTGTCATAATTATTAAACAATTAGTTTGGCAATTACTTAAACCAAAATTATAAATTGGTGGAGCCATTTTATTGATTTTGTGATTATTTTATGGTTTTAGATCTAATAATTAATAAATATTTTTGAGTATTAAAATTAAATCAGAATTAGATTTGATTATGAATAGCACTTGAGAATGTGCGTTATGCACGCCTACTCCTATATCACTCTTTCAGGGCATCCATGCCTTAGGGATTGAATTGGATAAAACCAAAAGTTTGAGGGATGTTTTCACCATAAATCAAAAGTTCCAGTCCTAAATTGATACTGTTTAAGTACGATCTTAAGTTCCAGAAAATCTTGTTCCTTTTTGGCAAGAGGTGTATCAGCAAACCCCACTACAGAAAAATCGGATAGTCACCTCATGGAAACCGCTTCGTGCCCGATTTTATACACACTCCGCTTTGGCGCCACCACCACCATTACACACGCCGCTAGTACTGTAAAACTGTACTATCACTTATACGGCAAGCGTTTACGTACTAATTCTCTACTCGCTTCTCCAAGAAATTGTCATCGTTACAGTTTCGGCAGAAAAATCAATAACAGGTTGCAATCTGATCGGTTCATTGGCAATGCCTCCACAAAAAATATTACTGAAAGTTACCCATCTAAAAAATTCGCCGTTCTTCTTGAAGTCGAAGGGTCTGTATATTTTCTTTCCAGTCTTATTATTATTATTTTTTTATTTCGCTGTGTGTGTCTTGCAATCTTTTGATTATGTTTTCACGGGTTTCAGTATTTACTCTGGCTAATTCGTCTATATTCTTTACTTCACCTTCCGTGCATATCTTGGCCGTGGTGTTTTCCCGCTGGAGTATTTAAGTTCTTTTAAGTTCAGTTTTCCGCATTTTTTGTTCCATTTTTTATCGGTTGAACCTAACCTAAAAAAAAGGGCTGGCTCGTTTTTTGGAATTTTTAATTACAACAATGTATTTAAGGGCCTGAGTCTTGATTAGAACAATTTTTATGCCGTTTGGTGGCATGGAGTTGGGCCCTAGATAGATATGCAGTCAAATGAACGTTGCATTTGATATAGAGTGGATTATACTTCATGAACGCCAATTGCAAGCACTCTAGCTTATGCCTCCAAAAATAGGTTCCCTGGTATTAAGTACTATATAATTTCATTAGGTTGTCGTCCAGAAGAGAATATGAATGTGGCAAAACATCTAATTAGGGCATTTCCGTGTTTCTTGATGAAACATGTTAACTAAATTTCTTTTATTTGCTTATTTCATTTATTTCTTCGTGTCAGGGTTGAGGCTTTGAGCAATAATATCACACTGTTTATATATGATCCATGTTATATTGTATGCGACCAATGTCAGATAAGATTCTGCATTCTAGCTTATTCAATATTCTAGGTGAATTTCAATTTTTGGTTAGGAAAACTTCTAGTCGAATAGAATGCACAACATGCGAAGGGGGAGGCGGGGTTTTATGAATTATATCTGATAGAATTTTTCCCATTGTAAGAGCATCATTCTGACTAACTTTTGTTTTTTTAAATTTTGCCTCTATCTTTTGGTTCCTTACGGATACTTATAAATTGTTATATCCTCATACTGATCGGCATTAAATCCCAATTGTTTGTGGTTTGTGCTAATAAGTTTTCTTTTCTTCAGGGTTTTAATGGATGTGTATCGCTTAGGCAATCGCCAAGCTTTTAATGTAGGTGCGACATATGCCTCAATTTTTCTTTTTTCTAACTTAGACTTATTATTTTATCTTGTTGACATTGATTGACTTTCTTTCATGTCAAGTCTCACATGGCTTCATTTGACAATTTCAGCATTTAGAAAGCTGGGATTAGACTGTGCAAATTGGACTGAACCAGTTTATTTAGACCTTATAAGGTGTGATGATATATCAAATACTTATAGAAGTGGTTCTTTAAGTTTGAAGTTTATTCGCATGATATGATTTTATTTGTTGCATGCTTGCTCATATAAAGTTAAGTATTTTCTAACCTGCCTGTCTCTCTCAGCTATTAGTTACTGAAATCAATGTTATGCTTAACCAAAGGATTGATTATTTCAGATCCAATAAACTACAAACTAGTGCAAATAATCTTTGTGCTTGTGAACATTGAATTCTATCTTATTTTCGTTGGTTCTGGGTTTGCTGTGGCCTGATTTGAATACTTTCCCCTTGATGGTTCAGTGTCCAAGTTCTTTATCTGAGGCCTGGGTTTCTTTTCTGCTGTTCTATTCTTTTCATGTTTGTTGGATTATAGCCACAACGAGAAAGAATTGGACAGCAGAAAAAAAAACTCTGGCGACTGACCAAGGACAGGTTGCTGCTTGAATCACCCCTAGTGGAAACCTTTTTGTTCTGTTCAGAATTCAGTGATGCTTTAACTTGAAGACTTCAATGCACTCGACTTTAAATGACTTAATCAAGACTGAGCTTCAAAATATTTTTGATAAGAAAACTGATTTATTTTTGCGATTCCACTAGCTTTGTAGCAGTAGAAAAAAAAAAGATATCTAATTGAATCCTTACTTTTTTTTTTTCTTATTTCGTCAACTCAAACACTTTCCCTTTTTCTTAATTTCTTCTTTGCATTCCGTACTTTTTTAAGTGTGATGAAATTTAATGAAACAAATGGAAAAGACGAAAGGTTGATTTTGTTTCTTCCTACTGCATCTGCCTTTTTCCAGTTATATTTACTTGTTATTGTTTGAGCTGCGTAGACACTAGAATTCAAGCATGCCCATCTTCTAGATATGGAGTTCCTAACACCTTTAGCACTCTACGCCCATACGAGCAGCTACTGCATCATGAATTTATAATGACTTGTTCCTTGATGCTCAGGAAAAGTGCTGGTGATGAAGAAAGGATGTTAATTTTGTTTTTTAACAGGGTGAGTTCCTTTATTTATGCTTAAGCACGTCCAATGCGATTGATTTTACTCATTCAGTACTATTTGCCTTCATGGATTTAATCTAATAGCTATCGTATGCTCTTGTGGCAGATTGGTTGGCCCACCTCAGTTGCCACAAGTGAGAAGGGGACTTTTATGAAAAGTGTTCTTCGAGAGAAGGTATTAATAAGAGCTATTTGAGCTGCATTTGAATTTTTTTCTGTAAGATTAATTACCTAAACCGCGCTGATGTCTATCTTATCCTTCTTTCATGCCACTCATGCCTGATTGCCAGTGGAACCAAGTTGTCGTTGCATAAATTGCCAAGATTTTGTTATTATATAGTTCACATTTGCTTTTAAGGAAAATTAATATCTGCATGTTTGCTTGTAAATTACTTAGATGTACTTGAGTTCTTTTTCATTATTGTTATGGAAATTTAGTTTTTGTTAGGCATGCGACACCTCGATTTTTAAAGGTTAGATGATTTTGGTCTTGCACTTCTTGAATTGTTCGCTTAAAGCCAGGCTTGTAGAAAAACCTCCCTGTATGATTATCAGGATGATTGCATATGCATTTTCTAGTTATCTGAATGCTGTAGTTAAAATAGTCTTTGTTACTCCTGTTCAAGTATCTGCCCAGCAGAAATAGGTGCATAATGCCAGCTTGATGTTTCCATCTGGAAATTCATACTTCTTTCCATTTTTTTATGTTAGTTCCTCTTTTTCTCCAATGTCATTTTTTATTTCATTTTTGTTCATCAATCCTTAATGATTCCTTCTCAGTGGCATTCTTATGTTAAAACATCTTTTATTTTTATTTTCTTGTAGTATGGGACACTTCTTTTAGATTTTTTTTTTCAAATCACCTTGAGTTAATTAATATTTATTCTTTCAGAAGTAGCTCAATCGTTGGTTAACTGTCTGCAGAAGAATGCATTGGATGATCTTGTCATGTCAAAAGCTTTTTCGTTGAGACCTGGTGCTGAAGAGTGAGTACTGAACTCTGCTTTGTGTGAATTAACTTGGAATATGATGTATATCCCGTCAAGCCTTTTCTTTGCTTCAGAAATTTTTTAGGAATCAGACATGTTGGCCTTTCTCCAATCCTTAATGATTCTTATGGTATAGTGGCCTTCTAATGCTACAAATGAACATCCAAAATGCACATGTTATATAAGTGCGCATATGTGGACCGAATAATCTTTATTTTGTTTTGAGTTTTGTTGTAGAACTGTTAAGAGTCTCCTCCCACTTATAGGCAATGCTATGTGCTTTTCCACGTGATTTTTGTTTGCCTGCTTTATCATCTGATGTTTGTGGCTAACCCAATAGCTGTAAGCATGTTTACATGCTTGTTGGGGAGGAAATGATGCTTTTGAGAATAATGATATTACCAGTTCACCCTAGTAATTGAAGTCTTGAACTATCTGCTTCTTAAAATATATAAGACACAGGAATTGCATTTTGCGATTCATAACAGGGTATCAAGTTTGTTATCATTTTACTGTTACTATGCGCTTGTTACTTGTAATGGCATCAGGTCAATCTACTTCTTACCTTGGTCGCTCTGGTGTTTTTGCCCCTTCACCTCAGGTTCATTGATGATGCTTGTGAAGAAGGCGTGCCAGTCGTTATCTTGACAGGGTACAGTACAATTGGGGAAAAGGTTGCAAGGTGTGTTACTAATAAATAAACCTATGGCACATTCAACATCTCTTCCACTGTTATTAAAGCAAGTGATAAGACAGATTTGGAGGGGAATGGGAATGAAATCAGAGGTTAACAAATGGATGGTGGTGGAAAAGAGAACATGTTGTAAATTTAACCAAGGGGTCAATTTCAAAATCAGTAAGGATAAATGTATGGCCCTTCTTGAAAAATTTATTGTATATGTTCAAATAAAATAATAACCAAGGAGAAATAGGCTCATATTGGATTTACATAATGTTGGTTTACAATTATACATGACATTTGTTGACTGTAGAAAAGGTTCTGAAGATTTTTCATTATTACTAAAGCATCAAAAACATTAGGGAGAATGTAATCTGTTTGCTCATGTGCAAAAATAAAGAAAAAGGTTATAGATAATGAGAGTTGGCATATGCACCACTGCTGCTGTATGTTTTCCAAGGAAATGAATGTCTTGTTAGTGGAAGCTGTTTACCTTGCAGGGTGTTGGTCTTTAATTGATTTTGGGATACTGTAGATTATGTCTTATTCAATTTTACTGAAGGATTCTTCTGCAAAGAGTTTCCTGTCATGCATTGTGATGGTCATTATTGCTTGAAACGGGCATATTGTCAATATTTTTCATAAACTAGTTACAAAAAGAATCCAAATGTGCATCTTAGGACTTGGGCATGTTAGTCATTTTCATTCAGTAGCCCAGGTATTTATAGTTTCAATCTCAATATCCT
Organism: Paulownia fortunei; assembly: GCA_019321725.1. Taxonomy (NCBI): domain Eukaryota; kingdom Viridiplantae; phylum Streptophyta; class Magnoliopsida; order Lamiales; family Paulowniaceae; genus Paulownia; species Paulownia fortunei. Next base: position 18,490,555 of record CM033120.1, read on the forward strand.
AGGTGCTTGATCTTTATTAGACAGGTCAATACAAGCTAACACGAAGTAATGAGACAAGTTTGCAAAGTAGTGAATGTAGCACATGTGGAAGTGTTGTAAAATCTTTTTATTGGATCAATATTTTCTCTTGCGTGACTCATTTTTTGCATGACAATGCCATAGTTATTGATGGGAAATATTATTGATTGTTAGATCAATTGTCGAAAAGCTGGGAACTGATAGAATGCCTAAGACAAAGATTGTCGGAGATGAAGAGGTAAAACAAAGCTTTTATGGCCAACTTGTGTTTGGAAAAGGAGTGTCTTCCAGTTTGGATGAGCAATTAGCAAAGGAAGTGAGCAAAGCAGGTAAGAGGCTCTGGTTTTACATATTTTCTGCCCAGTACATGTTTTAAGGTGAAAGCTGAGGAAAGTTCGTTTGTCTTTGGAGTCAGCTTCTGCTGAGAGACAGAGAATTGCAGAGGAGGTTGCTTCTATGCTGAAGCTGAAAGTGGAACTCAATACTAGTTCAAGTGAAAGGTTTCTCCACATTCTTTATTTCATACTCTTCTTCGAATGTTTTGGATCTTGCGTTATCTGGCATGTGTTGTATGACACATTACATCAGTGGACCAAGCAAATGCTTCAATACATACAGACTTGTATTTGGTAAAGCTTTCTTATCATTTGTATGTAGTATTTTCCATGTAAAGAACATGCGATCTTCCCTCTTTGTAGGAATCTTAACTCTGCATCCCTTATCAAGCCGTAGTCAAGAAATTTATGCTAGATGGTGAATTTCAGTTGGAAAAATGGCATATTGGAAAAGATTATACATGTAGGTGGGGACTTATTTGAACCTACATTCGTTGTCGAAATAATGTCCCTAGTTACCTTCGTATTTTCTCTAAGCTAGAATGTGGCAAGTCAAACAAACATATCCAAAATGTGAGTGAGAAATAATTATATGATTATGTAACTTTGCATCCTTTTATATGATTTTATTAGATTTCTGGAAAATTGTACAACTTCAGACTCTGGCATGACTCAGATACTGAATACAGAAGTATAAAAATTGTTGCCTGGATTTCTTGTTGCACGTGTTATTATTTCACTATTTCAAGTGTTGAGTGCTTTATGGAGAAGGTATTAGGTATTAATTTTTTATTGATGAGACCTGTCCGTATTGATTGAAATTGTTCCTCAACCTTAAGGATTTATCCTTGGAAAGCTGTTTCTCAAATGTTGTTTCAAGGGTCCTACAAGTCATTCTTTTGGGCCTCCCCTTGGGTCTGTGGCTTGATATATGTAGCTTGTTTTTGTCATTTTAGAAACACTTGGAACCTCAGTCATTAGGTCTAAAATGTGTATATGTAACTTTTTTTGTGACTATAGCTCTTGGTGAAGTTAACTTTGGTCATTTCTCATGTATATATTAGGTGGAGCTAGAATGATATATCGTCGGTTAGCTGGTCTAAGAATTGATTCCTGCTTCTGACCATTATGAATTTTATGTCGTGGTTAACACAGCTTGCAAAATATTGTAGCTGCACTGAGGGCAGGGGCAGAATATGCAGAAGTACCAATTTACAACTGCATTCTGGTTGCTGGAAGCCAATCTGGAGCTGCTGCTGCTGAGCGAATTAATATGCCTTGTGTAGTTCTCCGGAGCAGGTAAAATAAGTTGAACACCTTGTCTGGAATATGATATATCTTTGCTGCACATATCTGCTTGCTGATTGATTATACGCTTGTATTCTTGTTGGAGACGAGAGCTACATGCTAACTGAAATTGGTAAAAATATCTTTCTGGAGACAAGCTACATCTAACAGAAGTTGGTAAAGATAATTTGATAAAAAAAAATCAACTACTTCGATCAAGACCTGATAGGAAACATTTGCCCTCTGAGGCTTGCTTCTGAATATGAAATCATTTGTGTATTTTACTCAGATTTCCCTCTCTAAGAAATGACAGTCATAGTATATGGTGGGATAAGAGGGTCGACAGTAGTCATAACTGCAAGGGAATAAATACTTTGGTGAGTGTTAGTTGCTATCTGAGATGTCAAAAAGAACTGTCAGTGTCATCATTTAGTTTATGAGAATGTTGCTGGTGCTATAGATTGCACTCTTCCATTCTTTAGCCGAAAACATCTTCTTTTGAGCTGATGTCGTACAAAGTTGTCAGTATTATAAGAAAAAAAATGCTCTTCACCATAATGTCTATGCCCATGTTTTCCTATTGTAGCCATAGTTCTAATCCGCCGTATCGGTGATTATATTGGTAGGTGTTGTTTCACATCATTCGCAACCAATGGGATATTATCGAGCAATACGAAAAAAATACATTATAGGATGCTCAACAATTTTTTTAAAAAAATATTAAAAATATAGAAAAATGCAAATAACACAGATTACTACTTATAAGTACATAGTAAAAAGTTTTAAAATAAAGTTAAAGAAAACATTATTGCTAAATTTAAATTTGTAATAGAAAATAGTTCACGAGTATTAACACCAAACAAACATTTGTTTTATTTATAATAATACATCAAATAAATCATGTAAGTAAGGGTCTCCAACAAAGAAATTTGAATTCCATTATTAAATATAGCATTCGAGACAATGGGATATTATCCTATATATTGTTGATAATATCTTGACATGGTCGATAATATCATAGCATCCAATGTTGATATTATCTGCCATACAATTCAATGTTATTGGATATTATCCATGATACATGCGAACTCCATGAATAATAGGTATTGTTGTTGTTGGATATTCTCGGATGGCGATAGGCGATCCGAGCACTCAATAATATCGGCTGCTATGAACTATGATGGCAGCATGCTGATCAATTTTGTTCTGTTTTTATATTTGTTTCCCCTTTTCTTCTGGTGGATCCTGAAGTTCGACATCAAGAGCTGAATTCCCTTCTGCAATTGCTGTAATGGATGGATTTGGTGGTGCAGATTTAACCATTTCTAGACTTCGCAAAAAATTGTTACCTTAATTTTTGTGCCTGATAACTTCTGTAAGTCGACTCTCTGAGACTTTGTACTAGAAATCTACCTTTCAGGCAACATCTTTTTTGTGTTCAGTGACTGGCTCCATTGTCAATGAGGTGCTATATACGTCCTTTTCTTTTCTTTTTTCTTTTTAATTTTTGAAACACTGATGACAATTTCAAGTTAATTAAGACTGCCTTTTTATTTTTTTATTTTTTCAATTATGTGATAAAATGTATGTTCTAAAAATAGAATTGTAGCTTCTCGCTGATGTAGGTGCAACTTTTGAAAAAGATTGGAAAAGGGGTTCTATTTTCAGAGCAAACTCAATATATATATATACTTATTTTCACCTGTAAAAATCAATTTGTCGATCAAATTTAGCAATTACTAATATCCACATTTTTATTCCCATGCAAAAATTAAAGGAATGTTTGGATTTGTTTTGGGAGTATGTATTGAAAAATGTGATGTATTAGACTTAAATCACAAATATTATAATCGAGAACTTCCTCTTGTGTTGTTTCTTTTTATGTGTCCAAGAGATTTTATTTTTGAAAATAACACAACAGCAAAATGGAAAAGAAAAAGAAAACAATAAGTATTCTATAAAATTGCTTTGGAGTTTGTAGTGAAAGCAGAAAACTTTCTTAGGCTCTCTCACTGATGAAACTTTCTTGCATTGAACTCTTCATTTCCATGAATTAGTAGGCCGCCCAAATTCCTACTTCAATCTTAATTCACTCAAACTAATAAGCAAAAGTTAGTGCGATGGAGAAAATTGCTTTCACGTGTGAGATTAATTCAGATAAAAGCAACTCACTCATATTAAACAAGCATTCAACTCCTATTTACTTGTACTTCTCAACTTTCATTTCATAACAAAAAGTGACGAGACATAAAAAGACTTGTCCTAAAAACTACCCACAAAAGAGTGTATGGGTGTAGAGCATGCTCAAAAACCATTAAAAGAATAGCATAACCAATCCTCTAACAATGGGGCATCGAGAGCCATTTTGACTGCCCCATCTGCAAGATCAGAGATTCAGAAGGATGGAACTCAACTAGCAGCAAATCCATGTGAGAAAATGGAGATGTCCAATAGTAACTCTTAATGAACCGAAAAATTGTGATTAATTGTACACATTGAATGGATAAGGCCGAAAGGGGCCTGATTTTACTACATTCTACACTCTGTAAGACGAAAACAAAACTTCTACAAAGTTGAAAAAGGAAAATTGGCGGATCTTGAATCCCTAAGAATCAGAGAATTGCAGAGATTCATGGAGCAAAGCAACTGCTGGACAATTACAATTGCAATTGCAAGCTCCACCAAATAACATATCATGGTAGAGTAGACTGGTAGAGTAGACTGGCTACAAGCTATTAGCACTGTATCCTTATATCTTTACAAATGAAATCATTTTTCGAGTAAGGTCTTGCAACCGTCTCCTCTTTCTGGTGCTTATCGGAAAACTTTGGTTGGAGCAGCTGTTTGGCGAAGCAAGGCATGTTTAACTACAATATGGATCTCCACAGAGTCAATTCAACAGCTGGAACTATTAGATTCGGGATGTAATTTTGCAACTCAACAGCGCCATTCTGCAAAATCCTTGCTGATTTAGTCTGAGATTGTGGCTGTCAAATCTGGAAGCTTTCATCTTCTTTGAGCCCAGTTACTAGAGGCCGTGACGTGTATGAGATGATCACTCTTCTGTATTCATTGGATCGTTCTGGTCAATTTGCACTTGGAAATGAAGATAGTATCGGAATAATTTAGACTGCAGAGTTTCAAAAGCTCAGCTGCCCGCTGCTTAAGAACAGGACTGCAACCACTCTGGATGACAAGAAGGAGCTTTGCTGCAAGACCTGCATCCACAGCTATCAAGGAGCATTCCTCAGGGTAGAGTTTGCATACAGACCACAAGATCGAAAGTGCATAGTCTGTGCAGCTTTCTGAAATTCTCATTATTAGTTTGACCATAGTGGATATAGTGTGTGAACAATCCTTCAAAGCTTGTTTCCCTTCAGGTACAGAGGATAGGACATCTAATATGAACAGGGCTAACTCCACGCAATCTGGATTCAAGATAGGTATCAATTCTAATAATTGAGGTATTGCTCCAATACTCACAATCAAACTCCGGACTTGTTTGTGTGTGCAAATTAACTTGAGAAGACCAAGCCCAGGTAAATGTCCATTAGGGTGTCTCTTATCCCTCACCAGCCTCATCAAAGCAACCAATAAGCTATGGCTGGAGACAATTTCTGTTCGGAAATCCTTTTCCTCCATCAATGTTTCAATCAACCGAACACAATTGACTTTTGTTTCAATTGACCCTTCATTCAAAATATCTACAATTGATGATACCTTTGCAGGTTGCATCAAATTTGTTTTCGATCCAGAACTTAGAGTCAAATTCACGAGAATTGCTATAACTTCAGACCCTACAGCATAAGAAGTAAATGGACCAAGTAAAGATGAAAGAAGAACTACGCCACCTTCATCAACGGCTGTTTTCCTAGCAGTTGAATGACTTGCCACAACTTGTTGCAGCTCCTTGAGGGTTTGGATTCTTGCCTGGCCCTTAACCTTCTTAAGGGTGCTGAGAAGCTCTGATGCCCTTCCCTGCGCATCTTCAGATCTCTTCTTCATTTGCACATACTTTTGAGAAAACCAAGTATAGGTTAAATGGTACAGCGTCTTGTTCGGAGTAACCGTATCATCCCAAAGCTCTTGCATAGTAGTGGGGCAAGTGTAGTGCCCCAAGCTAAACCATTTTAGAATGTTGGACCTCTCATAGGTTTGCCCAGTGCAAAGGGTAACAGGGTCTTGCATGGGTTCAAGAGAAATGGGGCAAATAAACACTGATGGAACTTCAGCTAAATTTAGCTCTTCAATCATCTTCTTCAGATCCAACTTCTCCCCAACCCCACCGCCGTAACCCCCAACCGCAACTCCACCCAATACTCCATCTTTGACTGCAGTATCTAAGTCTAATATACGCCCATCTCCACCACCCTCAAGCCCAACAATACCATCCTTTTTGGAAGGCTGAAACATAGGCATCTTGAAACCCTCTTCTAGCCAAAAACTACCCAATTACTAAATGACACAAGCCCCTTGTGAAAAACTACGCTCCACTCTCCAGAATCTCCACACTCACAGCCTTTCAAGAAAGCACATTACATCTACAACTACTACACATGAGGTGTATGAAAAAGGATAAACAAAGAATGAAAACTTCCACAAAGTATCTCACTTTCATTGACATTAACAAGCAATAATGCACCTTTCAAAGGCCACACCTTTTGTTTCCTCCCTCTACTCTCTCTTTATTTCTCTCACTTTTCACTTTATCTGATTTTCTCTTTTCCTGGTCAAAAGACTCATCACCATCATCACTCAATACATCATAGAGCATTCATAATCAAGACTCTTCTCTGAAATCATTCTTTCTTCCTTACCATTCAAGCCTCAAAAAAGAGTTGAATCATATAAAGGATGACACTAAATAAATAAATCTAGACTAGACAGAGATCTAGAAAACAAAAAGATTTAATTTGAGCAAAAAGCAACAGAAAATGAAGAAAATAATTCAGACCCAGATCAAAAGAACCTGAAGAAATGAGGATTCAAAGGCAATCCAGGCTGAAAAAAAGAGAGAGAATAGGAGAGGAGAGAGAAAGGGCATCTCCAGCAAAGGCTCCTCTGCTGAGCTCTTCTTTACTTGTTTATTTTTCCTTTGTTTTTTGGGGCCAGACCCACTTGTTGCTTACAGAGCCTTGACTCAATAGAATAAATATTTCCGTATTTTAAATAAAAAAATAAAATAAAATAAAATAAAAAAGAAAATAAAATATCGTCTTGAAGTAGCCAAAAATGCGAATTTCAACATTGTTTTTTAATAGGAAAAGTTTGGAAATTCCCGTAAAATATATTTTTTTTTTTTTGGGAATAATAGTAAAGTGGCAGCTAGGACCGTGACAGTGTTGCTTTGACTGTACTCCTCGGCCTTTTCCCGTGCGGTTTTGACTGCTTTTGCACTTGCCCCAATCACCTACTGCCACGTTAACTACTTTGTAAATTAATTTTTTGCTCATCTCATGTGTGTGTTAGTAATTATTAGCCTATAAAAGCATTTCTCATCGTAAAGTAACAATTATAATTCTTAATTCATCATATTATTTTGATCTGAATTTTTCAGACATTAAAGTAATTTAAGTATATGCATTAAATTTATCTTGATCTAAATTAGTTAAAATCAAATGAAAACTTTCTTATGATTTATAAAAAAATTCTGAAACTAAGATCAAATGTGTATAAATTTAGTTGTTTCATTCTTTCTTGTATTTTTTTTTTAGAATTAATTATTGAAAACTGTCAATATATGTGAAAAATAATCGAATATTTAAAATAGCTGAAAAATGCCACCATTTAACTAAAACAACACAAGATGGAAGTAACAATTAGTAACATTTTAACATTATGCACAATATATGTGATTTTAAGTTATATATTGATAAAAGTATATTATATTTTTTTGAAAAGTTGAAAAAATAATAAAATCCAGACTTGACATAGCTGTAGACACATAAGAGTTAAATACAATATTACCAGTAGAAAATAGGAGGCGTGCATATTTTGTAAATTGAATAATGAATAATTTAAGATATTAAAATAATCATATATCAGAACTGTAGTTAAAGCAGGAAGGCAAAATACTTTGGTAAACCAAAAAAAAATTATCTGGGGGAGAATTATCTGGTGACCGAGAACAACGGGGAGGAACAGCGCCACACACGTGCAAGTCATGTAAATTTATTGAATATGCATTCAGGAATTCCGTTAAATGACCTTTATACCCCTACTCCTCACGCAGAATATATACCCCCACGCATGCCTAGAATATGCTTTTGCCTAGAACTCCCAAACCCTTGATTATAAACTATTCATTGCGTACCCATTCCCAAACTTCAATGGTCTCACACATTATGCATGTGCATAATTAGCCAAAATAATAAATTTGTGCCCAAAAATAACCTTGTTGATATATTACACATAAGTTGTTTTTTTTTTTTTATACCCAATTTCATGACTTACACCAGTCACTTCTCGATCTTCTAATCACCTGCCCAAATATCTAGGAAGAGGTAAATCGTCATATATACCTCAATTGGATCACAAATTCTCTGATAACTGTACATTTCTACACACAAGAAACCGCCTTTAAAGTGATTGCTCTATACCAAATCCGGGTTCTACTGGCACCACATTAATTGCTCCATACTGAAATTTAATCGCAGATTCCCACCAAAATTCGAATTCCCACCCTACCGTTGAGAGAGAAAAACATGTCATACATGGCTGATATTTTCTTTAGTCTTATAATGACATAAAACTAAAAGTAATATTAAGTTTTCTGATAGAGAATTGGTAAGAATTCGGATATTTTTTTTTTCAAGAAAATAAATAACTAATATAAAATGTGTAATAGAAATTTATTTTAACTGCCAAACCAATTAAAATTACACTATGTATTAAAAATAAGCATGATAGTTTCAAATTTCTAATTTTGCAGTAATTTAAAGATATTGAAGTTGTTTTTTTTAATGTAGCCTTTATTAAAATAATTATTTTTCACTGTATATTGATAAATATAAAAATTATCAATTAATGAATCTCAAATATAAATATTAATCAAATTACGGATCTAAAATCCAACTCAATTTCTAACACTAACACGTACTAATTCATCTTACAAACTTGTCAACATTAGTCCTTTTTCTCCAAGGACTATTTTAGAATGATCAACTAAACTTAGATTTGAGGTTCATCATTGACGCACACGATGCGAGGGCAGAATAGTCTCTTTCATAGAATGAATAAAATAGTCCTGACCCGCACGAGGAAGAGGAACTTTTGAATCGGCCATATGAAAATTAAATATTTCAATAAATAATTGTTTTAGAAGGGAATTATTGGATTAGTGATTTTGTTCTGAAAGAAAGAAAAGAGCAAGAGGTGTTTATGATGGACCCCACCACATCAACAGCAATATTATAAGAAAAAGTGCCAGCTAGGCATTTTGACCGTGACAGTTTTGGTTTGAATGTAGGCCTCAGCCTCGGCCTTATCGGGATTCCTATTGCCCTGTATTGCTTTGACTGGACTGCTTTTTTGCTTGCCAATATGCTTGAACCTGTACCCAATGATTTACTGCCAACTCAGCATATTAAATTTCATTATATTCTCGTGAGTGGGGTTTCGGATTAATTACCGTCGTTGTTTGTATTATTATTATTATTATTATTATTATTAAAATGTGCACGGCAGAATGCAGTGTAGTCAATGTACGTTGGTGGGGGTCTAATTCTTGATAGATGGATGGGTTATTTGATCCAGTAATTTTGTATGGATAGGAAGGAATATAACCCGATCCATGAAGGATTGATTTGGGTTACCCATTGTGCTATTCATTTAAAGTAAGCTTTAGTAGTTTGATGTCCAAATTATAAAAAACATAAAAAAAATAAAAATGAAATGTTAATCATATTTAATTTATTGACTCATAATGCTATTTTAATAACAATTAAACGAATAACATTTTAATGTGTAAATAGGCTGTTTAATTAGTGTTAATTATGAGGACGCACCTGTGAGATTCACAAATAAATGCAAACTTTTTTTTATTTTCCTCTTGTTTTTTTTTTTTTTTCTTTCTGTAAACAAAGATGTGCAAATACAGTGGTTTCTATTTTTAGTTGAATCATGTTTTCCTTTGTTTTCCATCTTTTTTTGGTTGGGAGAGTTAATGAATCAGTTCATGGTCCATCTGCGCTCTACGTCACACAAATTTCCAAGGGATGATGTTTCAAAATTTTTGGAAGTTTTCAAACAGAGAGAAATGGCACCCAATATCCATTATTTATTTAAAATTTTCAAGGAGCAAAGATGGAGAAACCCATTAATGAAGATAGGGCCAGTTCATTGGACAAAATAAATGCAAAATATAGAATAGTCAACCAGGGTCTTCAGCTTTAATTATGAAAATAGGATTTTTTTTTTGAATTATCTGTTTTATTTTGAAATTTCTGATAAAAATCGCATGTCAGTATCAAACCCACAATTTGTAAATAGTAAAATTGATGATGCTTAAATTACGTGAAAGCAAAGATTTGAATCTTTATTGGATCTTGTGTGTTAGATCAAAGGCAAACAAGACTAATTAGCCTGAAAACAAGGATAACTCTGCAGTGGCCTAGCATTTTATGTGCTACTATAGATGGGGTATGTTTGGATGGATATACCGGGAAATATATCTTACAAGGTTTAAACGTTATAAAATATTTTTTTGAAGTTTATAATTTGTTAGCCTTTATCTTAACAATTAATTTTCATTTTTTTAATTAAAATAAACTCTTAAAGTGTATAATAATATATTTTTATTCATAACTTAAAAATGAATTTTGTTATTTATATGATAAAATAGAAGTGAAGCGAATTTTTTAAATGGATTGAATAATAGCATTTTGTACTGATCACTAATATGGGTTATTTTTCGAGTGTTGATGCGAGTCAATTATATTTTATCAAGTATTCACTTATTCATTGTTTCTAAAATTGAGTTTTATATCAGCACCACGAATAGGTCTCACTACGTGTTTATTGATTCATTATTATTGAAATTGATTTTTTATAAGTAATACGACAGATCTCACCACGTCTCCACTGATTCATTGTTATTGAAATTGAGTTTTCTATTTGCATTACTAATAGATAATTAGAAAGGTTTTAGATTTATTACAATGAAGCCTCTCAAATACTTAAATTACTAAATATCCAATAAATAATTATTTAATTTAAGATAGAAAATAAAAATACGTACCTTATAAATATTGAGAGATGGGTTGCTCATATCTGTTCATTTGGGACATGGATCTCGTTAGGCATTTGATATAATATAAATTTCATGCGTCTTGTTAAGTTAGTATTTGATATTTATAAATTATTTGAACCTTTTAGGTGACTTAAATTGAGTCTTGTGCCTAAATTTTTTTATTGGATTGAGCTGAATTATGCCCCTCCACTTGATGAGCCATTATATTGGGTAACTAATAGGAGTATTACATAAATATTTACAAAACCAAATAAATTAAAATGAAAATAATGAGTTAAACTGAGACTCAAAACAGAAACAATATTTTCATCCAGCGGTGCAAAGTGTCTTCTAACCTGAACCCCTGCCTGCTTTATTAATGAGTTGGCAACCATCAATTGCCCCAGTGTTCCAGTATTTATTTAAAAACAAAATATATAATACATATATATATATATTTTGTGAACAACATAGGTTTTTTTTTTTTTCTCTCTTTTATTTCTCTGTGTGTGTCTGGCTGAATTTAATACAATAAACAGCATATCTGTTTATAAAGGAGTTGGAATAAGCAAGGTTTATGTGTGGGGTTTGAAAAGGTATGGATGTGAGTCAAAGTTCAAAGATCCGAAACTGCTAATGCCAACAAAGACTTGTTCCTCACTCTCCTTTTAAAGTAAGGCAATGTCTCCAACTTTCTTAAAACACTTTGTCCCCTTTTCATGACAGGGCACACATACTACGTGGGGGGTGTCCAATGTACATTACTCCCTTTTTTTTAAGTGTCAACAAAGTTTAAAGTTGAATAAACCACACTTCTTTTATGAACACCTGCACCACTCATTCAAAATATTGGAATTCAGGTTCTCTGAAAATTGATGATTTCCCTAACCTAATAACAACTATTTTTGATCTCCAAACCTAACACATAATAAATATGTTAAGAGTCCCACAACATATATATATATATATATATACATATCATAATATGAATCATTGAATATAAATAGGTGTTGTGGTGTGACGTGAGAGTTGGCACCACACTTCATTTTAAAGTTAAAGTTTGACCAATTTCATCAGATTTAATTTCTTTTTAATTTTTATTCCCTTGGACCGCTAAAGTTAGTTGTGCAATAAAGCGATTAGCTCATTCATGGATTCGGCTTCACTACTGAATTTTAACTAATTAGGTTTGCCCATAAATTATTAACATTACCCTAATACTTATACCCTTGACCAATGAAGTCAGATGGATGTAGTTGGATATTATAGTGTAGGTCATTTTTATTTTTTATTATCACCTTTTTCTTTTCTTTTTTTTTTTTCCCGATATTAAAAACCCACAACCCAAACCGTCCAACTCTCATTTTGAGTTAGATTAAACTCAAGAAATTTCAAAAGTCTAGAAAAAGTTAAAAATTCAAGATAGAAAATTTCCTGATAATTGAATCACGTGACATAGACAGTTGAAAATTCGACCTAACAATAGTTTTTTTTTTTGTTTTGTTTTAAATAAAAATTTGTGTGCGTGACAGAATTTACAAACCTACGGCCGGCGTGAGTTTGAATGATTGGTTTGCATTAACATCGAGCTTGGCAAGTGAACCAAGTAGTAGAAACTTGTAGAGTAAAAGCATACTCTTGGGCCCTATTGGAGTGAGTTCAATCTCTTTTAGGGCTGATGTCGAAAGGCTACGGATAAAAACTTGTGCTGTGGCTTGTGGAGGCAACCACCATCAGGCTATGGTCCAGGTCTTTCTTCGGCTCACGATACCTAGACATATTGGGTTGGGCTCTTGGGCTCTGGGTTCTCTGAATGCTAGACTCTTGGGCTTACTAATTAATTCTTTAATCAAGTATGAGATTAGGCCAACCAACTCAAGCATTTGAAGTCATATTGTAGATGTTAAATTCGAAATCCATACTAAAATTAGATCTAAAAGGGAGTTCACAATAACAAAACACTTTGTGCCTATTCTTCATGCATAATTGGCAGATTTCGTAAATTTTATGCGTGTGCATCTATTTTAAATATTTAAAAATTAAAAATCTCTATTTATTTATTTGATAGTATTATTATTTTGTGTGTTTATAATAATTCTTGGCTAGTTAAAAATTAATCAAATTTTAACCAATTAGTAAATGTGATTGAAAAAGAAAAAGTACCGAGGATAGAAAACGAGGCAGACACGGTTAAAAAATAAAAAGGATGAGAGAAAACTGAAAAATATAAAGAAAGAGACACTCGACCAAATCTTGTGAGAAACAACAATGAATTATTACCTTTGAAAAACAATTTAGAGAGTTTTTTTTTTTTTTGTTTTTTTTGGGTTTGAATATCTATTGAAGAATTCTGTGTGTACACGGAACTTGGGAGTGTTGCCGGGATGTTGAGGCCCATTGTCTTTAATGCTGGTTACTGTCCATTCTCAATTTCAAACCACCATATCAATCTTTTCAATCTTAAAGATTTGGTTCTCTTTTAATATTTGGTTTCAACCGAATATTAATGAATAGCTTTTGTTTGGTACTTTTTTTCAACTATTAAAAACAAAAGAAATTATTTCTTTTCATTATTTATTTACAATATATATATATAATCATATACTTCAAATCTACACAACTATTTAATCAGAGTGAAACTCAAATTATTAAAATTAGATATGATAACTCACTAATTTTAAAATACTTGAAATCTATTATCTATTTAAATAATAATTTTTCTTTCTATAATGAGATGTATTTTAAATTAAATAATAATTTGTCAACTCAATATTATTTGACCGATGAGATATAAAAAAATAATAAGATTGATTAATCATTACTCTTGCATTATATTGTTATTTTACAATTCAGTAAAATTAATATTTCTACTCTAAATCCAAATACATTTTTATTTTCATATAAAAATTAATAAGAAAGTAAAAATATACTTAAAAACAAAAATGAAAATGTGACCATTTAATGAAAAAATAACTCACGAATATATATATTCCGAGTAGAAATGATTGCATACGCTGATGTGGGGCATTGAGCAATTTAATGACCTATAAAGAGTTGAAGTTACTAAACTAGCCTTTAGTGTTTGGTACCCTTGCAAGAGACAGGCTAGAGTCCAAAAACTTAGAACGACTGTGACGAGTCAGGGGTTCAGTGGGCCAAAGGACCGTCCTTCTTGGTCAAAGGCCCAGGTTCAGTCAAAGTATCTATGGCCCACTCTGCTGTCCTAGCTGGCAGGATAGAAAAGTGTTAAAGCCATTGACGTGGCATCCCCCTTTAAATGCTCTCCACTTCAATCCAACCAATGGACATCAATATCAGCATTCCCCCTTAATTGTGCAAAATCATCCTAGTTCAAACCATACTATAAGAAAAAATAATATTAATAATAAAATATTAAATGATAATATTAAAGTAGTTATAATAATATATATTAAATAATAATAATTTAATAATAAAAAAAATCTCTGAATTGTCATTATTAATAACTAATAATATATGTATAATAACTAATGATATATGTATAATGACAACACAAATAAAATAATTTTATACACAATTTTCTTATCACAATTAGTGACAATATTTATATAATTTTTATCAGTATAAAAGTGTGAAAATTATTATTATAAATAAATAAAAATTTCTATTACTTAATATATATAATTAGTGACAACTTTAATATATTAGTTAAACTTGTTGTTACTAACAATTTTTTTTTTTTTTAGTATCAATCAAAGTACATATAAGCATAGTTGTATTTATTTTATATTTGATTATTTTTCTTTTTATGTGAACCAATTACTTATTGTATATAAATTTATATTTAATATACTTATAATTGATTTGATTTATGCAACCCGACCAGATCCATTCCTTCTCCCCATGTGCGCCGTCCTCCAAGAAAAAAATTACTACTATCCCATTGTGTACTATTGACTTAGAAAAAGATTAATAATCTCATGAATTGAGAAGTTACTTGTGAGAGAATTATACTATACCCTCTAATCTAAATTGAATTTTCATTTTCTTTCAAGAATGTCTACAAAAAATATTATTTTCTGTGGAAATATATTCTTTTAATTAAAATAATGAGGGAACAAATTAATTTCCCATAAGCATTGTAAAGATAATAAAAAAAAATTATTTTTCAAATTTTCATTTAAACAATTCATATGGAAAGTGCATTGAAGTAGAAACTAGTATTAATTACTGGCGCATGGTAGCATTAGTATTATAGAATAGGATGGCTTACCAAATGATTAGTGCACTATCACTGCCTACAAAATCTTCTCCTCGGGGAAAAAAGTATGGATAAAGAACACAGAGAGGGAATCACCGCTGCCTATTGATGTAAATTTTTCTTGGACTTGAAGCTGCCTGATTTCTTCAGCCTCACGTGGTTTCCCTTTGGGATATCTTTTGAGACTTCTGTCTTTTCTTTTTCCCATTTTTACTGCAATTTTTTTTTTTGCTCAGGCTATCAAGTTGACTATTTTCTGCTTTAATTAATATGCATAAATGTTTCATGTATATATATATATATATATATATTTACCGCTTATCCAGTGTGCACTGTAATAAACTCAAATTTCATCGCTTGTATTGGACGAAATTGGTGTATGATAGCCGCTGGGATTAGTCATTCTGTGGTTTAAGTAGTTAGATTCAGTCTTAATTCTAAATACACCATGCATGCAGCAGGCAAATCTGTAATGCATCTATACTAACACATACCACCACCACCCACCCCACCCACACCCACAAATTCTTATGGGGTTGTGGGATGTGTCAGGTTGAATGGATTTGTTTGGCCTTGTCTTATAATGGTATGCTTTACTACTCTCTCTCTCTCTCTCTCTCTAGATCTCAATCAAAGTTTTTCTGGATTTTGTGGGGGTAGTGGCTTGAATTAGTAGTTTTAGATTTGAACTTTAGCTTTCAAGATTTTTGATGATTTTGAGAGGGAGCAAGCTAGTTGTGCACTTCAGTTAAAGCTCATCAGAGTGGATAGATAATAGAGAAACTGAAATATATAGCACAAGATAAAAAGATGGTGATCACTGCAAGTTCACCCACAGTTGCTTCCCTTGCATCATCTGCATTTACAAACTACATACATACAGCCAATTGAAAAGGCATCAAACCTGTGAACCATTAAAGAACCCACATTTTGTTTATGATGGCCAAAAACCTAACAATCCCGCTTCGGGATCATCTGTTATCTCTGTTTCTGTTTGCCTGAACTAACATCCAGATTGGCCCTTTACCTTTCTTTGAACATTAGTATATTTGATGAAAAGGTTGAAACTTGAAACAAGAAAATAAAAAGTTGAAATATAAAGGGCCCCTTTTTCTCCATCTCTCTCATGAGTGGCTGACTTTTCAGTATTCATTTCCCCTCCCTCCCAACCACCCACACACATCCACACATACGAGAACACGCACATATGTACACAGTCTCTGTCTGAATTCACTGCTTGTTCCTTGCATGGATCTGAGCATAGCTAAACAAGGTGGCAACAGTAGTGAGCCGAGGGATTACAGAAAAGGGAACTGGACACTTCAAGAAACAATGGTTCTGATAGAAGCAAAGAAAATGGACGATGAAAGGAGGATGAAGAGGCCGGGTGACAGCAGCGAGAGGGGCAAACCAGCAGAACTGAGATGGAAATGGGTGGAGGATTATTGCTGGAAAAATGGGTGTTTTAGAAGCCAAAACCAGTGCAATGATAAGTGGGATAATCTGATGAGAGATTTCAAGAAAGTGAGGGAGTATGAGGGTAGAGTGGCTGAAATAGGAGGAGAAGACAAGTCCTATTGGAGAATTGAAAAGAATGAAAGGAAAGAAAACAATTTGCCTTCCAATATGTTGCCTCAGATATATGAAGCCTTGGTGGAGGTGATAGAGAGGAAGGGTCAAAGGGTCGTGGTGGGAAGTGGTGGGGCTGGAAGTTCGAGTGCTAATGTGCCCACTGTTGCGGAAAAATCTACTAGTGTTTTAGGTCAGCAGTCGTTGCCTCATCCATTGCAACAACCACCCATTATTCAGGCTCCGCCAATGCTGCCACCGTTCCCTCCGCAGGCACAGACACCAGCGGAGCCACCCACTCTTCCCTTTCCTCAGCCGTTGCCCACAGTAGGTACTCTCTCTCTCTCTCTCTCAAAAAGCACAAAATGCACTATACCCTCACCTAGCAGTTAATGCTGTTGACACCTTGGTCTCATCTTCAGATTCTTGGATAGTCACTTCTCTGGTTCAACAAAACTTCTTCTTAATCATTGTTTATAATTTCATTATTCCCCGAGCACCTCTACTTCAACCAAGATTTTGTTAGCTGGTAAGACTTTCACATACACATTGACTATGAAAACCCTTTTTCTCAAATTTTTCCATAGCAATATTATATCTAGATTGGCAACGGAGTTAAAATATATAGTATTCCCATCCAGAAATCAATGCTTCTAATTCTTTTTTAATAAGGTTTTAACGAACCAAATGTATTCTTAATATACATCAATATGAGATGCAATTTCTTCCCATGAAGTCGACGGACGGTGGATCCTCACCAGTTTAACTAAAGCATACCCAACTACATGGCATGTCTGTTTTCTTTTGATTGAAATCTGTATCTATTTTCTCTGGGGCTCTTGAGTCTTTCTGCTTTAATCTCTCTATATATCTTCACATATTTCCAGAAAATATTGACAGTTACCGGGTGGGTTCATTGATTTTAGGCTTGTGTTATAAGATTGCAGTCTCAGTAGTAGTAACATTTTCAGCAAATACTAACGTTATGGAAATTTGTGATAGCTCAGATTCTGATACCAGTGAGTATACGGACTCACCGGCGAAGAGAAGAAAGAGAGGAGGAGGCAGCAGTGGCAGGGAAGGTACCAGCGGTGCAGCAAGTGGTACTACGTTGCAAGAAGTTGGGTCTGCAATATCAAAGAGTGCTTCCATTATAGCCGAGGCGATTCAGTCATGTGAGGAGAGAGAAGAGAGAAGGCACAGACAAATGCTGAGTTTGCATGAGAGAAGGCTGCAAATTGAGGAGTCAAAAGCTGAGATTAATAGACAAGGCATTAATGGCTTGGTGGACGCCGTTAACAAACTCGCCAATTCTATCCTTGCTTTGGCCGCCCACAAAAACCAAGCACCTTCATCAAAATAGTACTCATTTCTTAAATTCTGGATTACTCATCAATGAATCATAGGATTAATTACATTTTATTAAATAAATTCAAGAACTAATAGATATAGAGAGAGGTTGGGTATCCAATTGTCATTTACAGAACCGATGATCATCATTCAATATTGGTGGTCATCGCTTTCTTTATTTTCATGGTGGATTGGTTAGGTGCAGTGATTAGGATTGTTGAGGGTATAAATGATGTTCCACTATTCCACTGCAATGTGTTACGTGTATTAGACATAGTTACTCTATCCGAGTGATTTTCAATACGAAATTTAACATAAAACACGAAGTTTGTCATGTTATGACGTACCAAACTTGCATTTGCTACTCAAATTTTTGGATTGTTTTCCTGTTGCCACGAAGCAAAACTTGGGACCATCTCATGAGGAGTAATGTTTTGAGAACAATTAATGGGCTATATGAATGGCCTTAATTTCACCAAGATAGTGCCTTTGTCTTGCTTAAATTTATGAATTTATGTCAAATAAGTTTGAGAATATTGGTGGATCTTGGGATGTTCAAAACTCCTACGCACCTCGGGTTGGAACTCCAAAACTTAGGTTTGCTAAGTGATCTTGAGTTTTAATGTCTAAACCATGAACATGATTAGTGCTGTTCCATTGGCGCGGCATGGAAAAGTCATCTGTATGGTGGTCTTTCATGAGATATCACACGATTTTGACCTGTGATGGCCTAGATATACAAATATACCGTGTCTTTCACTTTTTAACAGCTAGTTGGGTAGCTTTTTTTCCAACAGGGTTCTTTGTCATATTGTTGGGGCCACCTAGATTGGGATGTCTGAAGCATTAGATCGGTAAGACATTTGTGTGGGGCTGGTTAGAAATCCCAACATTAGTTTTGGACTAGATAATAATTTTCTCAAGGTGAAAGGGTAAATTGAATATACCTGAAGAGTCGACCATTTTTATGTCAATGATTTTTTGTCTTAACCACTCAGAATAGGTACGGGAACAAAAAAGAAAAAGAAAAAGAAAAAGAAAAAAAGACAGGAAAAATACGATTAAACTATGCAAACTGAGTGTATTACAGAGCTTTCCACTGAGTGAGATGGGCAGTACGTAGAAAGTGCTCAGAGCAACATGTGTAGTGCAGTGCAATGGGCATCTATGGAAAAAGGTTTGGTCAAGGGGAGGGAAGGCAGTCAAGATTGATCTTTGAAACCCTCTGCCTCTGGGGGATGGATGCCTTTGCAGAATGCCTATCTATGCTATGCCTTATATATTATTGGTGTCAGCTTTGTTGTTCATGAATGTTGTGCCGACTCTAAAAAGGTTGTCCTGCTTTTCCCTTCTCATCACATCACACCATTGAATTTTAGTCCTAATTCCATACGAATACAAATTTATTACATGATAACTAGATTTATGCTTCTCATAATTTTCACTCATGAATATTGATTGACCATAATACAAGCGTAATGCACTTGAATACATGATTTTTTTTAGACTGTTCTTAGGAGAGGTTAGAAAATTTCAACTCTTTGATATGGCAAGACTGACACGGGGCATACGATATATTTGTGATTATGATTGCCTTCAAGTTGGAATCCCAAAATCTCCTAATATAATCCACACATTTTTCCTGTAACTCCACAATCACTCACTCTCTCACACCACTTTCCAAGAACAAGGATGCAATGGGTATTTCAGCTTTTGGCCTTTTCATCCCATTCGTGAGAACACTGCCACATCCACTGTTTATCATTCATATTTCTTACACAGTAATGGAGAAAGCAATTGGGATTAGCAGAACGACGCCATGTTAAATGAATCCGAAAGGACTCTAAAATGTCGTAAATTTTTGTAAATGCAGATAATTGAAATTGTTGGAGGTCAGCAGTTGGGAATCAACTATCAAGTTACCTAATTTTCACAATAATAATTTGATCCCAATGTTTCATCCAAATTGTGGATCTCATTCGGACTCTGCTTTAATGTACAAAATCTGTCTGAATTCGGATATATATCTTCTATTAAAAATATTTGAAAAACTTGAATTGATTAGATTCAAATGGTTGACATGTATAATTATATTTTATTTGGTTTGGATCACTAATATTTGAAATGCTTTATTGTGTAGACATTGAGTATATATACGGTAGATAAGTAATAAATTTTTATGAAATAGAAAACTTATCAATCATAAATATTCATATATATTACAATACAATACGTCGACTATAACATGATGGTACGGTAGATCAATTTGAATATTGAGAAGTTTGATAGAGGCAAAAATGGCCCATTTTTAGAGACCTCAAATTTTGATACAAAAAGTTCTTTTTCTTTTTTTTTCTTCTTAGATTTAGAGGAGAAAAAAAAAAGAAAGAGAGAAGAAAAGAAAAGAAAAAGGACAGGAGAACCACAGAGCAGCAATTTTGACCTAACGTTGGCTCATACTGGAGTAGGATAGTTATTATTGAATACGGCTTCAATAATGTACCAAAAAGATAGTTCTTTGTTGACGATTGGTGGTGGTCGGATGTATGTATATTGAACTTTTAACTAAATCTATCAAGATTTCGTGGGCACAACAGGAATTCAAAGATTCATTGTATCATACTGAATTTCTTTTCCATTTAGTAAATATTTGAAGAGTAGTGAGCCTTTATTTCCTTTCTTGATTTGGATTATTCCATTTTTTTCCTTTTTGGAAACTTAAAGGGACTTGGATATTTACCTGTTACAGTTTTTTATTTCTTCATTAATGTTAATAACAAATAATCTATGATGCAATAATTTTAATCCAGCGGACCTATCGGTATGAGGTCATAAAATGTATCTATTCAAATCACAAAACCAATATGGTAATATATATATATATATATATATATTTCATTGGTAAGACCAATGAACCGAGTGATGTGATGCAGGATAATGAGGATTGACCAATTTGCATGTCTCTTTAAAAATGCACAATTTAATCCAATACCTCTCTCACCAAAACCGGAGAGATACAATACTATAACCATGCTCAAGTCAAGTAGGTTTTTTAAGTTCATATAAATCAAATTAATTGAGGCCTAAATTATTAATCTCACTCTCTCTTTCATTCTTTACCGTCATTTCTTGAAAATATGATCACTTAAGAAAACTACTATATATATATATATGCAATAACAAAATGCACATTATTTTAAAAATAAATAGTTCACTATTTGTTGGCAATAATAAACTTAATTTAAAATGATAAGCGTAGTAATTTTTTTTGTTGGATTTAAGAATATGTAATTTCAATTCTACTTGAAAATTTTTATAAGTAATTTCTTATTTTTTATTCTTTTAATTTGTTTTAATAAAATTACAAGATTCCAAAGGCGGTTATTCAGCCAATTATTAAACTAACATGCCTTAACCTGATTGCTTTTCTCCACGTTTTGAAACGTTGCATTGAGGTGGGGTTTGAAGTTTAAACCAATTTGCCGCATCATACTTCGTCTTGCTTTTTCGTCAACTCATACCCATTACAAACCCTCAACTAAAATTCTTTTTCATTATTACCACTATCAATTCAACCAGAAGTTTTAAACTTTAGCTGCACCGACAACAAATTTAGCTATTGATTTGTGCCTGGTTATGATTCATGGCCTCCAGCGGAAACAAGAGCATCAACGCCAAACTTGTTTGTACTTTCCCTGGCAATTATTTCTTGACTGTACCTCTGATTTAATTGTATCCCTTTCTAAATGCAATTTTCCATCTGGGTCTGCTTTAATTCACCGATATTGCCATGGTTGTAGTTGTTTTCCTGTGAATTATCACAAAATTTTGACCTCAATAGTGAAGATCGTTTTATCTCTACGACAATTGATTAGAGAGATTTGTGTCAATTTTGGATTATCTGGCGTTGGTATTAGTTTTTTGATCAATAAATTGATCGCGAGTCATTCTTGATTTTGCAATCTCTGGCCTTTCTATGCCAATTATTTGATGGTCGTCGTAGCTGTTGGCTTTCTAGAATTACTCACCTTCTTTAATTTTTGTGGTATTAATTTTTCTGTGATGCTGGTGTATTGTTTTAATAGTATTTGTCTCTACCTCTATGTACTGTTGATGCCACTTAAATAAGTATAAATAATTAGTGGAGAAAATCAGTCCAAAAAAATAATAACCAAATCAAATCGCAAAATCGACCACCCTGTAAATGATGCACATCTTTTGATTAGATCATTTTGATTGGCATATTGGGTTGGATAATGTTCTCCCTTATGTTAAACCATGAAAAGAAAAATATTCGAAATTGGTTCTTTGGTAATGATGTTTGTAGAATAGGTTGGATGTTTTTGTCTCTTCATTGATGATTTATTAACATTTTTTTGCTTCCCCTATTATAACAGTTTGCTTTTTTCTTACCATGGTTTTGTTTAAGGGTTTGATAATAAGGAATTATTATTTGTTGTTTATGTTAGTTTCTCACCTACAATTTCCCTTTTGCTAACTTGGATGCGGTTTTCTTTGGCTTTAGGTGCTTCTTGGAGATGTAGGAGCTGGAAAATCTAGTTTAGTGTTGCGTTTTGTGAAAGGGCAATTTATTGAATTTCAGGTAGGTGTAAAGTATTGTCACGGGTTCAATATTTAGACACACCAAATCAGAATTTTCTTCTGGACACTGATGATTGACTGAACATGTCTGATGCTGTAGGAATCAACCATAGGTGCTGCCTTTTTTTCACAAACAGTTGCTGTGAATGATGCAACTGTAAAATTTGAAATCTGGGATACAGCAGGTCAGGAGAGATACCACAGCTTAGCTCCAATGTATTACAGAGGAGCTGCTGCAGCCATAATTGTCTATGATATAACAAATCAAGTAAGTGCTGACAGCTTAAGGAGCAAGTAGTTGAATGTTGTGTTCTATATGCAGTCAATTTGTGCACAGGACTATAATTGATCCACTTTACTTTTGGAAAACAAAAGTATTCTGTTGTGAGCTGATCCAGCAGTGACTTTTGATGGGGCATGTCAATTTGTTCTTGTCTCCATATTTTTCAGCATAATAACAGATAAAGTAAGGCTTGCAAACTGAATCTGTCAGGTGGAGATATAAGCAGCTGTTGGATGCATATTTTATATGTACTGAAAAAACAAAGTTACTTATGCATTGAACCAAGTAGAGCGCCAGTAATATGATCTCATCTTTGGCATTACTGTTAAAGAAAGTTCTGTTGTGAACTGATTGAATGGTGACTTAAAATGACACTCGATATGCTTGCCAGTTTCTACTTATCATGATAATAGTTTCTTCACTCTGTAGGCATCCTTTGATCGGGCCAAAAAATGGGTTCAAGAGCTTCTAGCACAAGGTAAATGCCATATTCACTGATTAGGAAAACTAAAAGCCTTTTTCTTTTCAATTTGGGGGGTGGGGTGGTGGTTTAATATTATAAGTGCTTTCTCAGTTATGCTTGTTCTGTTATTCACAATTCTACTTTTCACAGTTCTAGAGCGAGTCTTTCCATTTGTATAGGTCTAAACTTTAATATTCCCTGCTTTTCAATTTGAATGCCGTATTGAAGAAGATTCTTTTTTTTTGCGCTTTTCCTTCAAAAGTAATAGAGCTTGTAGGGTTTCATCATCACTTTAAGTGCGATGTACTTTTGGAGAGAAAATTGCCATTTTAAGAAATGTAACATTTTTTGTGGACATTCTAAAAATAAAATTTGACTTTTGGCACAACTTTTCATTTTTACCCTCATTTTTTCTCGGCAAGAATCTTTATTTTTCACCTCATATTGAGATTAGGGCATTTTGGAGAGCAAACGCCTATGGTAGGAAAGAGGACGTAATTACAAGAAACTGCAAAAAGGAAATGAGAACATTCATTATTGGAGAGAATGTGATCAAGCTATGGGTCTGATCTTTTCTTAAGGACATTTTAGTGTTCTCACTATTTGGTTACCTATTCACTGTGGACCTTTCTGCTTTTACTTTATTCATTTTTTTCATGTCTCCATTTTTTTTTTCTAAAAGGCAACCCAAATATGGTTATGGCACTTGCTGGGAATAAATCGGATTTGTTGGACGCAAAAAAAGTGGCATCAGAGGCAAGCATTTCTCATTTTCTTCTCTTTTCGTGTGTCCTCTCCCTCCGTTATTGAATTGGATTCTACTTGACTTGCTATCTTCTTACATTCAATTATACATTGGAAAAATATACCCGTAAAATTCTGATCATGCCCTTGAACTTATGCAATTTCAATCACTCATCTAAGTTTGTTGCTAGGGAGATGAATAACGAATTTTGGATCTAGTGTCATTTTTTGTTTAGCCTCCAAGCTTTATCTTTGTGGCAGTTGTGAGATTGTAAACCAATCGATAGAAGTTACTGCAGTGGCACATGCACTTTTTGTGCATGCAAGATGTCACTGTGACAAATGCAAAACATTTGGGGGTTGCTTCCTTGAACGCCAGAACCTCTGTTATTAATTACTTGTAATTATATTAACGTAACCTCAATCATGTACATAACAGATCAAGAATGTTTTAGCCGACGAACTAGTTTTACAGTCTAGCATGATACTTGCCTTTGCTTTTAAGCATCAGTTACATCATTTTTAGTTATATGAATGTGATTCTTTTGTTGCAGGAAGCACAAACTTATGCACAGGAGAATGGTCTTTTCTTCATGGAAACTTCTGCAAAGACAGCAACTAATGTCAATGACTTGTTTTATGAGATAGGTAAAGAGTATTTAACTTGAGGAATATCTTAGAACATGTATTTTCTGTGGTTTAAACAATGGAGAGCCAGCTATCAAAATAGAATTTTAAAACTACATGCATAAGCCACAATGAGATCAGTGAGTTTTTCGGACCAGCCCACACAAATGGAACGGTCCCACACTACATTACCCCAGATTGGCAGCAGAGTGTTGCATGAAATATTTTTCTCCCCTTAGTGCAAGACAATGGCCTCAGTGGATTGCTTCTTGTAATGATCTCTTCTTATCAATCTCTTT
Source organism: Paulownia fortunei (assembly GCA_019321725.1). Classification (NCBI taxonomy): domain Eukaryota; kingdom Viridiplantae; phylum Streptophyta; class Magnoliopsida; order Lamiales; family Paulowniaceae; genus Paulownia; species Paulownia fortunei. The sequence continues at coordinate 18,515,601 of CM033120.1, forward strand.
GTCGCAAAACTTACTCATCCTCAAATGACACTAGTGGAGACTAGATTTTTGTGGCTTATAGAAGTAAATCCTACTTCAGTCTTCTGAGTGGATCCTTTTATCTCTAGGAACTGAACCACATTCATTTGGCAAGACTACGAAATAAAAACCTATAAGCAGTTTCCTGCTTTTGATGATTTACTACTGTTAAAAATAGGACATTGGGGTTTTAGGTCAGAGTCAGAAAAGTGATAACAATCTTCCTATACTGAACCAGTCTAATAATAGATCAATACTCCATCCCAGAGCTACAAAGGAACAATAAACTTTAGCACACATACTAAGTACTTTGGTTTTTTCCTTGCAATAAAACTGGAGAGTAAGTTTGAATTCAAGATTTGATTGGTTAAGTGTCTTGAGACCATACTTGGTGCAATTCTCTTTATATCTCCGTTTTTCCATGTCAGAAAACACTAATTGTATAAACATGCTTCGACAGCAATTGAAAGATTTCACGTTTGATCTATCTTGCCTTTCTTCTTAACTATTCTTGTGCCTTTACAGCAAAGAGATTGCCTCATCTGCAGCCAGTGCCAAACCCATCAGGCATGGTCCTTGTCGATCGAACAGCAGAGAGGGCAACCAGTGCCTCTTGTTGCTCTTAAAGTTGGAAACTTCTTATTACAGACAAATATATTTAAGTAAAATCATGTCATCATGTTGTGTCCATAAAATTCTTCAGTGACTACACTGTACCGTTCATTTGTTCAGATTTGTACAGGAGTTTAACTGTTGAGGTATATTTGGCATCGGTTTAGGAGCCCTTTAATTACTGCAATTTTGTATGTTGGATTTAGTTTTATTAATAAAAAAAACTGGGTCATTTGTGTTTTATCTTTCATACTTTTGGCCTTTTGACGATTGAGGGCAACATCCCCGCAATTGGACCTCAATGTGGCTTACTACCTAAGCGTCACAGAATTCATGAATCCTTTGTTGAAAATTTTTCAGATATGTATCCTATCCTACCATATACTGGTTTTCTGCCTTGGCAGCCACTCAAAATAGTGTAGTACTCATTATGTCTTAAATTTATTGTTCATTTTATTCAAAAAATATTTTAAAATAAGATTTTATTTTGTAGTATCATATTATATAAAGTAATGATTGAATATTGTATTGAATTTTTATTTTTTTCGTACGGGTAAAGGAAAAACTGTATTTTTTTGTTTTGAATGAGGGGATATATGAAATAGTTGGAGTTTAGCAGGAAAAAAGAAAATGTTGTACAGCACAAACGAATCTCAATTCCTTATCCGTTTCATGATATATGAATTTTACTTACATTATTTTCTTCACAAATCCAAAGTTTCTTTTGATCAAAATAAGAATTGTGGGATGTGATTAAATATAATATCCACTTGGTGGTGACTTAATGCGTCCCAATAAAAGTTTCATCCCATGTAATGCGGCCTAAAAGGGACAAATAAACTTTTGAAGCTCATCGTAAGCTGCTTCCAGACAGTATATTCTAATCTAATTGAGGGAGAAAAGGAAAAATTATATGTCAGAGACATAAACAAGTGTAGGCAGTTGCATATTTTTCGATTCTCCAGTATCCAATACTAAGATGTTGGCGTCATCTGCCAATATACTATGTTAACATATCCGAACATAAAAAAATTATTGCAAGTACAATTCATGGGTTTTTGAATTGATAATCTGCTAGCTTTTCCAGTGGACACAATTTGTTTTTATATATTTTAATGATCCAAGTGCAATGGTATTTATTTTTCCAGAAATAGAAAGACCCACATGGTATTTCTGAGATGTCAATCTACTTTTGACAAGTAATAATAGGACGACAAAACTTTAACTGCAATTTTGAGGATTTTGCGTCATCGCCACGTCAGCAACTTCCAGCTTCTAATACTGCTGCTTTGAGTTGAGAATATTGCATCAATAATAATCCTAATTAACGGGGGCTTAGGATTTCTCGTTATTAATGACATTCCTGAGGGGGATCAGAATGATCAATATCAGATGCAGACCCTGTAAATAATGACACTTTTGAGCTTTGCTATTGCCTATACTGATCATTTTTCATTTCCCATATGGGAATGATCAAAACTCCATAACAGGTTTACAATCTAATTTTACAGTAATTTAATAGTTTCAATCCTTGGTAGCATATAAAGAAAGAATGGTGATTAGCGAGACGATTCTATATATAGATTAAGATGAAAATTCTTTTCAAAGTGTACTGCTTTCTTTGTCTTTTTTCTTTAATTCTAATTAAATGATCATGATTCATGACACAAAAGAAGTCACTGATTAGAAGAAAAAGTGGTTTTATTCTTAAGATAAAGAAACACATTTGACGAAAAGGGAACCAAAGGACAAAATGATACTACAACATTCGACTGCCTGACTAATTAACAAGTATATGCAAAGCATATGGAGTATATATATGTTTGGACAAGAAGAAATTAAATCCCCGAAAACACTCCACAACTAGAAAAAGGAAAATATATATATATATATATATATGATCAGAGACCTAGACCACCTAATTAACGTGGATCCACGCCAACATTTTTATTGTTTCCAAATATATATATGTATATATATATATATATATATTCATAGAGCAAAAACCTTATAGCAGTAGTACAATTTCAATATATAGAATCTCTTTTAACTTTGGAATCGAATCTTAATTAGCTTGGACCTAATTTCCATTATTTATGGTCGCCTAATTAAAAGTGTTACTGAGTTTTGATTAGTACTGATGTATATAGTCTCTGAGGTGTTATTACACGTGCATTGCTCGTGGCAAGCACTTCCTTCCATCAGTCTCTATGGACTTCCACAAGGAGCCCTTTTAACTACAACATGTGATTCTCTTGGCTTTTATTCTCCAATCTTTTTTTTAAGTTACTTATTTAATTACACATCATTAACCATAAAATAAAGCATGCGCATGCAGCTGGTTTTCAGTTTAATGGAAGGTAATGTATCTTTATATCCATTCAGGGAACGCGGCTTATCTTCCTTTCTACATTAAGTAAATCGCAGCGGAGACAATCTGGTTTTCCTCTCCCTGTCACAATCAAATTTTTTTTTTTTTTTTTCTCGTTTTTCTTTTAACAAAAGGTCATATTAATATTATACATTCTCAGGGCCCATTTACATGAGTTCATCGTATTCTCCACGCAACATCTGTTAGTATCTAGCTGTTTTGGAGCCCTAATTCTTCACCAATAAACCATTTAATTCACCCATTAAAATGTGCCCTTAGGTCTATATATACAGGCATTCATGGATTGAAACTTATCTTCACATTTTCAAACTAACAATTCAACAGAATTGATCATGTCATTCAGCATTACAACCTTTCACTTCTTTCTTCTACTTGCTACTGCCTTAATCTTTGATAAATTCCATGCAAGAGAAACGAGGGACACTCAGTCTCTTGTCTTGGGATTAACTCATTCCAGGACAACAATTCCCACTCCAAAGACTGCCTCTAATCCAGCAAAAAGACCATCAGAAATGCTGGATATGACGGAGCCACTCAAAGAAGTAAGAGATGGATACATTATATCCCTCAGTTTAGGGACACCCCCTCAGGTCATCCAAGTATATTTAGATACTGGAAGTGATCTCACTTGGGTGCCTTGTGGGAATCTATCTTTCAATTGCATAGATTGCGATGACTATAGAAATAACAAGTTAACTGCTAGTTTCTCTCCTTCCCGTTCCTCATCATCCTTGAGGGATTCTTGTTCAAGTCCCTTTTGTATCGATATGCATAGCTCCGATAACTCATTTGATCCTTGCATTATGGCAGGGTGCTCTTTGAGTACCCTACTCCGGTCCACGTGTTATAGGCCATGCCCTTCATTTGCTTACACCTACGGTGATGGTGTTGTGGCTGGAACTCTCACTAGGGATATTCTTAGATTTCATGCAAGTAGACCTAATTCCACAGGCGAAATTCCCAAATTCTGTTTTGGTTGCGTTGGCGCCACATATAGAGAGCCTATAGGAATTGCAGGGTTTGGAAGAGGCCCACTCTCACTTCCTTCACAATTAGGGTTTCTTCAAAAGGGGTTTTCTCATTGCTTCTTGCCTTTCAAATTTGCAAACAACCCTAATATTTCCAGCCCTCTAGTTGTAGGGGACCTAGCAATATCCTCCAAAGAGTATTTGCAGTTTACCCCAATGTTGAAAAGTCCCATGTACCCAAACTACTATTACATTGGTCTAGAGGCTGTAACTGTAGGCAGTGTCACTGAAACACAAGTGCCCTTAAGCTTGAGAGGGTTTGATTCATCAGGCAATGGTGGCATGATCATAGACTCAGGAACCACTTACACTCACTTGCCCGAGCCATTTTATTCGCAACTTCTGTCAGTCCTCCAGTCAGTAATAACGTATCCTCGAGCCACAGAAGTGGAGGAGAGATCAGGTTTTGATCTTTGTTACAAAATTCCATGCCAAAGCAATAATATTCTAGCTGATGATCTTCCTTCAATCACTTTCCATTTCTTGAGCAATGTGAATCTCACACTGCCGCAAGGGAATTCTTTCTATGCCATGAGTGCACCAAATAACTCTACTGTGGCCAAGTGTTTGCTTTTCCAAAGCATGGATGACAGTGATCATTATGGACCAGCTGGGGTTTTTGGAAGCTTTCAACAGCAAAATGTGGAAGTTGTCTATGACTTGGAGAAGGAGAGAATTGGATTTGAGGTTGCTGATTGCGCCAAGGCTGCAGTTTCTCAAGGGCTTCAAAGGACATAAGTTTTTCTGGTGTTTGTTCATGGTAGTCTTTCCTCTTATCTCCGGTCTGGAATGGCTTTAACAGTTTGGACTTTTTCTCGTCCTTTCCTGTGTTCTCGATAACTTTAAAAGAAGTAATGCTTGTACTTTGCGCAGTATTTTAAATCTCAGTTGTATGCATGATTCTGCTTCTTCTTTTTTTTTTCGCTTTTTGGGTATCAATTGCATGATGTCCTAACCCCAACTGCTTCTTTCTCTTTCAAGATTGCAATTATGGAATGGGTTCTTTTTCAGTTATTCTCGTTAATTAAATTATAAAGCAAATCAGCCAGGTTTCCTTTCGAAATCCCAACACCATTCATAATGTTCTATGCAAATTCCATTTCGTTGCTCATATCAAGAAGATATGTAGACAGTCAGCGATAACTCAGCAGTTTGTCCAAAACCTAGGAAGAAAATGTGAAAGAAGTAACGAAACTGAACAACTCAAGAAATTTAGTACATAAAGGATGATACTAAGAAGAATGGGAGACCCTATGTGCAGCAAAATTAACAGGATTTAAGGTTAATTAGCTATTTTCTTTTTCCCCTCCCGTCTAAATATTACTGCCTTTGGCAAAAAGGAAGTAGCATTTGGGAATTGAAGAATAAGATAATTCTTACAGCTCTCTCATATACATAAAGAAATTTGAGACAATTTAACAGTGAAGATTATACAGAGAAGAAAATATTTGCTTTTGCTTTTGGGTGTTTTGGGGAATATGTTTTTGGGAAAGGAATTTGAGAATGAAAATCGATCAAAGTATTGTTCGTTTTTTATTTTGTGATAAATATTTTTATAATAAAAATATCTTATCTTATAAAATATTTTATCTAATTAGTAGTGTTACATCAATCTAATGAATTATGTTGTATTTTAAAAAATATATATATATATAAATAATATATATATATATATTTATAATAACAAAATAATTGAATAATATAATAATATTGATTTGACCTCATATTACTGGCGAAGAATGAATTTGTTTTGGTGGGGTGGGGGAAGAAAATGATTCAGAATGAAAACAAATATTGCCTTACTTTTTTCTGTACTCTCTCTCTTTTTTCGTTTCACAGTCCCTTTTCACGTGGTAGACAAACTTCCAAACATATCTATAAATACAGAATTGCATTATCTTTAATTAGATGCAAGAAAAGGACCATCGAGCTTCATGTAACAATTTACAGCATACCGATTTCCGACAAACCTGTAAAATCTATGTGCTGTTCACATATCCCCCCTTGTGTTTTATCATTCCCTCCCCCTCTTTTCATGGACTCTTGCCTCTTTGCGCACCAAGAAGAAAACCCCTTGATAATAGTCTCCTTGTGTGTTTGAAGTAGCCTACAACACTTGTCACTGCCGCTTTGCTAAAGTCTTCTTCAACCCCTTGATAATCTTCCCAAACCACATTAAGTTCATGATTGCAAACACCGAGGGTACAGAAAATACCAAAAGAAAACCAACGGTGTGCATCTGCATGACCTGCAAGTAATTCAGAAACTTATATAAAATCCATAATATGTGCTTTGGTCAATGATCCATGACAGAAATTTTTCAAGGATCTCAGGGGACAAAGGAGTATGGCAGAGTAAAAATGTTGCACAATCCCTGAGAAGATGAAAATAAGAATTGATCAATGAGAGAGGAGAAAAATGTCAGTTGAATTCAATAATATTACCAAAACTGCCGTATTTTGTTGATTACTTGACTTGGTCAAGTGCACTATGTATTTGGGAGAGAACACAATCAAGAAATTTTCTTATGTTGTCTTGTAAGCAATTCACAAAACACCTGAGGCATAAAATGCCTAAATATAACTCTTAAGCAGAATCGCAATCCTATTATTTTCAATAAACAGAAAAAAAACATACCAGCTCACATAGAATTCTCAAGAGCACAGAATGGAGGAGAGAGGTGATATTTCTGGTATGAAAGGGGATAAGAAGTTAGTCTTTGTGGCACTATGAAGTCTTAGGAAGTAATTACCTGAACATGGTGGAGATAGACATGGTAAAACATGTAAACAAACAAAAGAATCCTTGCCACCTGCATTTCACAATACGGGGTTCAGTAAGCATTGATGAAGATGAACAATGAAACGGCTACAAATCAAGATGAGATCCCATCACGAAGAAATTGCTAAAATATGATAATCTGAAAGAAACTTCTGAAGTTCAAGAGTTTCAGAATCAGTACACAACCAATCGTATATGCCGCTGAGTATCATGTTCACTCATCTTGCTTCAAACAAATCTCACTTTTGTATTGTAGGGGTACAATATAAACAATATAATTACAGTATAAAGTAGATTTACGCACCAACCAAGCAACAAAAATCACAACCCCATTAATCAGATATGCATTGGATCTCTTCAATCCAGCCGTATCAAGATACCTGTGCGCGATGCATATAAATTCATCAAAAATAATCTCAGATTTTGACAGGAAGTTCATTAATTTTTTTCCTTATTTCTCACTCCAACATTCTGAGAACTCACCATCTCATGTTGATCTCTGGGGTTGTCACCTCAGATATCAGGACCATGAACGTGTAAAGCTGCCCCTCTCCTGTAAACATGGAATATGCTACTGCAATTCCCGAAAGAGAGTGATGGACGATCTGAAATCCATAAGCGACAGAACTGTTACAGTCTGCACTATGCATTTTCAAATAAACGGCTTTCCATTGATACCAGTGTTTAGTCAAGAATAGACAAACACGACTTTTCCTTTTTAAGCATATCTTCAGACACAAAGGGTCAAGGAATTGGCAAATGTGCTACATAAGTGGAATGCAGCAATCTAGAGAAGGAGCTATAATTTCATATGGAACAGTACAGAAGGTGACACTATCTAACGTGTTATTTGGCTTATCCTCACTACAATTAAACAGAACCATTCCAAATATTGAAGACATAAAAGTAGCACATCCCCAAGATAGCCACATTCAACAGCCCATACACTTGATTGAGTCACTCAACAAGACAAGCCTGAACCTATATGGAACTTGCCATATATGGATCAATGTAATGCAGAAATATACCAAAAATAATTCATTTTCATGCTTGCAGTTCACTTACGTACTCTACTCCACCCAAAGAAGGATACAGCCAACAAATCATTCCAAGGTCTGAAATGAAATACCCAACAGAAATCTGCCAAAAGTCACATACCAAACAGAAAAGTATGTCATGGGGCTCATCACCACATAAATTAATGGATAAATTCAGACAAAACTAAATAAGTAGAGATCTCACAGGAAATGATTCAAAAGTATGCAGTGGGACCTCGCTGTGCTATTCAATTACAGTTTTGACCTTAATTTTTTGAATAAATGTCGCAGATAAAAAACTTTTAAAACGACAAAGCTGCCTAGCCTCACCTGATAGCATAGATTAAGGTCATATAGATCTCATATTTCTCCAATAGACAAAGCAGAAAATTAATAAATGAAATAAAACCCGTGGCTAGTATTTACCAAATTTGGTACTTGAAAATCAATACTGATCACATGCCTGCATTCTTCCACAAACAACTCTTTCTTTTCTTTCTTTTCTTTTTTTTTTTTTAAAGATCGGAGCCCCATAGCTAAAAGGAGATCACCTGTATTTGTAATTAAAAAACTTGGTTTCCTTATCAAAGAATTGTTTGAAAGAGTATAAGTTGAAAAAAAAAATGATGTGATAGGTTGTGATATAGGAAACATATATATTGCCACTCATTCAGTTCAGGAAGTGCTACCTTATCGACTAATAAAGTTTGTCCATTGTCAAATTAAAAGCCTAGCAGATGTGTCCATGATTTATTTAAAAAATAATAACATGGAAATTTAAATATTTTAACATACAAATACCCTTTTTGAGAATGCTCAAAAGCAGCTAAGAGAATCTTCTTGAAAAATGGATATGCAAAAGATGCCCCACGAGTAAAAGAAGATATATCAGACACTTACCCCTAGTGCAAATGTTGAGAGAGGTGAACTTCGGAGCATAATTAGCCCAACAAAATTGTGGTCGGAGAAAAGATCGGACCAGAGCACAAAGTGCAAGGACATAATTGAAATAAAAATGGCATGAAGAGTGGAAATACCACTGCAGAAAAGTAAGTGCCAAAAAAGTCAGAGCAGCATCAAAAACTATAACAGAAAAAATTATGAACAAGTTTAGTCACCGATTATTCCAGTCAATTCTTTGAATCTTAGTGAGACCATTATAACTCCAGAAGTAAAAAGTGCTGATAAGCTTGGTCAGATCATAGACCTGTTGAAGGCCAAACAGTTATTAACACTCAATAAAGTCTCATAAAAACACAGAGCAGAAGAAATTTTTTATTGCCGAAAATATGTTAATTCGTGTCTTTCAAGTGTTGCTACTTATTTAGTAAGATATACATTTTCTGCATGTAGTCCCGAATACAAATATTCACAAGAGTTTCCTACTTTGTCAAATAAAAAGAGAGTAAATGGCATCTCCAAACTTCATCACTATTTATCAGAGTAATCGTTCTGGTCTTTCAAAACCTATGATGATGTAAAACTAGAAAGGAATTGCAAATGCTCAAACATACCAATTTGCACGCCAATATGCCAGCAAGAACAGAAGTGTATGGGATAAAAGGATCTGCTAATAAGTAGTTTTTGACTAGCACCTCCGCCTGGTTTTGATAAGACCCAAACGCCAAAACAGTTCGTTGAGAATCTGCCATTATACAGAGTTACCAGACAATATGTTTGATTCTCTTCTACAACACAATTATTTCCAGGCTTCCTGGCAACAAATTCAACAGAACACTCAGAACAACAAACTTTAGCTTAACAATAGCATGGTGAACATAAGTTATGATGGGCATTGCCCTCAAAGTGAATAAGAAAGACAATGAAGCAAAGATGAAAGGACGTTGTTTATGAGATGCACATGTATAGCCTCTCCATGCTACAGCTATATTAATTATTTTAACCATTAATAGGTTAAACCTCAGGCACCAATATTCTCTCTTCATACTACAAAAAATTGCTTCAGATAGACAGTAGTTTTGATAGTCCACACTGCAGATACCTTTACAATTTAAAAAGAGCTCCACAAGGCTCAATGACAAACTTTGTATCACAATCTCAGAAGCATTAAACACAAGACTAAGAGGAGGCTTGGCTAAGCTTATTTAAGACATGTTATAAGATTTTTTTTGAGTTTATAAGATGTTACATCTTTTTTAAAAATATAATTGTTGAAGTGTGTGGATAAAATAAGATGGGATGTTGGTAATGGCAATTTTGTAATTAATATTGTAAAACTTTTGTAATTTTTAAAATCTTAAAAATAAGTTAGGAACTCTTTATTTTTTGAAAGGGGCTTATAATATCCTACTATCTTATTTTGGGAGCTTATATCTCCTCTTCTTAAATATTTTGCCAAATACTCTAGGACATATTATATGAGCTTTCAAATATCTTATAAGATATTTTAAGGAGCTTTTAAGCTATGTCAAACACCCTCTAATTCTAGAAGTAATTTAAATCCATTTTGCCAACATCAAGCACAACAATCAGCATCAGGGACAAGAATGCATGAATGCCACTGTTGTAAGCTAACTAATGAAAAGACAAGAACCAGAATAGTGAAGAAACACAAAGAAAGCATCTGAATGGAATCTAGATGAAATGAAGCATAATGATTGGCCAAAGGGACATGGCTGTGTCAATATTATCGTTGTCAGCAGACATGTAAAAATATCCATTGGTCAAATTATGTGGTCTTTCTCGCATGCACATTCAGAAAGTATAATCATGAAACAATAAGATATTGCACAAGACCAAATCCTTTTTATATTGCAGAAGATGAATCATCTTTCATGACACTCATATGATAGAAATGGTGTCGAACACAGGCAATATCTTTGTTAAAGCAGTAAAGAAATCTGCTAAACACTGTTGTCAAAGCATACGAGTAAAAGATTAAGAAGGTATTTGTGTTAGATTACATTAATGAATAACTTAATAATTACCTCAACAATATTATTGATGAACACCAAAAAGTAACAAATATGCTCAATTAAGTTTTTTTAACATATGGTAGTATATTTTACAACCTGTAGAAGAGTTACTACTCTCAGCTTGGACAGGGCTAGTATTTGACTACACATGCAGTTGAGATTCAAGATTGAAGACTAAAAGATTGCATAGGATGGAATATATGATATTCTTCATCCTCTCAAGATTGAAAACTCATAATCTTGATAATCTGGAACACCACGAACTAATCGCCATTTGAAATCTGCTAGTAATAGAATGGAATTTAATGGAAAACATATGATATCAGAACAGTTTAAAGCGTGCAACCGAGACGTCCACAATAGAGGGCGTAATTTATTGCAGTGTATTCACACATTATGGTGGGCGGCTCAAACAGCTGTTGCCGCCAAATAAAGAAAAATGTGCAAATCTTGGAAAAATGCACCTTGAGATCACAGCATTACTCAACATTAATAGTCATTCATTCCAAAATGGTGTCACAAACACGCAAATAATCCACGAGATCATAAACTAACGTTCCAAAAATATGCAGAAAAATTGGTTCGGCATACCTGACGGTTGAGAAATCCCACCAGCAAATTACGGAAAATCAACATGACATTGAATCACATTCTTGGCGATAGCGTGAAAAATTGGGGCTCTATTTTCTGTTTTTTGGTGGGTTTGGGAGATTAAGAGAAGGCAAGAAAAATCTGAACGAAGATAAACAAAGGCCAAATGTGTATGGGAGAGTCTAAAGACCCGTGAAAGAAACCATGAGAAAGAAAGTTCAATCTATGAATGAGAGATCAAACAAGAACTCGAGAAAAATCAAGAAAATGCTAAAAACCAGAGATAGGGAGGTGAGAGTTTTGTGTAATGTGTTTGTGGTAAGCGAGTTTACTTTTTGGTTTTTCGGTGGGTACTCTGTTCGAATCTCCAACCGAAACAATGAAGTAATGAAAGACGGGGGGTTATTGGAATTGCACTAAGGCCTTATTTCCTTCGAAGATGGTATTGCCTTTGATAGATAAGAAATGGATATGATTTTTGGCTCCTTAGGATAATATAAATTCAATTTTGTGTTTGGTTCGTATGATGAGTTAAGAAATAAATCAAGACATGATGTGTGATTCTACCATTAACATTATTATAAATAATACATCATTGTCCTGTATAATGAAATATGCATTATTAATGCAGTGCCACTTGAACTTAAAACTTCATTATTGTATAGAGTTTTAGGACATTAATTTTGAAGATTCAATCATGAAGTAGAAGGCAAGATTATGCATTTATAAATAATACTTCATTAATTATAAATAATACATCTAATTTGACTGCAAATGTACATAGAAGGCAAGATTATGCGTTTTGGATTCTCCCTGTCAACTTGTATTTTATATCGTATTTTACGTTATATATTCATAATAAATATATGAGATACATAATCAAATGTATATTTTAAAATATATTATATTCACTTACATGCATTTTTAATATAAAATATAAAATAAAATACCCAATAAAAATGAAGGATTTGAACTGAAAATTATCAGTATTACATATTTGCATAGTATATGATTACTGATTGAACAAGGAAATAGTCTCCCATGCATACGTCTGGATGAAAAAAATTTGCAAGAGGACGAGAAATGTTGCATATAACTATTTGGGTTGACAACTTAAACTTCATACTTTCAACTTTCATGATTTTGATTTTTAAGGACAACGATGTGCAAATTTGATAAGGGCAGCGAAGAAACAAATAGCAGCAAGAGTGGTTTATTGAAACAAATTGTGATTATTGTGTGTTTAACAATAATAATATATGAATTTTTTTTCAATTATTTAAACATCTAATGTATTATTCATCAGCATCTCAAAAATACAAGTAGAATCTTTTATTTTAAATTATATTTTATATTTTATTTCAATATAACATAATATTTTCAATATACATTTAATATGTATTGATGATATTAAAATATAAAATAAAATATTATTTAAAATAAAAAAATTCAATTTGAGATTTGAGAGATGACATGAGGTAGGAATACAACATAAGTAAATATTGCGTCTGTGGTCTGTATTACGTGGCCACTATTTTTCCTCAAGGAAGACCAAATTTGCGTGAAGACCAAATGTTGTTTTGTAGGGTCTGGTTGCTCATGGTGTCCATGGTTCCCTTAATAATAATCCCATTGGAGAAAAATAAACTTTTTTTTTAACAAAAATAAATATCATGAATATCATTTTTATTTTTTTTTGGTCATTCACTATTGATTAGTGGGTTGGAGTTTTTCGCCGTTCATTTTATTTGATCCATAAGCATTAATCATTGAATTCCAACGAATTATAGATTGCAGTGTTTTGAATCCATTCAATAATTTCACATATATTTTAAATGGATAGCTTAACTTTTTGAAAGAGCAGTGGAAAACTTATGATATGTTTGGTGTTATTTCAATTATTTTGGAAAAAAATTTAGAAAAATATATTTTGAATAGTGAAATTGAGAAATTTGTGGAATATAAATATTTTTAAATACATTAATAAATAATGATATGATGTATTTCATTCCTATAAAATACTGAAAATATATTTAGTTTTATTTTTTTGGATGCATTTGTAATTATAGGTATCTTATTAAAGTTGTTGTGTTTAGAGATAGAACAGTAGAATGTAAAATTATTAAATTAAATTAATAATTAATAAATATTTTATGAAATAAAATATTTTGATTTCGAAAGAACAAAAATATTTTGATGGAAATAACACACATCTTTGTGACCATATCATCCATTAATTTGGATTCCACATTATGTGGTGGATTTTCATCCCATGTTTTATTCGGTGTGCGTCAATATAAACTAGCTATGTACCTAAACCTTATTTCTTCCAAATTATTACATTCAGTGTGGGTCATTATCAACTAGGTACCTAAACCTAAACCTAAACCTTAAGCAGTGTTTGATTTATTTTAGATGTTTTAGAAAAATGTATTAGAGGATGTGTATTATGTTTTATTTTATTTTAGGAATTATTTTGAAGGGTAATGATTAGTGTATTTTGAAATAATTTGGGCCAAAAAAAATATTTTGAAAGAAAATATATTTAGGAATTTGTAGTTCCAAACTAACCTATGTTTGGTTTTCCTAGTTCCAAAATTTTATTGGAATTATTTAATTGGCTGAACCAGAAAGGGTTATGGCATTGGGCCTATAGGTAAGATCTGCGAATTACTCTATTGCATTGGGCCTAAGAGAAATTGCAAAGGTCTAGGGTTTTAACTGCAAAACCCTAACTCAAAATCTAATCATTGAGAAGTGAGCAGTAACTAAAAGGAGATAAATTGAATCAATTCGCGTAACCAAAGGTATGGATAAATTTCATAAAATGTTCTTACAAGAAACCCCTAAGCGTGAGTAGCTGACGTTAGTTTTTAATATTCAGCAGAAACTCATTATTTCACATATGTTAATTTGGATTCTTGCCTTTACGTGAGATACAGATTTCTTCTTTGTTTAAATTTATTTGGTTTTTTGGAGTATCGCTGTCTGGTTTCTGGATTCTCTATGTTGATTCGAAAAATAAGCAAAGCTGTATGTTCAAAAATGATTGCCCGGCTCAATAACCTCTTCTTGTACCCTGCTGTTCGTGAAAAAAATTCGACCCTTTTGCATAGCCCTCCATTTCATAAATTCTCAGGTATCCAGTTCTTCCACAGTTTGGAACCTCCCTCAAACAATCCTAAGCTTTTTATGGCTAAATCCGCAGCTCAGCCTCCAATTACCCTCTCCATCGATGGAATTCCACGTGTTGCCAAAACCGATGCACAGGCTGCACTTTTTGATTACTTGCATTGTACTAGGGGATTGAGCTTCCTGGATGCGGAGCACATAAGCAAGAACTCACCTCGGTTTCTTGCGGACCTGATTGCTAAGGTCGAAAGGGAGCAAGATGTGTCAAGAGCATTGTCAAAGTTCTTCAGGTACCATCCCATCAATGAGTTTGAGCCATTCTTTGAGAGTTTGGGCTTGAGCCCCACAGAATTTGCATCTCTTCTTCCACGAGGGTTGATATTTCTGAATGATGATCAAGTCTTGCTTGATAACTATCATGCCCTTAGTGATTATGGTATACCACGGAGTAAGATAGGAAGGATGTACAAGGAAGTGAATGAAATATTCAGATATGAACTTGGGGCGTTGGATATGAAATTGAGGGCATACGAGCAATTAGGTTTGAGTAGATCAATCGTCATAAAGCTTGTAAGTTGCAGTCCCCTGCTTTTGTTTGGTGAAGTGAACAATGCATTTGTAAGGGTTCTTGACAAATTGAAAGAACTGGAGTTTGACAGCAACTGGATTGGAGGGTATTTGTCTAGCAAAAACACGTACAATTGGAATAGAATACTAGATACATTGTGTTTTCTTCATGAAGTAGGTTATAATGATGCACAGATGGGGGCTTTGTTTAGGAAAGATACTGCTCTATTATTTCAAGGATCTGGGAAACAAGTCTATGTAGTGGTTGGTGCATTGCTTAAATTGGGCCTCAACATGAATGAGGTTTATGCTTTGGTGTTGAAGAACCCTCAGATTCTATCACCCAAGTGCGCCAAGAACTTTTGGAAGGCATTGCATTTTCTCTTTGAGATAGGGATGGAACCAGAAAATATTGCCCAGATACTATCCAGCCACATGAAACTTTTGGGTTCCCACTCTCTAAAAGGACCCAAGACTGTGTTAAGGAACTTCAAAGGTGATAAGCATAGTCTATGTCAGACTATAAAAAAGGATCCATCCACATTTTTCAAGTTGGCTTTTAAGTTGAACAATTGTAGTGCAGAGTATGTGGCTGCTAGGAATCCGAACAATTTTGTGGAAAAAACAGAATTCTTACTGAGAATTGGTTATGTAGAAAATTCGGAAGAGATGGTGAAAGCTCTAAAACGCTTCCGAGGCAGAGGAGATCAGTTGCAGGAGAGATTTGATTGCCTGGTGCGGGCTGGTTTGGACTTCAATGCGGTATCAAGTATGGTCAAACAGGCCCCAACAGTTCTAAATCAGAGCAAAGATATTCTTGAAAAAAAGATTGACTGCTTGAAAAACTACTTGGGATACCCGGTGGATTCTATAGTGACTTTTCCATCTTATCTTTGCTATGATATGGAGAGAATTAGTATAAGATTTTCTATGTATGCATGGCTTAGAGAAAAAGGTGCTGCCAAGCCCGTGTTATCAGTGAGCACACTTCTTGCTTGTTCAGATGCACGATTTGTAAAATATTTTGTCAATATACATCCTGAAGGTCCAGCAGAGTGGGAAAATATTAAAAAATCATTAGCCTCAAGCTGAGATCAATTATGTGCATGTAATGCAAATGCAACCTTGCCTCTTCTTGGAGTGCATCTTGTCTTTATTTGTCATTTCCTTTTTTCAACTTTTTGCTTCTTTTTTTTTTGTTTTTTGTTGTTTCTGCTTTTCTATTTGGAGGAACACCCCCCATGTTGAAACGTGTGAAGTCCAAAATTGCAGCCCAAAAATTGGATTGTGAGGTGGGCTAGTTCGGCCTGATATCTGCCCAAATAAAGATTGGCGGACATGAAATAGAGGCCCATTAGTTTCAACTAACACCTTAACGCTTTTAATTGTCTTTTAGTCACTTTTCAGCACGCTCCGTGGGCCGACTGACAATTGACAACGCGTGCTGAAGGGGTTGCAAGAAAAGGCGTGAGAGGTGTATGAATTTAGGCAAATAGGTACTGCCAAATGCCAAACTGCCATCCCGTCACGTACACTGTAGTCCGGCGACAAGAAAAAAAAGAGGTACAAAAAAAACATAAAAAACATCTGAGATTTGTATTGTCAGGTTCTAACCCCTCACCTTTTAATGTTTGTGCCTCGTTATAACATTCGCTAAAGCTAAAGTTGTTAATATTAGCAAGTCTTAGAATGCATGAATTTAACGCTGATCAGAACTTGCGTTTTTCAATTGTTTTGTCTGTCATCTTCTTTATTTATTTATTTTATTTTTTTTGTCTTTTGGAATCGAAGAATGCGATTTGCATTATGGATTCCGACTCCGGTTGGAGTTTGTGATACTTACTTTACCTGTAATATTTTTTTCTTGGTTCTGTCACTACAATTATTTTAATCTTGGCTACTGCTTTAGTCCTCAATTTATTATTATTTAAGTTTCCCACAGGACCACAGCCACAAAACTTTTGAAGATAAAAAATACAAAAAATATAATTACTCTTCATCAGCTATTTAAAAAACTATATTTAGGATGGGCTTCATTTGTCCTAAACGATACACCTCTTGAGATGTGAGTTAGGACCACTTGATGGTTGATATACAATGTGCAGGGAATATAAACTATACCCTAAGCATTTAAATTCAATCAAGAGGTGATAACTTAGAGAAGCACATATTTCAAGGCTCAGTGTATAAATTTTCAACTTCAATTTTATAGTGAAAAAATAGAATAATTTAATACTCCCTCCATTCTAAAATTATGTATTCTGTTTAAATTTATTAAAAAAAATTATTAAAAGTTGAAAAAAATAAAACTTAAAATATGTCATCATAAATAGTGTCGGGGGAACTAATTGTGCTATGTATAACGACTTATAATGATACAATATCTTTTGAAAAAAAAAAATACTTTGAAAAATAAATTTTATTTTATAGCAGATAAATTTGAAATAGAAAAAGTAGGTAAAGAGTGTTTGTTAGAAAAATCTTAATAGCAAAGTGAGAATGCATTCCCGGAACCAAAGGTCCGTCACATTCTGGCCCACGTTCCCAACTCAATTTGCCACTTAATTTTGGTGTCTCGTTAAATTATTAAAACTTGATAAAGCCAGCTATATACCCCACATGGGTTGGTATGGTTTGTTGAAGTCCATGTGGATGTCCCTTTTGGTCATATGAACCCTAATTAATGCATTACACAATCTTGCTTTGTCAACTCTTTCTACCTCTGCCATCTGATCTGATCATCTCTGACATTGTTTTTTCACTTCCTTTATTGTCATTTTCTACGTATTTCCATCTCCCAATGCTCAGGCCAAACTTCTTTACATGGTGCGCTTGAACTTCGACAAGTTCATGTCTTGTGCATTTTCTATCCACACACCCAAAAATTACTTGTTCCAGATACAGAGTACCCTTTTCTCTTACTTTTATTAGGATTTGTTTGTTTGTAAAATAATGTTTTTATTGAAAATGACAAAAAAAAATTGAAGTGGAAATTTCAAGTGTGAGCATTTAAAAAAGTATTGCATATTTATTATTGCAAATCTGTATGTCACTGCTGCAATTCAGAAAAAGTATGTTCTACAGCTAAAAGTAATTGCTAAAATGTATTACTCCTATTTAAGATATCACAAAAAAAAAAAAAAAAAAAATTCTAATGTGGGTTCAAAACTTAATCTTACATACTTCCTTCCGTTTACAAAGTTATATATTATCTTATTTCAATTTTAGACCAAATTAAATAAGACAGCTCATGTGCCAAATTCTAAAATTTGATTTGACTATTCAACTTAATATATTTATTTGATAACAGTAATATTTAAGGTTTTAGGTTCAAAATTTAAGATCATATGAGTTTTAACAGTTGTTTTTATTTTTATTTTTTATCAAATTTTCTTCTATTTTTTTGGATATAACTTAATTTGAATGAACCATGTAAATTTTTATAGATATTTCTGATTTAATACTTTTAATTCATGTTTAAGTTTTAACAATAACATGTATTACGAAGTTTTGTTTCGCACGCTTATTAATTCTCAATTACCAAATGAAAAAAAAAAAAAAACATTTATTTGCAGCTACTATTTATTATTTAATACAACAGCCCTTTCTTCAAGTTTTATGTAGCGGAATTGCTCTTTCCAGAACTGAATTTGTTAAATCAGGAAGTTTCTTCTTTCACGAGTTGTCATGATTGGGATGCAATCTGTTTGCTTTCCGATTTCGAGAATTTTCCCTTTTTCTGGATTCCTTCATATGCACAGGTTTTCCTCAGATTTCAGATTACTTATATACATCATCAAAAAACAATCTTGGATTCATGCGCTTTGTACCGTATTCACTGGCCCTCGACAGCGTTGTTCCAGTAGAACGACTTATTAAAAAGGTCAGATTTTCCATTCCACTTTGAATTTTAAGACCAGCCCTTTTACTGTCTCTCTCTCTCTCGTGAGCGCGCGCGCGCGCACACACACACACTTTCTTGGAATTGCATGCGTCAACTTTTTGAAGTATTTGGTTTTTCTTTGCACCAATTATGATAGAATTGGATTTAGGCTTAGAAGATTTATAGATTTGAACTGAATTGTTCCTTTGCGTTAAGGCACCATATTCATCGATTTGAGTAAAAACGACTATTTCTTCCTTGTTCTTATCCTATTCTTTTATGTATTGCTTTTCTTGATCTCATCGAAATCAATCTGTAGTTCTCTATGCGAAGTCTTATTGGTTGAATTGGTTGTAATTTGTCCTTTTCTTCTGCCCTGCCACAGGAGAGAAATGTTGGTTTTCAGTTCTCGTGGCTTTTCACTGATGAAGTGATTGAAGTGGATAAATGTGAATGGATTCCTTGGTTTTAGATAGAGTTGAAGTGGGTTGCTGTAGATTGTTATTGGATTGATTTGATTTCATAAACCCCAAGCCTGGATCTCGAATGGACTTACTGTGTTTTAAGCATTTGAGATTCTTTGGACTGCATTTAAGTTCTCTGGCATGCAAATGTGTGGTCTTGGCTGTCATTGCT